>OX328102.1:13649147-14005377 GCA_946811185.2 Hippopus hippopus
ACAAACATGCATACCAAGCTTGAAGTCGTTCTGACTTGAGATGACAAAGTTATATTCCCGACAAGCACTAAATGCTGTAAAAATGACAATCAAAGGGAAATAACTCAAAGACAGGACGAGGTAGAGTTACTTACAATTCTTATGCACTGCACTTCCAAATATTGCAACAAATAAGCATACAATATTTCAAGTCATTCCTACTTAAGATGACAAAGTTATGCTCCGGACAAGCAAGAAATACTATAAAAATGAAGATCAAAGGGGGAATAACTCAAAATTCGTACTAGAAAAAGTTATGGTTCTTGTGCACTGCACTCCGTAATTTTTCAACAATCATGCATACCAAATTTGAAGATGTTCAGGCTAGAGATGACAAAGTTATATTCCTGACAAGCAGAAAATGCTGTAAAAATGATGATCAAAGGGAAATAACTCATAGACAGTACGAGGTAGAGTTATGGTTCTTTCATACTGCACTCCGTATTATTGCAACAAACACAAATGCCAAGTTTCAAGTCAATCGGACTGGAGATGACAAAGTTATGCTCCGGACAAAGAACCACTCTAAAGAACTTTCTAATTCAAGGGCAAATAACTCCAGTTGTTCTGGTCCGATTAGACCCATAATGGAACTCATCCGTGATCTTATGGTCATAAGTATTTTGACCAAGTTTGATGCTGATTGATTAAAAATTGTAGATGTAAGAGTGTAAACAAAGTCAAATATAGCAATTTTTCTAATTCAAGGGCAAATAACTCCAGTTGTTCTGGTATGATTAGACCCATTATCAAACTCATCAGAGATCTTATGGTCACATATATTTTGACCAAGTTTGGTGCTGATTGGTTAATAATTGTAGATGCTAGAGTGTAAACAAAGTCAAATATAGCAATTTTTCTAATTCAAGGGCAAGTAACTCCAGTTGTTCTGGTCCGATTAGACCCATAATCAAACTCATCGGAGATCTCATGGTCATATATATTTTGACCAAGTTTGGTGCTGATTGGTTGATATTTGTAGATGCTAGAGTGTAAACAAACTCAAATATAGCAATTTTTCTAATTCAAGGGCAAATAACTCCAGTTGTTCTGGTCCGATTAGACCCATTATCAAACTCATCCGAGATCTTATGGTCATATATATTTTGACCAAGTTTGGTGCTGATTGGTTAATATTTGTAGATGCTAGAGTGTAAACAAAAAAATGTGAACGGACGATGGACGGACGACGGACAGTGAGTGATCACAATAGCTCATCCTGAGCACTTCGTGCTCAGGTGAGCTAAAAAGAAACATGAAGGATCTCTCAAAAAAAAAAAAGATGTTACTATAAACTAAAGGATCATTTAGTTTTGCTAGTTGTTAAAAAACAATGGATAAAATTAAAGAATTGAGATATGTCTATCAGGTTATTCACCAATTATCTTTATGAACATTCTTAGTCTTGTTCCGAAAAATTTTCTAGGTTTAAAAGTAACACAGCTTCTGATTGGCTAAACCAAAGTTGTGTTACTTTCAAAATCTAGAATATGACAAAGAATATTCACCAGTTGGTGTATATGGGCCCAGGTTACTTTAACTATAATTACTTACTGCCTTTGTCCAAAGTTATCTTTGTCATACTGTTGCCTTGTCATTACTTTACCGATCACTTCTATCACTGGTTGACCATTGGGGATATTACAAGAAGATTCCAAACCCTGAAACAACAAAAAAATGTATGAGTGATTGATCATGTTTCAATATAATTTCAGTCATATCTTGGCAGCACCTTACTGTAGGACGTGGGATTCACCTGTACTAGGCTAGGGCTTTGGAGTGTATTGCCAAAGAACACTTTCGAGAAAAATCCAATGCATCAAGTGAAGCTCAAACCCTGGGCATCCAGGTTGTAAGTCCTACACTTAATCACTGAGTTACACAGGACCCAAAGTTAATCATTTCAAAGGATTGATTGATTGGATAGTGTTTAATGCCGTTTTCAACTTTATTTCAGTTATGTCGCGGCAGCCAGTGCATCTATCCATGCTTTTCTGGAGCCTTGTGAAAGAGCCACAAGACTAGTACCTTTCACTGATCACTTTACTGGTGTCATTTTAGCTTAGTTTTCCACCAAACCGCTTCAAAACTTATTCTATGTACAGGTGTCCCAAAAGAAAGGCAACACTTTCATACCCAAATAATTTCCCTTTACATCTTACATGGACGCATTAAGTCCAAATAGAAAGGTAGATCATAGATAAAGATTTTTTGTTATCAATTGATTTTCAGGCGATTTTTAAATGATTCATACGGAATAAAAACAATGTGGGAAACAGAGACAATGCTAGTTACCAGCACTGTCTCCTTTTTCCACCATGTTGTTAAAAAGAAGAAAAAAAAAAAAACAACAAAAAAACAAATAAAAAAAAAACAATATTTGGTAAAGTGTTAAACAGTGAAAATTTCAAAAATCTGAAATTATCATGACTGTTTATTTGGTGGCTAAGTAACAGACACTGTGAAATCAGATGCAAGTACAAGATTACCTTTTTCCTATTTTTCAGTTCCTTGATATGACAACGCTGAACCCGCAGCCCATCAGTCACAAGATCTGCTATTTCATTCTGTTAAAAAAAAAACAGCATCATTTGAATCAACTCCATCAGACAACAGAATTTTAAAGGGACTATCAGCTAGATTTCTGTTGGAAAATTTTCAAATTCTTAGACTTTCTAAATAAAGCTGCAAATTTATAGTGGCACGCAATGCTTGCTGCAAAATCAAAACATGGATAAAAATACATGTCGAAAACACTAGGATTTATCAAGATTTTAGTAATTTTACTGTACAATTTTGTATACTTTTAGTAATGGTTTAACAGATTTGCACAAGAAGAGATGAATATGTTTTTCACACAAGATGATGTCTGATGGGTCCATAACTCAGTATCAGAGTTGCAGACTATGGTTTTGAAGGTTGTATGTTCGAGTCTTAAAGGGGGCAATTTTTTTTTTTCCAGCCTTCTCCCCTCCCCCCTTCATCAACTCTGGGTAAACAGTCATATCCTTAAGATTTTTCTTAACAAGATATCAACTTTCTCCACCTCTAAAAAGTTTGGGTCAAATTCTGGTTTCATGCCCCTTAAAACTTGTCCAAAACCAAAGCATTTGAAGATGATAGATGCTACTAGAATCAAAGGTTTTGCCTAAGAAAAGGGAGAAAAATTACAGGAAAAGAAGAAAGTGCTAGTAACAAGCATTTTCTCCTTTACTGAAAATGTTTTCAAAAGGCCTTTCTCTGGATTTTTAAAGTTTTGGACTTTTTGCAAAGGCTTCATAAGATAACACTCATACCATGTTCTGACAGCATCTATGTCACTTTTTGTAGAATCATATAAAATCTTTTGTTAGTTTGCATGGTGTTTTAACATTATTTCAGTTAAATCACAGAGGCCACTGCACCTATCCATGCATTTCTAGAATCTCTTTAACCAGTACTCTGAACAATATCCTTCTCAAGCCATTGACTGCTTTTCCTTCCATACAAATATCACGGGGGGGGGGGGAGGGGGGGGGGGAGGGGAGGAGGAGGAGGAAATATCACTGTGAGAGAGGAAGGAATACTGTCGCAATGACAATCATCAGTCCATACAAAAAATTTGCCAAGCTTGGATTCGAACCTGCGACTCCCTAGTCTCATACTTAAAATCCAAATAAACAAAATGAAAAGTGGTAAATGCCATTTTCACAATGAATTAAGTTGTGGAAATTTTCCTTCCATTCTGTCATTTCTGAGAGACAGAGGTTGGTACTGTTATTTACAACATGTTGGAAATCATCCATTTGAATCAGTAAGTGTCACCATAAAGAGTTGCAATTTGATTTGTGAGAAAGCAGCACATGAGATAGAAAGAATGTTGCACTAATATTATTCAAGACCAATCCCAAATACATACTGGCAAAAAAAAGGGTTAAATGTATCTCTTTAATGCATTATACCAAGCAGGCAAAGAATAATTAGGGATCCATAAAATCATTTAGTCTGAGAGAGGATATGGAGGTAGAAAGGACCTTAGACATGCAAAAAATTTACAATTGGCAAAAATTTAAACCTACATCAGCCTGTCCTGACTGCGGACTTTTTTTATCCATTTTCACACCAATTAGAGATATTAGAGATATAATCAAAACATTCTGATCAACAGTCATGAGAATTGGACAAAAAAATGAGGCCTATAGAGTGTTCACATAAGGTTTTTTTTTTTAAAAGATTTGTCTCAGTGACCCAATTTTGGACAAAATTCGGCTAATTTTCAAACTCCTTTGTAGCATCATAAAGACATACATTCTGGCTATTTTTCCTGAGAATTGGACTAAAAAGGTGGCCTCTGGAGTTCATACAAGGTTTTACATAGATTTGTCTCAGTGACCTACTTTTTGACCCATTCTCACTCTCAACTATGATATTATCAAGACAAACATTCTGACAAACTCTCATGAAAATCAGATAGAAAATACATCCTCTAGAGTGCACAATATTTTTGAATTTGTCTGAGATATTATCAAGACAAACATTTTGATCAACTTTTAAAAAATGCTGGACTGAAAATAAGGACTCCAGAGTGCACATGAAGTTTTTCTGAGATATGTCACAGTAACCTACATTTTGACCCGACACGATCCACTTTACACCTGTCTGAGATATTACCAATACAAGCATTCTGACCAACTTCCACGAGAAGCACACTGAAAATATGGCCTCTACAGTGCAATCAAGATTTCTATACAATTTCTACAAGTGACCTAATTTTGACCACAGGGCTATAATTTGAATAATCTAATTCTGACCACAGGGCTAAAATTTGAATAATCTTGGAAGAGGCATACTAGATGCTAACACCTAGAGAATATTATGGGTCCAGCTGTCTGGGTTAGGGGCAAAACAGTTGTTTTCAGTTTTCACTGTGTAAGCCCATGTAAAACTTGTGATCCCTAAGGCAGGGCCAATTTTGACTCAAGGGCTTTAATTGGACTTATCTTAATAGAAGTCCACTAGATAAAGCTACATACCAAATTTGGCAGCCCTATGCTTTTTTGAAACCTTTCACTTTGTCAAGAATCAAAATATAATCAAAATCTGTGTCATTGCTACCAAATGATAAAATCAGACAACATTCATTATGTAAAAGGGGTAGTGAAAACAAACCTCTCATCATCAAGTCAACATAACTTCCCTTTCAAAATCTCAATGTTGTGTGAATCTGCTGTAAAGACTGTCATAATATGTAAAACTTACACTTCACTACAGACGAGCTGATGCAACAAATCCTTGCTCAGAAATGTGTTAGTGATCAACAATTATTCTCTGATTAAAAATCAAATTTAATGAAAAAAATGATTAGAGGGACTGACACACATACTTGAATTATGGGATTATTGGGACTATATAAGTGAAGTATTTTTTGTATAATGTAGTGGAGTTTTTATTTGGACACTGAAAATTGAAAGTTGCTGGGAAAATACAGTGCCCTCTGAAAAATCAGATTCTGACAACTGAGGTTTTTCCATATTTCTTAATAAAATCAAACCATGTTCCAGAACTGTTTAACCTCACTCACATGATGTCCGTTCATATATGTAGAGTTCAAGTACTCCTGTACATAAGTTGTATACTGGTTATATTTGGCAACTTCATAACTTTGTTCCCATTCACTGAAATACAAACAGAACATTTATATGATCGAATTTTGATCTGGACATACTGTCTGTCTGAAAATGTCAAAATAGATGTATGTAGGAAAATCATAAATAATCGTAACTACAAAGAAATGAGAGAAAAAGATTCAAAACAAATATTAATTAATTCTGCTATAGAATTACTGTTTAATTCAGTCATACAGTTAGGGGAACTGGGGGAAATTTAGTTCAAATTTAGTTCAAAACAACACTGTATCTATTTCTGTTGGACTACTTGCAACAGAGCACTTACACATACAAGAAAGTTTTCAAAGATGCCGTAGGTTTTTAAAAATTTCTTCTTGAAGTTGATACTATCTTGGTTTTTCCATTGGCCCCTTAATTCCTGATGTTATGTTGGATGTTTTGTTTTAAAAGCTACTAGAATAGCTTTTGGATGCATTGTCATTCCTTTTATCTGATGTGGACACAAGATTCTGTGACATGGTTTTGCAGTTTACGACATTTGAAGTCATTTGAAACAAGTGCTGACAAAAGATTAAATGTAACTGAAAACACTGTATTCAAGGATCACGAAAGCTTACCATGGCACATTCATTTAACTAGTAAAAGACATATCTTTTAATATGTTAACACAAGACCCCATGATTTCCAATGCTAAGGAAGAATGCGATTGAAAATTTGTGGAAAGAGGAGAAAATGCTAGTAACAACATTTTCTCCTTTCACTGCAAGTTTGCCACTCTGTCAAAGACAGACCCTAATTTCATCAAATTCATAGTCTGTAAATATTTATAGAGAACGACTACAGATTTGTTGTCAAGTAAAGACTTAACATACTCACTTAAATGTTTGAATATCCCAAGGGTCCACAGCATTTTCATCCTGTATAATGGGTGCTGTAACAGTTTTCATAGTGTTTATAATTCTTTCATCATTTTTGATGTCTTCACAACCCAATTTGTCATCTCTCATCTCTTTGCTAATTCTCTCTGCCCTCATCATTTCTATCTTTTTAGTTAACTATAAAACACACAAAATGTAAAATTAATGCATGTGATCAACACTGTTTTTCCTACATTTTAGAGCTATATCAGGTTCACAAAGCAAACCAATATCTTGATCACACTTTTTCAGCGAAGGTCACTATGCTCGCTTTTGCCTTACTTCTTTGTAATTTGCAATTGTTAAAAAATGAGGACATGTTTATTCTGCAGGACCTAAAAGGTCTATTGCTGGCAATTTTTTATGACAACCACATTCAAGTGTTGCTACTGCTAATATTTTTAAATATTACCCTGTAACTCATTACTGTCATATGTATACATGTATTATCAGCCAATCTTAGCAGCAACTGCTCCTTTTCAATGATTTGGTTTAAGATTCAATTTTAAAAATATACATATAAATTAAAATTTTAGCTTTAAACAAAAAGAAAAACAAGAGGGCCATGATGGCCCTGTAACACTCCACTGACTAATAAGTAAAAACT
This sequence comes from Hippopus hippopus, assembly GCA_946811185.2. Taxonomy (NCBI): domain Eukaryota; kingdom Metazoa; phylum Mollusca; class Bivalvia; order Cardiida; family Cardiidae; genus Hippopus; species Hippopus hippopus. Next base: position 13,656,317 of record OX328102.1, read on the forward strand.
CTACATGCCAAACATTACAAAACTTGGCCAACTGGATTCGAACTAGTATGCATAAAAAATTTTCTCTATAAAATCCCACGAGAAAGTTATGAACCCAGGGCAAAGCCATTTTTGACCACAGAGCTACAATTACTTGAATCCTGGTAGAGGTCCACAAGCTAAAGCCCATACCAAATAATACAGATCTAGAATGTGTGGTTATAAACAAGAAGATTTTCAAAGTTTCCTCAATAAGGGGCCCTATAAAACATGAGACCCCTGAGACGGGGCTAAATTTGGTAGCCCTAGTCCTTACATTTAGTAACAAGAAGATTTTTAAAGTTTTCCTTTGACCAGTGGAGCTAAAAAGGGGAAAAAGAGGCAACTGCTGGTGGTGGTTTTATTTTTCATTATTTTGCTTCATATTGAACCATAAAAGAGTTTCATTACCCAGAGTCTTACTCTATACTTTTTCTTACGAAAGATATTCTTTTTCAGTCTTTTCTTATTTTTTGCTCCCACTTCTTTAGAGTCTTTATCACACAATCCCCAGTTTTAACGACATTGAGAAAAATAGCAATTTGAAAACCTTGTATGAAGGGAGAAAATGCTGGTAACCAGTATTTTCTCCCTTTTCCCACAAGGTTTTCTACATTTTCACATATAACTACCATAATTTCAGCTACATTAAATTTGTCATCTGCAAATACTTTCAATTTGGACAAGTCTACAATTTTATCATTTGGTGGAGAGTTAAAACATCCTTCTAAATAGTGATTGGAAGACAAAATTTCTTTGGATTACATAGGTTCATTTATCACATAAAATCTCTTCATTTCCCCATATGTTTTCTAATCGTTTAAAGACAAATGAAATCATGTGAGCCTCACAGTTTGTTGTATGCAAATGTCCTGAATTAGACAAGTCTAAAATTCTGCCGTTTGGAAAACTGTTAAAACAATATCTTGATCAGTAAAGAACGTTAGCTTAAAGTGTCTCTGATCTGACAACCCCAACTTAAAAAATATTTTGTCATGTGTTTTCTTCTTTTTTGCATTGATCAGTTTTCTATGTAGTTTGTTAATTTGGAAAAAATATTTTTTGATGTTTCAACCCACCCTGAAAATGAGGAAACAACACTGGCATAGCTCTAGCTTTGTCTACTTTAGACTGAAAAAAGATTCCTTTGCAGAATCATCAATCATGCATGGCAGCAACATTTATTTATCCATGCTTTCCACAATCATTGCAAGTAAACCTTAATATATGAAAAGAATCTGACATTCTTATGACATGAAATTTTATTAACTCTTTACCAAACAACAAAATTTTAGACTGGTCCCAATTGAAAGCATTGGCAGACGACAAATTAAACATGGCTCAATTACTGGAATTTGTCTTTTATAGAGTAGAAAACATTGTGGGAAAAGGAGAAAATGCTGGTTACCAGCATTTTCTTTTTTTTCCCACAATGTTTTTCAAAGGCTTTTCTTTCCCAGGGTCGATAAAACCCAATACTGTTTGGTAAAGGGTTAAACTTATCAAGAAAAATGTTACTACTAAAATTGAAAGAAAAGGATCTCTTCAGTTTTCTAGACTTGTTACATAAACTGTATCTAAATTGCCAAATTATGTCAGATTTCATTCATCCTTTTCCCATATTTAGTACAGGTGGCCATATTAGTTACATGATCATTATAAACAAAGCATTTTTAATTTCGATAGAAAAGCTGCACAGGAACATTTAGAATGATTTGCCTGAAAGATTCGTTGAAGACGAATTCAGACTTTTTTTTTTAATAATCCCTTTTAGTTCTAGTGAACAATGTTTTCAACAGAATGAAATCACTTGATTAATTATAAAAGAGAGCAATTTGAATTTGTTTGAAGCTTGATTTAGAGTAACTCTAGGGTACAGGAGGAAATGAGTAACAAACAAGAGTGGCAAATTGTCGCAAGATACGCCCGTCCCACCGCTAGTTGTCGAGGGGGCATAATAATCGTAAAGGGCAGGTAAAGGAAAATAGTAGTGCAGCAGAAATCATGTAAGTGATTGAAATAGGCATGAATGTCTCCTCTAATGTTAAGGAAACATGCATATAAAGTTTCAGGTCAATCCAACATGAAAAGGCAAAGTTATATTGTAGAGAAGCATGCAAAGCTGTAAAAAAAATAAAAAATAATGAATAGGGAATAATTCCAAAAGGGCATTAGGTAAGGTTACGGCTCCAGTGCATTGCACTTTTCGTAACTGCAACAAACATGTTTACCAAGTCTATTTGACTTGAGGTGACAAAGTTCTGTTCCGGAAAAGCAAGAAATACTGTAAAAATGAAGATCAAAGTGGAATTACTCAAAATCCGCGCTAGGTAGAGTTATTGTTCTTATGCACTGTACTCCGTAATATTGCAATAAACATGCATACCAAGTTTGAAGTCGTTCTGACTTGAGATGACAAAGTTATATTCCCGACAAGCACTAAATGCTGTAAAAATGACAATCAAAGGGAAATAACTCAAAGACAGCATGAGGTAGTTACAATTCTTGCACACTGCACTTCCAAATATTGCAACAAATAAGCATACCATATTTCAAGTCATTCCTATTTAAGATGACTATGTTATGCTCCAGACAAGCAAGAAATGCTATACAAGAGGGCCATGGTCGCCCTGTATCGCTCACCTGAGTCAATAGGCGAAATTTCACTCCACGTGAAAAATTCAATTTCTGACCATTTGTCAAGTCAATTGAACTAAAAATGTGGCCTCTAGTGTGTCCACAAGGAATTTTCTTAAGTTGACCTAGCAGGGATATGCCTGTCCGACGAAAGCTATGAGAGAAAAATCCCATATAAATTTTTCCAATGAGATTTTTAAAACAAGAGGGCCATGATGGCCCAGTACCGCTCCACTGGCTTTTTAACCCTTTACCACGCAAATCAAAGTGTTAATGAGCCTGAAAGAGAAGGCTTTCAAAAACATCGTGAGAAAAGGACAACATGTTGTCAGCCAGTATTTTCTCCTTTTCCCACAAGGTTTCCTAACCTATCAAAGACAGAAATAGTCATTTAAGCTACATTCAATTTGTCTTTTTGCAATGGCTTTAAACTTGGTACAGTAAAACAAATTTGTTATTTCTTAAAGAGTAAAATTAATGTATCATGTGCTTAATTGGCACTAACAGAGACATACAGCATAAAAAGTCTGTATGGTAATAAACTTACTTTGAAAACATAACCTCCACCCCGCCCGCCAAACAAAAACAGTCATATCTTTTTAAATGCAAAGATAATGTCAGTGAATACAAGAAGGTTTATTCATTAGCATGAAAGGTAAAGTTCTGAAAAAATTTGAGTGATAGAAACCTTACTTTAAATTAAACATTCCATTCATGTGAGCATAACCATTAGCATCAAAATAAATCACTCTCCCTTAAAACAGAACATTTCCTCTCCAAAAAACTTGAATACCAAACTCCAATAATGTATAAGTGCAGTTTGATAACCAAGGGAGGTAAATAGTAACAAACTTTATCTTGTATAACAGGAGTTATTTCCCTTGATTACTATTTTAAATTTCAGTCACTATATAAGTCCGGGGCAGAGCTAATTTTGTCCCAAGGGCTATAATATGAAGGAATTTGATACAGGTCCATTAGATAAAGCTACATGCCAAATTTGGTAGCCCTGGGCCTTATGGTTTCAGACAAGAAGATTTTTAAAGATGTTCATTTTTTTTCAGTTTTGTTGCCATGGCAACCAGAGTTTTTGAAGGAATCAAATTCTTTCAAGAAATTCTAAAGAGGACCATGGCAGGATCATTTCTGTGAAGTTTCATCAAATTTGGATGGGTAGTTTCAGAGAAGAAGAAGTTTAAAAAAAAAGTTAACGCACGCACGCACGGACGCATGCACGCATGGAGGACACCGGGCCATGACATAAGCCCGCTGGCCTTCGGCCAGTGGAGCTAAAAATTATGAGATAATTGTTGTCAATGCTGATGAAATTTATATAAAAAAAAAAACAAGAGGACCATGATGGTCCTTTATCACTCACCTGAGTATATTTGTAACTTATATGGTTTATCAAGGGCAGGCTATTCTTTTCAAATAAGGCATACCCTGGTTTTGAGCCGATGAAATTTTTGGTTTTTTACACAACTGCCGGTAGGTTATACTGAACAAATGTATGAAATTATATCAAAATCATCCTAACATATTCAGAGATTTCATCTGGAATCGGAAAAGCAGATGAACAGAGAGACAGACAGGCTGTGCTGCCAAAAACAACAGCGGGGAGACATAATTTTAAGTTTTGGATAATTGGACTGACATAATGCTCTGAATCCATCAATGTGGGGGCATACGAGACACAAGAGCACCGCATGCAGGTGCCTACGCCGAGAATGCCAACAACGTGGATACTTTAATAAATTTTGTAGACTGTTTCAGTTTAAAGGTAGTCTTCGGAAGAATTTCTTCAAATTTTTTAGAAAAAATGTAATAATCATCTTTTTAAGCAGTATATGTTTGACCTTTCACTAGAAAATCATGCATTTTCCATTTTGTGAGCAAGAAATATTCTTAAATTGCAACCAAAGTTTTGAATTTATATGAAATAAGAAGCTATCGGGTGACGCTGCCCATCAGATTTCAGTCCTATTGAAGCCAATTTTTCATAATCAAAAAAATTATTTTCAATTCCAATTCATGCCATTCTTTCATTTTTGTGCACCTCTAGTCAAACAAGTTTAAAATTTGTGAATTGAAGAAAAAAAACTTTTTTTTCAAAATCTGCTGAAGACTACCTTTAATGCTACATTGCAAATGATAAAGCTTTAGGCCTCATGGTTTGTCACAACAAGATCTTCACATATTCCCCTGTTTATTTGTTTATTCTTCTCTCTTTCTTTTTTTTCCCTTTTTGTAAAATGGTTTCAGCCTGTTTGACTGTTGATTTATGACGAGAAGATTTTTAAGGAAATTGTGAACAGGCAGCTTTGGTATAGGCTCAAGACAATTGTCCGATAAATGTGGCCTCTAGAGTGCCCACAAGGTATTTCTTTAATTTGACCTAGTGACCTGGTTTATAACCCCAATCGACCCAAATTCAGACTCACATGACATTTTATCAAGACAAACATTCTGACCAATTTTCAAGTAAATTGAGCTAAAAATGTGACCTCTAGAGTGCCCACAAGGTATTTCTTCAATTTGACCTAGTGACCTAGTTTATGATCCCAGGTGACCCAATTTCAAACTCATCAGATATTTTAGCAAGACAAATTTGAGCCATAAGTGTGGCCTCTTAGAGTGCCCACAAGGTATTTCTTTAATTCGATCTTTTGACCTAGTTTAAGACCCCAGGTGACCCAATTTTCAACTCACTGAACATGTTGTGGTCAGGTGGGATAACAAACTTAGAACAGGATTACTACATAACAAATATCAAAGTTCTACGCCTCCCAGTTTTACAGAAGAAGGATTTTAAAGTTTTCCTTTTTTGTTCCCATGTTCAAACTTGTGACCCCTGGGATGGGGCCAGTTTTGACCCCAGGGCCATCATAATTATGAACAAACTTGGTAGAGGTCCTCTAGGACATGCTACATACCAAATATCAAAGCTCTAAGCCTTCCAGTTTCAGAGAAGAAGAATTTTAAAGTTTTCCTTCTTTGTTCCTTAATTCAAACTTGTGACCCCTGGGGCGGGGCCAGTTTTGACCCCAGGGCCATCATATGAACAAATTACTGTAGAGGTCCACTAGGAGATGCTACATACCAAATATCAAACCTCTACACTTTCAAGTTTCAGAGAAGAAGAATTTTAAAGTTTTCCTTCTTTGTTCCTTTGTTCAAACTTGTGATCCGCAGGGCGGGGCCAGTTTTGACCCCAGCGGCATCATATGAACAAACTTGGTAGAGGTCCACTAGGAGATGCTACATACCATATATCAAAGCTCTACACCTTCCAGTTTCACAGAAGAAGAATTTTAAAGTTTTCCCTTTTTTGTTCCTATGTTCAAACTTGTGACCCTGGGGCGGGGCCAGTTTTGACCCCAGGGGCATCATATGACCAAACTTGGCAGAGATCCACTGGGAGAAGCTACATACCAAATATCAAAGCTCTACGCCTTCCAGTTTTAGCGAAGAATTTTAGAAAAGAAGAATTTTAAAGTTTTTCTTCTTTGTTCCTTTGTTCTAACTTGTGACCCTTGGGGCGGGCCAGTTTTGACCCCAGGGGCATCAAATGAACAAACTTGGTAGAGGCCTACTAGGAGATACTACATACCAAATAACAAAGCTCTATGCCTACCAGTTTCAGAGAAGAATAATTTTGAAGTTTTCCTTCTTTGTTCCTATGTTTAAACTTGTGACCCTCGGGGCGGGTCCAGTTTTGACCCCAGGGGCATCATATGAACAAACTTGGTAGAGGTCCACTAGGAGATGCTACATACCAAATATCAAAGCTCTGCGCCTTCCAGTTTCAAAGAAGAAGAATTTTAAAGTTTTCCCTTTTTTGTTCCTATGTTTGAACTTGCGATCCCCGGGGCGGGGCCAGTTTTGACCCTAGGGGCATCATATGAACAAACTTGGTAGAGGTCCACTAGCAGGTGCTACATACCAAATATCAAAGCTCTATGCCATCCAGTTTCAGAGAAGAAGAATTTTAAAGTTTTCCTTCTTTGTTACTATGTTCGAACTTGTGACCGCCGGGGTGGGGCCAGTTTTGACCCCAGGGGCATCATATGAACAAATTTGGTAGAGGTCCACTAGGAGATGCTACATACCAAATATCAAAGCTCTATGACATCTAGTTTCAGAGAAGAAGAATTTTAAAGTTTTCCTTCTTTGTACCTATGTTCGAATTTGTGACCCCCGGGGTGGGGCCAGTTTTGATCCCAGGGCCATCATATGACCAACTTGATAGAGGTCCACTAGGAGATGATACATACCAAATATCAAAGCTCTACGCCTTCTAGTTTCAGAGGAGAAGAATTTTAAAGTTTTCCTTCTTTGTTCCTATGTTCAAATTTGTGACCCCCGGGGTGGGGCCAGTTTTGACCCCAGGGGCATCATATGAACAAACTTGATAGAGGTCCACTAGGAGATGATACATACCAAATATCAAAGCTCTACGCCTTCTAGTTTCAGAGGAGAAGATTGTCAAAGATTTTGCATTTTTTTCCTTTTTGTTGCCATGGCAACCAGAGTTATGGGTGGAATTCAATTCTTTGAACAACTTTGGTAGAGCTTCACCCAAGGAACATCCCTGCCAAGTTTCATCAAGATTGGCTCAGTGGTTTAGGAGAAGATGTTTAAAGAAATTGTTGACAGACGATGGACAAAGGGCTATCACAATAGCTCACCTTGAGCACATCGTGTTCAGGTGAGCTAAAAAATGAAGATCAAAGGGGGAATAACTCAAAATTCATGCTAGGAAGAGTTATGGTTCTTGTGCACTGCACTCCGTAATTTTTCAACAATCATGCATACCAAATTTGAAGATGTTCAGACTAGAGATGACAGTTATATTCCGGACAACCAGAAAATGCTGTAAAAATGATGATCAAAGGGAAATAACTCAGACAGCAAGAGGTAGAGTTATGGTTCTTTTGCACTGCACTCCATATTATTGCAACAAACACAAATGCCAAGTTTCAAGTCAATTGGACTGGAGATGACAAAGTTATGCTCCGGACAAAAAACTGGACGCCGCCCGCCCGTATGCCATGGGTGATCCCATAATACGTCCCATCTTCGACGGGCGTATAAAAAGTACTGACCATGCAGGATGGACCTTGACCTCTAGAAGTTCTTCATGAGCACTTAACGATCTTAAAATATATGTCTTAGCCCTTTGGCAACTAAGTGTCACTCAACAAGCTTTTGCAGATAGTGTAGATCAAGATCAGACATCAGAGAATCTGCTCTCTGAACATAGATCTATGCAGTGCAATATCATATTTTTCTTACCCAAATCGTTGAAGTTTGGGATTTTTTTTTTTTTTTTCTTTTTACTTTATCTGCTATTTAATTTATGTATCAGTTTAAGGTTAAGCATCTTTTATTATTTCCATACCTTTTCTTTTTTTGCTTGAGCTGTTTTTGAAGCAAAATCTTTCACCATTAATCTATGTTTTTTGTTCAGTTCTTTGTTTGTATTTTCTTTTTCTGGCTTAATATCTTTAGACTTCAGCTTCTTATTGTTTCTGGCATATGCTCTTTCTCTTTTCTTCTTCACTTTTACTTTCTTCTTAGGTTTCTCTTGATTAACACTGCTTGAATCTAAACCATATGCTCGTAGTCGATTGTTTACTTCTTCTGGATCTGTGTCAGTAGCGCTTGAATCATGAGAAGTCACTGAAAAACAAATGCTGATGAGAACCTGAGTAATTCTATTTGAGGTTACATGAAAGAGCAGAACAAGAAGACCATGATGGTCCTTCCTGGCATGCTAGAGATTAAGATGAAATCACAAATTCTACCTATTCTTTACCAGAAATATAATTTGAACTTTTGTGCAGTCTGATCTGCATCTTACAAAAGGTGAGATGGCTCCTTTTGGACTTACAGAGTCACAGCTGTCGCTACATAAAACATTTCAATGCTCTGGCTGGTCCTCTCCGATACTCATTGCCTGTAAGTTTCTATGAAGTATAAGGTCTGAAAAGAATTTATGTTTGACCCCAGGGCTATGATTCATAAAGGCTCAATAGATGACGGTACAGCACAAAATCCTATGATACGTATATTTTTAAAACCAATACACAACTCCATATTCCAAGGAAAACAAGAAGCTCATGAGAGTCTGAATCATTCTAAAGGCAGTTACATGAAAGGGCATCTTACTAGAAAATAACCTGATTAATCTAAACATGTTATAAAAGACCATGACAGTCCCACATGGCTTACCTAGATGGCTAACCAGATTGTAAGATGGAATAGCAAATATTATTTTTGCTTTACCAGCAGCACAATTTGAATATCTGGGTCCATATTCACCGACCATTCCTAAGAACATTGTTAGTCTTATTCTTGAAGATTTTCTGAATTCGAAAGTAACACAGCTTCTGATTGGCTGAATAAAATGTTTTAGCCTATCGAAAGTTTTGTTACTTTTCTAAATCTAGAATTGGACCAAGAATGTTCTTCAGAATGGTTGGCAAATACAGTGTTCAATCTACAGCGCACCATTGCGCCATAGGCCCCCTAAAGTCCCAGATGGCGCAATTCTAAACCAACCTCGGGTCCGTCGGGCGCACTCAATCGTCAAAGTGCTATTCTATGATCTTTTGTCTGTTTCTACTTTTTTTTGTCGGACACTTTCAGCAGAATAACCGGTACCAGAAGTTATGATTCTTTGAGCATCTCCTGATAATTCAATATTGCAATGAAGCGATTTTCTGAGTATTTTGAAGCCTTAATGGGCCAAAAAAAGGCAAAAACTATTTAATATAATACTTCGGAAAGCACATTCGGCCCAGTACCCAGTGTTCCACTCGCACAAATTATTGCATAAATCACTATATAGAATTGAAATTCACATATCAAATATTGGTTACACGCAAGACCTCACGTAAGAAAATACATGGACAAAAAAGCCATTATCCGCTTATCTTGTGTAAAATGACAGGTTTTTAAGTTACTTGTTATCCTTATTGACGAAATACCTATCCAGAAATTAACAGACATGAAAAATCGATCGGTGCAAAAAACACGGAAACCCATGACACAACAAAATGTCTCTTCAACATTGTCCGATCAGAGTCACTTCAGACTGCCTTTTCGGCTTTTTAATGACTTTAAGCAGCAAATTTACATAGATATCTTCATATAACAGACTTTTTTTGCTGCAAATTACCAATATGAATTGCTTTACCTGTGGTTGGGGACCATCACTGTCATACCCTCTAATATGAATTCTTACCCCCAGATTTTCAGGAAAGTTAAATCCCCTGTGACGGAATATCAGAATTTTTGGCAGTTTATCATTGAGAGATATATTTCGTCATTTTTCTTTTCTTTAGGATTAAATAAACTGTAGAAACATGGTTGCGTCAGTACCAATGATAATTTCTGCACAGTTGCAGTTTTATTAGCATGGCAGTCATACATAAATGAATGAGAGTATACTTGTTAAATAAAAAGGCAACACTTGTAAAACAAGATGTCTGTTTGTAAAACAGTCATGCCCCCCTACTGCCACATTGATACAGGAAGTGGCACAGTTCATAAACTGATATCAAAAGAATTGATTGGGAAATATCGATGTCATCTTTTTGATTTATAGCCCACTTCAATTGTTAAATGTGATAATCTGTCAACAGTTCGCATAATTATACACACTGCTGTGTGTATACATACAAGATTGTAAACAGTCGCCGATACACAGACTGGGTTATCGATTTTCTTTTCGGCACGTGCGTTCGACTTCCGCTTTTTCCCAGTCAACTTCGATGCTTACAACGTCCCCGATGATACGCGAATAAAATGTTGGAGCCACAAGTTGAGCCACATATGGTGATTACTGAGACACCTTAATTTTTTTTTTAGCAAATGGCTCAAGTGGCGAATGGCAGCGCGGGCCCTGAATCATCTGGTGGTCACTGTGACTTTGACCTTTCACGGATTAACCTTAAAATCGATAGGGATCATTTACACTCCAAGATGAATATCTGTACAGAATTTGAAGGACCTAGGTCAATTCTGTGTCTAGTTATCATCCGGACAAGGTTTGGTTTATATCATTAAGTTGAAGGCCACTGTGACCTTGACCTTTGATGGATTAATCTCAAAATCGATAGGGATCATCTGCACTCCGAGGTGAATGTCTGTGCCAAATTTGACGAACCTAGGTCAATTCTGTGTCTAGTTATCATCCGGACAAGGTTTGGTCTATATATCAACATGTTGACGGTCACTGTGACCTTGACCTTTGATTGACCTCAAAATCAATAGGGATCATCTGTACTCCGAGACGCACGTCTGTGCCAAATTTGATGAACCTAGGTAAATTCTGTATCTAGTTATCATCCGGACAAGGTTTGGTCTATATATCAACATGTTGACGGTCACTGTGACCTTGACCTTTGACCGATTGACCTCAAAATCAATAAGGATCATCTGATCATCTACACTCTGAGACGCATGTCTGTGCCAAATTTGACGAACCTAGGTCAATTCTGTGTCTAGTTGTCATCCGGACAAGGTTTGGTCAATATATCAACATGTTGATGGTCACCGTGACCTTGACCTTTGACCTCAAAATCAATAGGGATCATCTACACTCCGAGACGCATGTCTGTGCCAAATTTGACGAACCAAGGTCAATTCTGTGTCTAGTTATCATCCGGACAAGGTTTGGTCTATATATCAACACGTTGACGGTCACTGTGACCTTGACCTTTGACCGAATGACCTCAAAATCAATAGGGATCATCTATACTCTGAGATGCATGTCTGTGCCAAATTTGACAAACCTAGGTCAATTCTGTGTCTAGTTATCATCTGGACAAGGTTTGGTCTATATATCAACACGTTGACGGTCACTGTGACCTTGAACTTTGACCGATTGACCTCAAAATCAATAAGGATCATCTACACTCCGAGACGCATGTCTGTGCCAAACTTGATGAACCTAGGTCAATTCTGTGTCTAGTTATCATCTGGACAAGGTAAGGTCTACCGACAGACCAACGAACCGACCGACATTAGCAAAGCAATATACCCCCACTTCGTTGAAGGGGGGGCATAATAAAAAGGTCAACATTACGGTAACTAAGTATGATTTTTTATGTGCGGCCCCAAGTTTTCCAACATGGCCCCCTATTTCAAAGTCTGTGGGCCCAATTGGCCCCCTTACAAGCAAAGCTAGATTCAACACTGCAAATAGTGGCCCTGACCTGTCTGATCTGTAGTCTACAAAGTTAACATCGGTTCTCTTGGATTTACACAGTCACAGCTGACACTACATAAAACATTTCAATGCTCTAGCTGGACAATGGTCTGAGGTGAGAGAACAATGAAGCCTGTGACAATGACTTTCATCTAGCCTCAGGAAGAAATTGGCGGAGATGAGTATCCCAACCAGAGACCCCCTGGTTTCAAGTCCTGTATGCTACCGACTGCACTACCTGCCTCTGCCTTAATCTTTATTAGTTTCTGTGACTTATACATGCAAAGACAACCAAACGTCATTGATATTAAGTTTGATAAAAGTTGGCAAAGTTCTGTAAGAGATGAATGTTAATGATTACAAATGATACACAACAGGCATCACGCAACACATGATACACTATAATAGCACCTCATGACCACTTTTCCAAGTCTTTTCTATGCCCAAGTCTTTTCAAGTTAAGGCCTCTTTGGCAAATATGCAAGGTTGACACATTTTTCAGAAGTGAAAAAAGCAAGTTCTAAACTTCAAATGCAGTTTAAAGCCAAGTGCAAAAATCAAAAAAATCCAATCCAAAGTATGAGAGATGACCCAGTAAAGTTTTTGAATGATAAAAATCATCATTCATTCTTCACTAAAAACTATGTTGTGGACAATAATTAAAATTGTCTCATTGAGACATATCTCATTAATACCCTCAAAAGAGGTTCAAAAGAAGAACACAAGTGATATCACTCTATGGACGCAAAAATATTTCTGTAATATGTATCAGGGGTGTAAAATTTTTTCTTTGTCTACTTGTCCTGTAGGACGAGTGGGTAGAAAAAGTTACTCATCCTTATGACACTATCACTTGTCCCAACTTGCGGACTTGAATGACCATTTCTACTGCATATACTACGGTGTCGATATAAACAAAGTAGGCGGTGTTTAATTCTTATTTTTTTCCAGTGGCTTGACTGTTAAACCTGTCTTGACTTAACAATATAGGAATTGTAGCACAGATCGTACAGGTATACCAGTATAACCGACGCCGTGAACAGAAAACCCGGCAAGCACTTTACAGATGCGCATGCGTAATAAACATAAACATCCTGTATTGTGATCAAAGAGATGCTCTGGAATTTCAGTTTTACTTTCGTTTTGTGTTCGTCGTGAAATAACCTGTAATTTGAATTTTACTTGATAAATTTAGAATTCAATAGTTTTAACCCTTTACCACATGACAAAATTTTAGACGTGTCCAAATTAAAAGCATTTGTAGATGACAGTTTTAACATGGCTCATATGAAACGATTTTGCTTTGATAGGGTAGAAAACATTGTGGGAAAAGGAGAAAATGCTGGTAACCAGCATTTTCTCCTTTTCCCACAATGTTTTCAAAGGCCGTCTATTTCAGGGGGCGTTAAAAGTCGTCATTGTGTGGTAAAGGGTTAAAATGTACTCGTCCAACAGGACGAGCTTGGCATTTTTTCTACTTGCCCGAAGCCAAATGTTACTCGTCAATACGAGCGGACGAGTGGAATTTTACACCCCTGTATGTGTATAAAAATAAAAGTAAACAATGAAGGACAAACTTGCCTATTTCAAAATATAATACTATTGTTAAAGAAGTCCAGTTTCATCTCCCTTATCAAAGTCAACTTACTGACTAATGTTTTCAGAAATTCTCGTTTCCTTATCTGAAATTCCCTGGCTCTCACCCTATCCACTTGTCTAGGATCACACTGTTCACAAAAGTAGGTATCAGGTATGCTGTCTCTATCAAGTCCCATACACACAATGTGCTGCCAAACACTAAAAGTGTTGGAGAAAGAAATTAAAATGATTAATGTCACCTCTGCCAACAAGAGGGCCATGATGGCCCTGTATAACTCCATCACCTTAAAAATACAAACCATACATCAGTGCTTATTCTAGAATTTAAAAAAACACAGGGGGAAATCCCCCTGCCTTGAAAAACCAAGGAATTTCAAAAACAAGGGACAGCTTTGTTAGTTGATTGCAGTACACTTACTAAACTTAAACAATACTTTTTCTCGGTCTTGTATTAATTGGTACCATTTCCTTAGAAAAGGGTTAGATTTAGTCTTTTGTTTTTTGTCACAGGGTCCATATTCATCAACCATTCTTCAAGAAATCTTAGTCTTTATATCTGAGGTTTTTCCAAATTTAAAAGTAGCACAATTTCTGATTGACTAAACCGAATGGTTTAGCCAATCAGAAGTTGTCACATCCAAATTTAGAAAATTCTGGAGAAAAAGACTAAAACTGCTCTTAAGAATGTTGAAAACTGACCTGGATCTTCTAATATACGGTGTCAATCAAAATAGCCCCTATGGCTTTGCTTTCCAGTTGTCCTTACCATAACATGATCAGAAGCAGCATTATAAATATTTTCAATCATTGGGAAAAAACACATTGAAAACAAAAAATGTGAATTTTCAATTTTAAAAGACTATTTTTTCCTTGCTGATTTTTTTTCCCTTTTTTTTTTTTCTTTTTTTTTTTTTCAAAATCAATAGATTTCAAGCTACTGATGATATAAAGAAACTGTACAAGTTTCATGAAAATCAGATCACAAAATGCAGACTTTATCGAGTAAACATGGAATGTAAATTTTTCAACTTTTGCGGACATGCCAATTTGCATGTCTCAATCCCGTGTTTTTCTTAAACCTGAAAGAAATACAGTCTATGTATGTATGTATGTATGTATGTATGTATTAAAAAATGCTGAAAAATATGGTACATGCAGATTAATGTAATGTGAAAGCTGTATAATATTATGTAATTTTTCAAGTGCATACTTTAATTCATTCAATGTTTTAATATTCTCCTCTGGCTTATTCAGTACGGTTGCATGATCTTAATTCAAGTACAAAATGCAAAGTTCAACCCTTCGATAAGAAACCACCTGCTGTAAGAGACTGCTTGTTAGATTTCCTTTTGGTGGTCTCTCAAACCAGCTTCAAACGTATTGAAATTAAAGCAGATTGTATATATGACTATTTTTCATGTTACTTTTACAATTGTACACTGTTTTAGTATAAAATTATATGAACTTTCAGAGCAACCCTTGTATTAAACATTTTGAAAATATTTATCCTAACAGATATGCTGTTATGTGTAGATATGCTATCTTCTTACCTGCATTTATCACATTGTATCATGTATCCATCATCATGAATGAAGTCGCATATACATCGTGTAGGATCATCAATTTCTTCCTCTACAGATGGATGGGGGGGCATACTTGTTGCTGTAGTATTTAACACATCTGAGGTCACAACAATCTCTTCTTTTATATCAAAATTCTCTTTTGGAGGTGAGGGAGGAGGTGGAGTTTGAGTCAAAGGAGGTGGAGCTCCATAGTTGTGATCCTAGAAAAAATATCTTCTATGAATAGTTTTAGTTTTAACTTCTGTTGTATATATACTGCATTCTCCCATGAAAAAGTTTGGGAAATCATACTTACATTTGACAATGTAAGATCAACCTCTGGCCAACAGTGTACTTCTACTAGTACTCAAACATTCAGAATCTTAGCACTGAAACTTCAAATGTCTAAATACTGAAACAAACATGATCATTATATCATATTATAAGCTAAAGTATGGATCATGATGTATATAACACATGTCTGAATCACAGACACTCTCCTTATATTTATCCCATTAGCATACAACCCTAAGTTTAACAAACCTGAAGGAGTCTTTTGAAAAAATAGTGGGTATAGGTGAAAGCGCTTATAACCTGCATTTTCTCCTTTTCCCATAATGTTTTCTGCCATTTCAAAGACAGAAATCTTCTGGGCAGTAAGAGATTTGTTGTCTGCAAATAAGGGCTAACAAATTTGCTATATTTTTTAAAACCAATTACTCCTGTAGAACAAGCAATTTGAAAAACCGACTCCTCTTTTATTTGGGTCCACTCATTGAGGGCCATGATGGCCCTCAATTGATTGCTTATCTGAGCCTGTGTACCTTTGAGAACATCAATCAGTATTTGGCTGAAATGTGGCCTCTAAAGTGTTCACAAGGTTTTTCCAAGATTTGTCCAGTGACTTATTTATGTAACCAATGTGACCTCTTTTTGAACTCATCCAGAATATTATCAAAACAAACATTATGACCAATTTTCCATACTATTAGACTGAAAGTTTTTCCTCGAGTGTGTACACAAGGTTTTTTTAAGATTTGTCCCAATGACAAACTCTTTGCCCTGATATGCACAAGTTTCAAATTTCTGAGACAAACGTTCTGATTTACTTGCATGAATAATGGAATGAAAATGTGACCTTAACAATAAAAAAAGTTTTTTTGAAAACCTGACCCAGTTAGCTGATATTTTACATGAACATGAAACATTTCAAACTCTTTCGAGAAATTGTCAAGACAGAAATTCTGACCAGCCCTCATAAATATTGGACAGACAATGAGGTAACTAGAGTGTACACAATTTTTTTTTGCTAAGATTCATCCCAGTGACCTACTTGTTGGCTAAATCGTATAACCAATTTTCAAACTCGACCAAGACATCACCAAGACAAACATTCTGGCCAACTTTGATGAATATAGGACATAGAATGTGGCCACCAGAGTGTACAGACAGTTTTCTCTAAGATTCACCCCATTAACCTACATTTTGGCCAAACATACCCTATTTTTTTACAAGAGGGCCATGATGGCCCTGAGTCTTTTGACCAAACATGGCCCTATTCAATCTCTTTTGCCTTTGAGATATTATGACAAACATTCTACCGAGATTTTCCTGAGTATTTGACTGAAAAAGGTTTTTTGAAGATTTGACTCAGTGACCTAGTTATTGACCTGAAACGATCCACTTGCAAACTTGTCCAAGAAATCATCAAGACAAATATTCTGACCAAGTTTCACGAGTATCTGACTGAAAATGTGGCTTCTAGAGCGTATACAAGGTTTTTCTAAGATTTGACCTAGAGACCTAGATTTTGACCCGAAATGACCCATTTTCAAACATATGCAAGATATAATCAAGACAAATATTCTGACCAACTTTCAAGAGTTTTGGACTGAAAATGTGGCCTCTACAGCCTACACAAGGTTTTTCTAAGATATAACCTAGTTTTCGACCTAACATGACCCATTTTTTAAGTCGTCCAAGATACCATCCAGGCAAACACTCTGACTAACTTTCAAGAATATTGGACAGAAATGTGGCCTCTAGAGCGTACACAAGGTTTTTCTAAGATTTGACCTAGTGACCTAGCTATGGACCGGACATGACCCATTTTCAAACTCGTCTGAGGTATCAAGACAAACATTCTGACCAACTTTCCAGAATTTTTGGACAGAAAATGTGGCTTCTAGAGCACACACAAGGTTTTTCTAAGATTTGACCTAGTGACCTAATTTTTGACAGGACATGACTGATTTTCAAACTTGTTCGAGATATCATCAAGACAAACATCCTGACCAACTTTCAGGAGTTTTGGACAGAAAATGTGGCCTCTAGAGCCTACACAAGGTTTTTCTAAGATTTGACCTAGTTACATAGTTTTTGACCCAACATAACCCATTTTCGAACTCTTCCGAGATATCATCAAGACAAACATTCTGACCAAGTTTCACGAGTATCAGACTGAAAATGTGGCCTCTAGAGCGTACACAAGGTAAAAGTTGACGACACACGACCGATGACGCACGACAGACGCCAGACACAGCACGATCACAAAAGCTTACCTTGAGCACTTCGTGCTCAGGTGAGCTAAAACTCAGCCAAATTATCATCTTGGCAAACATTCTGCCCAACTTTTCTAAGAACAGGACAAAAAATATGGCCTCTAGAGTGCACAAATGAATTTTCTCTAAGATTCGACCCAGTGACCTACCTTTTTATCAGATGTGGTCCATCTTTGAATTCATCCAAGATATCTATCAATCATCATGACAAACATTTTGACCACTTTTCATGAATATTTGACTGAATATAATTATGGCCTCCAGAGAATTTTCAAAAGTATGACCTGGTGAGCCAGTTTTGACCCAACATGACCTATTTTCGAACTACTCCAAGACATTTTCAGGAAAAATATTTCGATAAATTTTCATGAATATTGCCGAGAAAGTGTTGCCTCTAGGGTGTATGTTAGGTTAGTCCAAGTAGCCTACTTTTTTATCAGATGTAATCCAACTTAAACTCATCCAAGATATCAACTTTTCATAAGTATATGGCACAAAATGTGGCCCCTGGAGTGTAAAAAAGGTTGTCAAAGATTTGACCTGGAGATGTAGTTTTTGACCCAACATGACCCATTTTCCAACACATCCGAGACATTTACACGAGACAAATTTTCTGACTAACTTTACTGAATACTAAACAGAAAATGTGGCCTCTAGGCTGTATAAGTTTTTCAAAGATTAATCCCAGCAACCTACTCTTTGGCCTTGTGTGACTTATTTTCAAACTCATCCAAGATATCTTCACGACAACATTCTCACAGATTTAATGACTATCAGGCAGAAAATATGGCCCCAAGAATGCACATAATGTTTATCAAAGAGTGACCAATTTTGAACTGTTTGGATATATCACTAAGACAAACATTCTGACAATGTTTCATGAGTATCAGATCGAAATGAGGCTTCTAGAGTGGACACAAGGTTTTTCTAAAATTTAGCCAAAGTGACCAACTTTTTGATCTAATGTGACCAATTTTCAAACTTGTCCGAAATGTTATCAAGACAAACATTTTGAATAAGTTTCATGAGTATCAGACTACAAATGTGGCCTCTCAAGAGCACACATGGTTTCTCCAAGTTTGCCTGGTTACCTTCTTTCTTGTCTGACGTTTTTGAACTTTTCCAAGATTTTATGAATACAAACATTCTGACCGATTTTCATGAGTATTTGACTGAAAAATGTGACTGTTAGAGTGCACACAAGGCAATTGTTGATGACTGCATGATGCAGGACAGATGATGTACACAGCACAATCATAAAAGCTAACCTCGGGTGAGATAACAAGAGGGCCATGATGGCCCTGTATCACTCCACTGGCTATTAAGTAAAATTCTGACCAGTCGTTTCAGAGAAGAATAATTTTTAAGAATTTCTAAATTTCCATATAGTGCAAGTAGCCCCCATTCACCAGAGCCACATTTTTTGACGGATCAAAATTTTACGAACAATTTTTGAAAAAGGTCACCCAAGCAACAATCCTGTGAAATTATTTCAAAATCTGACCTGCTGTTTCAGAGGAGAAGATTTTTAAAGAATTCCTTCATTTCTGTTTAGTGCAAGAAGCCCCCATTCACCAGAGCCACGTTTTTTGACGGATCAAAATTTTACGAACAGTTTTTGAAAAGGGTCACCCAAGGAACAATCCTGTGAAATTATTTCGAAATCTGACCAGCGGTTTCAGAGAAGAAGAATTTTGAAGAATTCCTTCATTTCTATATGGTGCAAGAAGCCCCCATTCACCAGAGCCACATTTTTTGACGGATCAAAATTTTACGAACAATTTTTAAAAAGGGTCACCCAAGGAGCATATCTGTGAAATTATTTCAAAATCTGACCCGTGGTTTCAGAGGAGAAGATTTTTAAAGAATTCCCTAAAAAATTCCATTTGGTTGCAATGGCAACCAGAGTTTTTGATGGAATCAAATTCTGTGAACAGTTTTTAAAGAGGACCTTCCAAGGAACATTCCAGCCAAGTTTGGTCCAAATCCGCCCAGTGGTTTAGGAGGAGTTGATGTTTAAAGAATTGTTGACGACACACGACGCACGACGGACACCAGGTGATCCTAAAAGCTCCCCTTGAGCACGTTGTGCTCAAGTGAGCTAAAAAGTTAACATACAGATGGACGCACAACGGACAACGGGCCATAACATAAGCCTGCTGGCCTTCGGCCAGTGGAGCTAAAAAACTTGTCTAGCACCAATCATGTATCACTGCAGCTTGATAATCAAGGGAGGTAAATAGTAATGAACTTTATCTTTCATAAAAAGAGTTATTTCCCTTGATTAATGTTTAAATTGAAGTGACAATATTTTGAAGCCCATGTTAAACTTGCGATCCCTGGAATGAAGGCAATTTTGACCCCAGACCTACAATATGAAACTAGAATGTGTGGTTATAAACAAAAAGATTTTTTAATCTTGCCCAATAAAAAGTCATGTAAAACAAGTTTGCTGAATAAAAGGCCCTGTAAAATATGTGATCCATGACACAGGTTTATCAAGTTTTCACTATAAAAGCCAATGTAAAACTTGTGACCCCTGGTGTGGAGTCAAACTTGACCCCCAAAGTTAAAATTTGGGCCCTCTTGGTAGAGGCCCATTATATAAAGTTACATGCAAAATTTGGTAGCCCTAGGCCTAAATATGGCTATGTACAAGTAGATTATTAAAGTTTCCTTATATAAGACCATGTAGAACTTGTGACCCCCCTGGGGTGGGGCTACATTTGACCCCCTGGGCTATAATTTGGGCACCTTTGATAGAGACCCCCTAGATAAAGCTAAATGCAAAATTTGATAGCTCTAGCCCTTATAGCTAGATGCGAAAGATTTTCCTATATAAGCCCGCCCATGTAAAACATGTTACCCCCCCGGAGCGAAGTCAAATTTGACCCTTGGCTATAATTTGGACACCCTTGGTACAGGTCCACTAGATAAAGCTACATGCCAAATTTGGTCGCCCTAGGCCCCATGGCTAGGTCAAAGAAGAATTTTAAAGTTCTCCCTATATAAGCCCATGTAAAACTTGTTATATAAGCCCATGTAAAACTTGTTACCCCCGGGCAGGGCCTAATTTGACCCCAGGGCTATAATTTGAACAATCTTGGCAGAGGTCCACTAGATAAAGCTACATGCCAAATTTGGTAGCTCTAGGCCCTATGGCTAGGTAGAAGAGGAATTTTAAAGTTCTCCCTAAATAAGCCCATGTATAACTTGTAACCCCCGGGGCGGGGCCAATTTTGACCCCAGGGCTATAAATTGAAGAAACTTGGTAGAGGTCCACTAGATAAAGCTACATGCCAAATTTGGTAGCCCTTGGCCTTACGGTTTCAGACAAGAAGATTTTCAAAGATTTTCAAAATTTTTCAGTTTTGTTGCCATGGCAACCAGAGTTTTTGAAGGAATTAAATTCTTTCAAGAAATTCTGAAGAGGACCATGGCAGGATCATTTCTGTGAAGTTTCATCAAAATTGGATGGGTAGTTTCAGAGAAGAAGACGTTTTAAAAAAAAGTTAACGGACGGACGGACAGACGGACGCACGCACGACGGACAACAGGCCATGACATAAGTCCGCTGGCCTTCGGCCAGTGGAGCTAAAAAGGCCACTTCTCCATACCTACAGTTCACTCCTCATGACGAGGTGAGGAGTGGAATTTTCAAACCCTGCAAATGGTTTCAAATGGTTTCAATTTGGAGTCAAAAATTTTATTGACATTCAATTTGAAAGCATTTGCAGACAAGAAATTAAATGGGCTCAAATGAAGAGCTTTTTCACTGAAAGGCTAGACAACACAGTAGATAAATGGTCGCCAGCATCTTTACCTTTTCCCACAATGTTTTAAAAAGTTTTTTTCCTCAGGGTCATTCAAACCTTGGATTTTTTTGATAAGGCATCAAAACACTGTTCAACTGTGTCAAAAATATTTTGAGGGTTATCTGCCTTATTCGCATAGGTTCCCTTTTTCCTTATTAACCCTTTCCTACACAATCACGGCTTTTAATGACCCTGAGAAAGAAGCCTTCAGAAAACATTGTGGAAAAAGGAGAAAATCCTGGTAACCAGCATTTTCTCCTTTTTCCACAATGTTTTCTTCCCTTCCCAAAACAAATTTCATATTTTCTGTCATTTTTATTTTGTTGTCTGCAAATGCTTTCAATTTGGACCAGTCTAAAATTTTGTCGTTTGGTAAAGAGCTAACATATTGATCTATCATAGCATTGAAACCATATTCATCAGAAAAAAAAAACAGTACATTGTTATAGTTTCCTATTGATGCACTCTTGTACAACCACATGCAGTTGACCAAAAAACACTTAAAAAAAAAACTTACTTGTTTCAGTTATAAATAATAAATAGTAATACCATCAATTACAACATCCAAAATGAGCCAATGACACTTAATTTTATTATCTTAGAATTCTGATACTGAAAAGCATGTAAACAATACCAAGATGTTTACAATCTCTCAAACTTAAGTATTGACATCAAAAACACAAGCCAGGTTTTGTTTTCTCTTCATGATAAACTTATATTGTATTAGACAATACTGCCTATAGGGTGTGAACCATTTATTGTGTAGTTACTGATCCATGCAAACAAGTCTCTTCTAGTCTATTATATTCCATATTTTCAGTATTTTCCATTGAAGTCTTCAGAAGTATTATCTGTACAACCTTTTGTGTTCCATTTCTATAGTGTAGTTTCAATTGATTATTACAGATATATACATGTAGTTAGCTGTTTCGATTCACATTTGTGCTCCAATAACTAACTCGTGAACACATTACTTACAAACTTTGCAACCCTTATAGTGCTTGATTCAGTTTTGAATTTTTACGTAGATGCTTGTTAAGATGTCAGTAGTCTGTTAAAACAACTGTAGTGTAAAGTACCATCAGAAAAGGCAAAACAATCATATTCATTATGTTGTTCCATACTAAGAAAAAATTAACCCTATACAGCATAGACTTTTTCAGAGCGACCACGGAATATCTAGATAAAATAGATAACAAAAATTATGAGGAAATGAAAATTTTGTTTTTCCACAGTATGACTTAATATTACTGGTTACAAGCAATGACACTTTCCTACCATCTACACTTGTATTTGAAAAGCAAAGGGCTAATGTATGAATGTTCTTTGAGAGTTTTAGATTTTAACAAAAAACAATTTACAGAATTGATATTCCCTACTAAAAAGGTTTGGATGTTGACACAAGTTGCGTGCTAAAAAGGCTTAACATCAAAATTGAATATCATGTCAATAGAGGCTGTTTCATGACCATATTTCAGTGTTTTCTACAGAGCATGTTTTCCTGAAATGCTAGAGTTATGTCCTTTCTGATGCACTAAAATCGAAATCCATTTTCCCAGTATATGATCAATAAATATCGGTGACAAATCTAAATAATAAATTTTATTGGTTCGTTGATGCGATCTCCAATACACTCTAACCAAAAAAGTGGAGCATCAGTAGTATCAAAGGTATCTGATTCTCAACAAAAATGTTTTACAAGAGGCTAAAACCTGGAACTGATTTAGTTTCGTTCCAAGCTGCCCAGAAACCTTGACTATTCCTCAGTCTGAAATGTCATCGCACCAATGAACATTGACTTCTGAAAGCGTTCTTAACACCTGGGTTCACATTCACCAATCATTCTTAAGAACATTAATTTTCTAGTCTTATTCTCCAGGATTTTCTGATTCTGAAAGTAACCAGGGTTTCTGCCAGCTTCGAATTTTTGAGGGTCATTTGTGACCCCTATTCCTAATATTTGGGGGGTCATACAAAACTCTCAAGGGTCACTTTTAAATGCCTTTTTAAAGCTACTTAAATTCTGGTTTTGGGACCTTTTCCTGTTACTCTGCCAACTCAGAATTGGAACTATTTTTCTTAGTCTGACAAGACCCAGATATTTGTTGCATTTATTGATTTTCTTTTCATGTTTGCGAGGTGTTTACTTGTGGAAGGGACAGTGAAACAGTCTGCGAATTTCTGTTTTTCTTTTTTGGTTCATCTGCTATTCTGTTTCGGAAAGCCTTTAGAATAGACAGACCGTACATGTTTAAAACATGCTGACAAATTGACCTTCCTATAGTTATTCCGTACCTAGTTAATTATTACAAAACAGAGCTTTAAATGTGCGACTGTATCAGAAAGAAGCCAGTTGGTAGCAATTGTTATGGGAGACCACTCTTTCATGCATGGCTTTGTCCCGATTTAAATACAATACTTAACACACGGGTGGTAAACGGGGCAACTAGCTCCAAAAGGAGTCAATAGTATTTTGTTGCCTCGTAACATACCGGTATTTGCGTGCTAGTTGCATAGATAGAAAAATTGTCAACAAAGGTAGGTGTCGATTACTTTAATCTTTGTTTATTTCCATAGCGGAGACCTTTTGAAAAATCCGGCAATGCTATGCGATATTACTAGAGGCGCTTGAGCGCCTGTATCGCTCCACAGGCCTGATATTTCTATAATGGCGAAAGGAAGTTTTTAACAATTATCATTCAATCCTGCATTTTAGCTCACTGAAGAAACAATTTGGTAGACAACCACCATAGGAACTTACCTGCAAAACAACAATGAAATCCAATGAATAGTTTTAGAGAAGAAATTTTTCAAAGATTTTACTTTATACCATAAAAGGAAAATGAGTCTCCCATAAAAGCCATGTTTTTTGACAGATCTTTTTTTTTTTTAAGGAATTCTGTAAACCTGTATCTAAGGAACATTACTGCAAAATAATAATGCTATCCAAATAGCGGTTTGGGAGAAGAAGATTTTTAAAGGTTTTTTACTTTGGTTGCCATGGCAACCAGAATTCTTCATGGAACACAGTTATTTGAAGGAATTTGAAAGAGGACCACCAAAGGAACATTCCTGTGAAATTTGGTAAAAATCCAGTCAATAGTTTCTGAGGAGAAGTTTTTTAAAGAAAAAGTTTACGGACGCACGCACGGACGAATGGACGGACGGACGCACGACGGACACAACGCCATGACAATAGCTCGCTGGCCTTCGGCCAGTGGAGCTTAAAATGACTAAACTTTATTCACCGCTAGCATATGGCATATAAGTATGCAGCGCTTAGATAAAATCTTGGACAAACTTTCGAACATCGAGCGGTAAAACTGTAAATCGGAGATTTGAAACTACGGATTTCCTCATTGAACGTCCAATATATAGCCACTACAATACCTGATGCACCTTCCCTATTAATTTCAAGCCCAGGGAATTACGAAATAACAAAAATTGAAAATTTTAGAAGTCGTGTATGTAGAATAATAGCTGAATTTGTGTGCGGGCTAGTTGCCTAGCCCGGGGGGGGGGGTAGTTGAATAGACAAGGAGGTAGTGGCCTAGTAATTAAAATTCAGTTAACCTATTTGCCCCAAATCAGCACCGTACAGGGTAATTCAACAAGTAATTTTACTTAGCTAGGATTCTGAACATATTTTGGAACACACGAGTTATATATTCTTTTCATATCAGAATTTTGAGCTAAGTAAAATTTGTAATATGCAAGTGCTTTTGGCACTTTCTAAAATTTGGCATTTGTAATTGGATGACTATGCTATACTTGAAATAGGAATAGCGGCGCACTCGTGACCTGAAAGGTGTCGAGGGTTGCGGGTTCGAGTCCCGGCTGGGCCGCTGGTCATTTGGGTATGTCCTTGGACAGCGCATTCAGAGTCCCAGCGTAGTACTGTTGATACCCAGAAAGCACATGAGTTAGTGAACTTTGCCGTGATATAACTGAAAGATTGTTCGAGACGGCGTAAAACGTTTTTGCTAGTTTCTGAAAAGATGATAAAGATATATGTCAAATTTAACAAATTAAAGTACTTTAAGGGGGTGCATCAGTTACATGCATGATAAGGATACCACCCATCCCTTGCAGTTTTTCATTAGAACAACAGGCACTCGGTTTTCCGATCTTTTAACAAGTTGCCAATTCTTAGGACTGTATATAAAGTAGCCTACACATGTTTTTGCAGCTGCTTTTTTCTCAGTTTACACTGTCGTCATGTTTGGGCTGTGCCAATTTCTAGTAAGGGTACCAAGGATGTTGGAAACCTTTATAGAAATGAACGCAGCACCAACGTGGAGTCAGTATAAAATTCCGTTGCTAGAAAAAAATGGCAGCTGCGGAACCTTGTGTATTTTATTGATCTCAGTATTTGCGAGTTGTTCAAACATCTGGAAACCGAGTGTCTGTGTCTCGGACACGCCCACTTGAAAATATTATATAAAGTATTACTTAGTCATCTGATGACCAAATGACAAATTTAGACAGGGTCGAAAATATGAGCACTGGCAGACGATAAATATTACTAAGCTCAATCTGAGATAAAAGCTGACTCATGTGTATCATTTGAAGTACATATACTAGGAGGCAACTACCTCCTTGTCTATCCAACTACCCCTTGTGTTAGGCAACTGGCGTGCACAAAAATATTGCCAGTATTCTCCACATACAAATTCTTTAATTTCCAATTTTTGGGTTTTTTAGTCTTTTATGGGCTTGAAAATACCAGAAAACGTGCATTAGGTAGTGTAATGGCCATCTGTTGGATGAATATCTAGAAAATCCGTGCTTCCAAATCCCCGTGTTACATAAAGTGGCGGGTTTGCAGTACTGTGTTCGAAAGTTTTGCCAAGATTTTATCCAAGCGCTGCATACTTATATGCCATATGCTAGCGGTGAATAAAGTTTAGTCATTTTTATATCGCATAGCATTGTCGGATTTTTCAAAAGGTCTCCGGTAAGGAAATGAACAAGGTTTAAAGAAATCGACACCTACCTTTGTTGACAATTTTTCTATCTATGCAACTAGCACGCAAATACCCGTATGTAACGAGGCAACAAAATACTATTGACTCCTTTTGGAGCTAGTTGCCCCATTTACCACCCGTGTAACAACTGCGTTAGGGAGATATCTCTTTAGCTCAGTGGTTATGGTATTAGTCTTTTAAACCTTGAAAAACGAGGATCTTGTCCGCCGTGGGTTCGAATCCCGCTAGATGTGGTTTGTACTGCCATGCATTTGTTCATTTGTTTCTTAGTTACGGACTTTGTTCGTAAGACAGTTCTTGTTCTTTAATCCTTTTTTTGTGCAGTAGAGGCAGATATTTATTGGTAATTATCAATAAAATCAGTTTCAGACACTGGGCACCGTATCATAAACTCTCAACATAAATAATCATGGTTTAGGCAATCAAAATTTGTGTCACTTTCAAATTTAGAAAATCTTGAAGTATAAGATTAAGAATGTTCTTAAGAATGGTTGGTGAATACAGACCCAGAAAGCAAACAAGCTTATCTAGATAGTAAATTTAACAAAAATCATGTCAGGTCAACATTCCCAAGTACTGAATCTTTCCTTTTACATGGCAAAAAATAACTCCATATCGAACACCAACGATAAGTTACAAAGTTCACTATCTGTATGACTGATTATGTTGGTATTTGGTGCGGCCAATAAATCACAAACAAATGAATATTGATAAAAATTGTTAATTCATCTTTTATTTGAAAATCACACAGGGAAATTTGACCCCTAGTTTTGATTTTTGACCCCCTCTTTTTAAATTTCAGATGACCCGCAAAAGTTCATCAGTATTGGACTGAAAAAGAAGCCTTTGTAGTGATCGCACAGTTTTTCTGAGATCTGTCCCGACATGCTAATGATCCAATGACAGATGCACGATGGACAACGAGCCATGACATAAGCTTGCCAGCCTTCTGCAAGTGGAGCTCACTGTCATGATCATCTCTTATGTTTTACAAATGCAGCAGAGTGCACATATAAATGAAAGATTATGATCTAGATCCATATATCTAGGTGACTGTTGAATTGTCAGACCATGGTGATTTGTTTGTTTGAACGGTGTTTTACATCACTTTCAACATTATTTCAGTCATATCACAGTGACAGCTCACTTATACATGTTTTCCTGGGTTTCATCAGAACTAGTTTGGGGCTCTGAGGAATGTTGCCCAAGGACACTCCTGTGAAAAACCCAGTGGAGCCAGTGAGGCTCGAACCCCCGGCCTGCAGGTCCTACACGTTACCACTGAGCCACACAGGACCCCCAGACCATTGTGAAAGATCTACCAATGATTATTGAACTATCCAGTAGTACAAAGAAAATGTGTATGTTTATAAAAGATGCTAACCACTGAGCTACCCAGCAGGGCACCATGTCATGGAAAAAGGGAGCTTAATGTTTATTTTCATTATGGACAAATTACAAAAAGGCCATGTGTACATCCAAAACACAATACATGTATGTCTTATATGTTTCTATCAAAAAAGGTCTTTTTCGGCACGGAATATCATTCCACGAAATAAATTGTTTATATTTCTTTTCAAATAACATTATGTGCTCTTCAGTCAAGCAATGTTAGTCATTTTTCATTATGAAATGCTTCTATTATTTTTGTTTTGTAATTGCTAATAAACATGTTTAATGCAGTAAAGGTGTTGTAGTACTAGTAGTAGCAGTAGTACTAGTACTGGTAGCAGCAGTAGTAGTAGTAGCAGTAGTTGTTATAAGTGAAGAATTCACCAATATTTCTGAATTGCATTGTATACTTATTCTCGAGAACTTCTAAACTTCAAAGTACATGTAGCATAGTTTCTGATCAGCTAAACAAAATTGTTTACCAAATTATTTGGTTTTACTAATCAGAAATTGTGTTACTTTCTCCATATTTATACATAGTTTGAAATGCTATTCAGAGAAGGCAGGCCCTGCTGCACATATGTACCTGGTATGGTAGCCCAAAACATCCAGGATAGGTTTGTGGTGGAGAACTTAAGGGATCATCAACACAAGATGAAACATCCTCTGAAGGATCGTACCTACAAAATAAAATTACAAAAGAAATAACTAGAGGCGCTTGAGCGCCTGTATCGCTCCACAGGCCTGATATTTCTATAATGGCGAAAGGAAGTTTTTAACAATTATCATTCAATCCTGCATTTTAGCTCACTGAAGAAACAATTTGGTAGACAACCACCATAGGAACTTACCTGCAAAACAACAATGAAATCCAATGAATAGTTTTAGAGAAGAAATTTTTCAAAGATTTTACTTTATACCATAAAAGGAAAATGAGTCTCCCATAAAAGCCATGTTTTTTGACAGATCTTTTTTTTTTTTAAGGAATTCTGTAAACCTGTATCTAAGGAACATTCCTGCAAAATAATAATGCTATCCAAATAGCGGTTTGGGAGAAGAAGATTTTTAAAGGTTTTTTACTTTGGTTGCCATGGCAACCAGAATTCTTCATGGAACACAATTATTTGAAGGAATTTGAAAGAGGACCACCAAAGGAACATTCCTGTGAAATTTGGTAAAAATCCAGTCAATAGTTTCTGAGGAGAAGTTTTTTAAAGAAAAAGTTTACGGACGCAGGCACGGACGAACGGACGGACGAATGGACGGACGGACGCACGCACGACGGACACAACGCCATGACAATAGCTCGCTGGCCGAAGACAACCACCATAGGAACTTGCCTGCAAAACAACAATGAAATCCAATGAATAGTTTTAGAGAAGAAATTTTTCAAAGATTTTACTTTATACCATAAAAGGAAAATGAGTCTCCCATAAAAGCCATGTTTTTTGACAGATTTTTTTTTTTTTAAGGAATTCTGTAAACCTGTATCTAAGGAACATTCCTGCAAAATAATAATGCTATCCAAATAGCGGTTTGGGAGGAGAAGATTTTTACAGGTTTTTTACTTTGGTTGCCATGGCAACCAGAATTCTTCATGGAACACAATTATTTGAAGGAATTTGAAAGAGGACCACCAAAGGAACATTCCTGTGAAATTTGGTAAAAATCCAGTCAATAGTTTCTGAGAAGTTTTTTAAAGAAAAAGTTTACGGACGCACGCACAGACGAACGGACGGACGCACGACGGACACAACGCCATGACAATAGCTCTCTGGCCTTCGGCCAGTGGAGCTAAAAACGGTTATTTTAGGCCCCACCCTTGCACCTTCCACACTATTAATTTGCAGCTGCCTTTCCAAAATTTCACAATTATGATGCATTTGAAAATTAAGATATGACATTAAGAAAAGTGCAAACTTTCTTGCTTCAAACTCAGACCTCTTTTCTCCTATGGATTCTCTGTAATATCTACAAAATTACTATGGAAAAATACTGTCTTGCAAAGAGAGGAAAATATAAACCCCCCCCCCCCACACACACACACTAATTCACACAAGGGGGACTTTGTCAACTTTCAGATTTTTGAAGGGAGTCTTGGGCAAATTTTCTCATTATTTTGAAAACATCCCTGACTTCTGCAAGTTCATGTGATCATTACCTAGTCCCTGGCAAAAGTCAAACACTTTCATTAAAATACAAAAACAAATACTTTGCAATTTAAAAATACAGAATACAAATTCTTTTTTCATGGATGCATTCAAATATAAATACAAATACTTTGCATATTCTAATTTACATACTTTAGAATACACTTCAATAAAATGGCATATCTTGATCTTGTATGCAGTGTTTTCTCTAGCTTTTGACTAAAGCGGGCCCAAAATATACGGTCCAACGAATCACCAAAATACCACCGAATCACCGAAATACCCCTATTTTTTACTGTTGGGTTCAAATAACTGACAAAAGTATGCAGGATTTCTTTCTTTCTTTTTTTTTTTAGAAAACATACTTAATCAAAGTGTTAATCATTATTGAGAAGAATGATGCTGTTAATATACACTGATCATTGATTTACGTAGAGAATAATCACTGAAACACTCGCGTGCCTGACCTGTTACACACCGCAATACCCGATCTTGATTATGAGTCGCCCTGCCGCTTTTTTCACTCGCCCTGTTTTTTTCCTGAAATATTCGTCTAACAGAATTGAAAGTCAAATAATTTATTATACAGTCAAACTTCGGAAGCTCGAACACCCCTGGGCCTAGGTAATTTGTTCGAAATATCGGTAGTTCGACGTATCCATATTTCAAGGTACGAAGTGGTCAGTGAACGAGTTACATGTATTCTTATTGCATATTTATGACTTTTGTATTTGGAAATATCACACAGAACACACCACATACCTTTGTCATTTTACAGGAATTGGCTGTCAAATTAGTGAAAATATCTTGTTTTCGGCCGAAATCGATACGCTCTGTTAATGTTTTTCATTTTTTGAGAGTATCCATTTCGGCCGAAAGCAAGCTATTTTCACCAGTTAAACGGCCGATTCCTGGGGTCATTTTCTTTGCACATATCTAAAAGTCATTTTATCAGAAAAGAAAGGACATTTGCAGATATCGAGAGCGAAACATCACCTTGTTTATGTTCTAATTATAACTTCTATCAACGCTACATGTGCGGATTAAGATCACAGTTGCGGTTAATGAAACCTACTGTGTTGAAAAGCAATACTCTTCATGAAAACATAGTGTCACAAAAATGACTTGACCACTAATTTAGGTCAACCACCTCGAAAAACAAAAAAATAAAAGCAAATCAATTATTCAATCACGGCTAAACAATTTGTAATTGACACTTTGATCAAGTGTGTGTATATTTTACAGTAAGTGTTAAAAACATGCACCTTATCCAATATTTGACAGACGATTACCAGCGTATCCAATTAACAATGTAGGTGTGAAACCCAACGTCTGATTGTTGACTAACCCTTTGTTCGACTTCTGAAAGGTAAAATACACAGGAAAATGAACGACGGGACCATGATACGTGTTCGAAAGTTCCAATTAAGGGTTGTGCGAGTTTTCCGAGGTAGAACAATATGAATTATATAGAGATTTTGCCGGGACCGATATCGTTGTTCGAGCTTTCTTTGGTATTCGAAATTTCCCATATTCGAGCCACCGAAGTTTGACTGTACTTTCATGTAAATTTGATCTAAAATAAAAGTCAAGAAATGAAGTCTGATTTTTAGCTTTTTATTCAACTGCCTATTCATTAACATCAGGCAAGGATAGGAAATCATTTTCTGACGGTAAAGAAAACAAACAGATGGTGTTCCCTACATTGCTACTAAAAATAGGTTATCTGCACCGTCAAATTTTCTGATCAAATGGCTTACCGTTCGAGCACAAAATCAACCTAATTTGTTTACGTTATCATGTATCTTACATAACCGTCTTTGTAATGCATCTGTAGTGATTCAATCAATTTAATGAAAAATAGATCATGTCACTCCTTCAGTATATTTTTAGAAAACCACTGAACCAGTTTGAAATTCCCTCGGCTATTCCCGTAAGAAAAGAAATAAATACTAAAGTGTAGACAGCCGGATTTACTCCAAGTCGTCCCGAGGTCGATGCTAAATACCCAGTATATAATGCAGAATCAAAGTGTGGCTTTTAGAATATTATGTGCGGCGATTAAATCTCGTACGTGATACCTGATTGGTTCGCTGTAGAGATTTGATGCAGATTGGGTGTGGCGAAATTGACCTTGTATTATGTGTATGCATGTAATGGTTTGTAACTAGACAAATCTTCAAATAACAGATGTAAACTTCCGTCTGATTAGCAGTTCTGCAACTGAAATTTTGCTGAATTTTACGGACTTTTAGTGCATGTAGTATGTCAGAAAATGCACTCGCCCGGTTGGGCGAGTCAGGTATTTCTTGTACTTGCCCAAAGTCAAAGATCACTTGCCAATGCAAGCAGGCGAGTGGAATTTTACATCCCTGATATTTGAAACCGTATTCCACTGAGTGTAGATACAGATTTTTTTTCTGTCGTGTGTGATTTTATCCGCGTGTGACGCATGTATTTAACCAGGAAAACTTACAGGTATATAATAAATGATGTTATTCTGGATATTGAAAAATCTTCCCACATGCATGCAAAAAGCCATGCCCATTGTATCTGGTTTCCATTCATACAACCAATCTCGAAATTTCTGCCCCCAAGAATCCTTCTCATACAGCCATTCCCATCAACATTTGTTCTTCCCATCTTTCTCAAACAGTTTAATGTCACACTTAAGCTCTAAAAACTTATCCCTATTTTTAACAGAAATGCCGATTAAGTAGACTAAACTGGAAGCCCGTTATCAATTCCGACATGTAGAGAACTACTGTACGTGTAAAAAAAAACTATATTCTTATCAAGACTACACAATGGGTACCAGTTTATACACAGATGGAATAAACTTGCAGCCTCTTATCAATCTTCCTATCAACTATTGGATGGTTAGGAATGAGAATTCCATGACAGATAATTCTGTTACAGGTTTAGTGGCCTCACATGACGTCTAAACCCCCTTGCTTTAGTTTCTTATTGGATTTACATTTTTCATGTTTGGGAAGATGGAAAATCTGGAATACCGATACATTCCGGAACTTTCACTCATGCAGATATGCTTATACATGTTGGACAGATGAGCTGAAAGGTACACTTTTAACACTTACTCAGATCCCCCAAGAAGCGTGGAATATGCTGTTACGAAACAGCTTTCTCCAAGCCTGTGCATTTGTCCACTCATCCTGGGCTTACCTCTACATCACCAATACCTGTAAAAAAAAAAAAGAAGTCTTAAAGTGTTTTGAATAGGTAAAAGTGTATTCTACTAATTATGTAGTTTACAAAATGATATTTCATTATGTGTGCATTTGGACCTCAATCTTTAACTCTTTCCGAAATGACAAAACTGTAGACTAGTCCAAGTTGAAAGCATTTTCGTCACGGCATATTACTCGCGCTTTCAACAACCCTGTTTGGCAAACAATGCCATATAGATCTACAATTTCCACTAAAATTTAAATGGCGGAAATGTTCTTACAGGGTAACTTCGTATTATGACCTACACTTTAAGAAACTTTAGTTGCATTTACCTTGTCCTGTACACATGCTTCCATTTGGGCGAGTCAAAAATTTTGTCGTGTGGGAAAGGGTTTAAGGTGTTAATCCACTTTTCTTGTGTAAAATGACAGGTTTTAAAGTCACCTGCAACCCTAATTCACAAATTCATGTCAAATCACACGGTAACAGATCTCCAAAGATCAAATGACATGGAAAAAAGATCTTTTAAAACAAGAGGGCCATCATGGCCCTGGATCGCTCACCTGAGTCAATAGGCAAAATTTCACTCCACGTGCAAAATTCAATTTCTGACCAATTGCCAGGTCAATTGAGCTTAAAATGTGGCATCTAGAGCATCCACAAGAAATTTCTGTAAGTTGACCTAGTGACCTACTTTATCACTATACGTGACCAAATTTAGAACTCATCAAAACATTTATCAAGACAAACATTCTGAACAGTTTTCAAGTTAATTGAGAAATAAATGTGGCCTCTATAGTGCTCTATAGGTATTTCTTTAATTTGACCTAGTGACCTAGTTTATGATCCCAGGTGACCCAGTTTCAAACTCATCCAATAGTTCATAAAAACAAACATTCTGACCAATTTTCAAGTCAATTGAGCAAGAAATGTGGCCTCTAGAATGCCCTTAAGTGATTCTTTAATTTGACCTAGTGACCTAGATTATGACCACAGGTGACCCAATTTTGAACTCATCTTACGAGGATAGTTCAGAAAGTTCTCGGCCTCATCCAGAAATATGGTGAGAATCTGGTTTTGTTTCACATAATGGCAAAGCAGAACACCATATATAAGTGTACCTAAAATTTCAGACTTCTAGTGTCTTTTGTATGCAGATGACACACTTTGCATTTCACTCAGTAAGAAAGTTGCGTGCTGGAGTTTTGTTGCTCCAGGACAATGAAATCCCACTTGCTGGGCCGCCGTTTTGAGAGTGACAATGACGTCATATGTGCTGCTGAAGGGTATCTTGGGGCTCAGACTGCAGACTTCTTCCGAGAAGGGATCGCAAAGCTTGAACATCGGTGGTCAAAGTGCATTGAAGTTCAGGGGGACTAAGTTGAAAAATAATATAGAAACGATCTGTCTTTGAGGATGTTTTCTTGTTGAGGCCGAGAACTTTTCGAACTACCCTCGTAGATTTCATCAAGAGAAACATTTTAGCCAATTTTGAAATCAATTGAGCAAGAAATGTGGCCTCTAGAGTGCCCTAAAGGTATTTCTTTAATTTGACCTAGTGACCTAGTTTATGTGTCCACTTGACCCAAATTCAGACTCATGTGAGATTTAATCAAGACAAACATTCTGACCAATTTTCAAGTCAATTGAGCAAAAAATTGCAACCAAAGTTTTGAATTTATATGAAATAAGAAGCTATCAGGTGACGCTACCCATCAGATTTCAGTCCTATTGAAGCCAATTTTTCATAATCAAAGCAATTATTTTCAATTCCAATTCATGCCATTCTTTCATTTTTGTGCACCTCTAGTCAAACAAATTTACAATTTGTGAATTGAAGAAAAAAACTTTTTTTTCAAAATCTGCTGAAGACTATCTTTAATGCTACATTGCAAGTGATAAAGCTTTAGGCCTCATGGTTTGTCACAACAAGATCTTCACATATTTCCCTGTTTATTTGTTTATTCTTCTCTCTTTTTTTTTCCTTTTTGTAAAATGGTTTCAGCCTGTTTGACTTATGATTTATGACGAGAAGATTTTTAAGGAAATTGTGAACAGGCAGCTTTGGTATAGGCTCAAGACAGTGATGCTATATACCACATACAAATAATAGTGTATCAAAGCCAGAAGCCATTCCTTTTTGATAAGGCATACCCCGGGGAGGGGAGGAAAGCCATAATGTGACCCCAATAAGAATTACTCTAACAACTTTTGGCAGACGGTCACCAGAACTTTGCTACAAACAAAACATGAAAGTTTTAGTCTCTCACTTGTCACATGTAATTTTCTTCCTTTCAATGTTAAATAGGGTGCGCCCGGGCAGAGCCCAAACTCCACCCAAGGGGTCAATTTTTAAAGTTTTGGTAGAAAGTCTCAAGATGTTACATACAAATTAAGAATACTCAAGCCCTTATGATTTGTCAGAACGAGAGTTTTAAAAGATTTCCTTCTTTGTTTCTATGTAAAATTGGGTGCACCCGAGCAGAGCCCAAATATGACCCCAAAGAGATAATTTTAACAATTTTTATAAAGAGTCACCAGAAGATGCTACATGCAAAATATGAATGCTTTAGCCCTTATGGTTTGTCACAAGAAGATTTTAAAAGATTTCCTTCTTTAATTCTATGTAAAATAGTGTGCGCCCGGGCAGAGCCCAAATATGACCCCAAGGGGATAATTTTAACAATTTTTATAAAGGGTCACTAGATGATGCTACATGCAAAATATGAATGCTCTAGCCCTTATGGTTTGTCACAAGAAGATTCTAAAAGATTTCCTTCTTTGTTTCCATGTAAAATAGGGTGCGCCCTGGCAGAGCCCAAATATGACCACAGAAATATAATTTTCACGATTTTGGTAGAGGATCATCAGATAATGCTACAAACCAAATATGAATGCTCTAGCCATTATGGTTTGTCATCAGAAGATTTTTTAAAGATTTCCTTCTTTGTTATTATGTAAAATAGGGTGCGCCCGGGCAAAGCCCAAATATGACCCTAGGGGAATAATTTTAACAATTTTGGTAAAGGGTCACCCAATGATGCTTCACACAAAATATGAATGCTCTCGGCCTTATGGTTTGTCACAAGAAGATTTTTAAAGATTTTTTCCATTTTCAGCCATTTTGTTGCCATGGCAACCAGAGTTTTTGATGGAATTAAATTCTTTTAACAATTTTTGTAGAGCTTCATCCAAGGAACATTCCTGCCAAGTTTTATCAAGATTGGCCATCTGGTTTTGGAGGAGAAGATTTTTAAAGAAATTGTTAACGGATGGACGGACAGATGGACGGACGACGGACGATGACCGATCACAATAGCTCACCCAGAGCACTTCGTGCTCAGGTGAGCTAAAAATGCGAAAAACCCATGACATAACAAAAGTCAGTTTGACATGTCCGATCAGAGGCACTTTAAACTGTCTTTTCATCTTATAACTAGAGCTGTCACTGAATGTGACTTAATACCCCCACCAGCGCTTTGACAGAAACAGGCAATTATTTGTACACACATGGACACACGGACGAACGAACGGACGGACAAACAGACAGACCAGCTGATTCCAGTATACTCCTGAAAACATTCGTTTTGCGGGGGTATAATAATAAATTTAAATGGTGAATTTACACAAATCTCTGTATAAAACAGTAAGTGGAAGCTAAAATCTCTTTTTAATAATTAGGAAAAAAACTTTGGTTGTTTTGTGAAACGAACATAATTATATTAATAACAACCTATAAGTTACTGTTAGAAGGGTGAAAGGGGAAAGAGGAGGCTGGGTGTGAGTCCTTCTTACTGTACAGTGTTAGCACTGAAACAACTGTTAACTATTTACCAAACGACAAAAAAATTTGACTTGTCCAAATTGAAAGTATTTGCAGACAACAATTTAGATATGGCTCAAATCAGGGCTTTATCCAAGCATTCTGGGAAAAGGCCCCTGGCCAAATTGGGAAAAAAAATCGACAAATGTCAAAATTGGGAAAATAATATTGACAAAACATATACAGTTTGGAACACATTTAACCTTACAATATAAACTTAATAAGGCAATTAATGTACTACTGACACAATGCTGCTTTTTTTCTTTTTCAAACTTATTTCTTTTTGGAATTATGTGCTGTCTTTTGTCTTTTATATACTCAACAAAAAAAGTTAAGGAAATTGTGTTTGAGGTGCTATGACATTCTGAGAATTCTGAATTTCACAGTATTGTAAAGCATCCATTTTTCTTCAAAAGGATGCTTTATTTGAGTTTATGGCACCAATAGTGGCTGAAATAATCATTGTCAAAGTTGACTGGTCTTAAAGTCATTTTTCGCAGAATTGCAACATTGATTGGTTTGAGTAAAGAGTGTCACTGTAGAGTCTCATGCAAAAAGCTTTTTTGAAATTAGCCCTCAGGCTGTTTACTTAATTTCAGATAATTTGAGCAATACTTTCCATACTGAGTCGACATTTCAATTTTAAAATCGACGCCAGCGCAAGCCCTTATTTGCCGCTGAAGCGGGGACAAACTTCCATCTTCCATACATGACATTTGAGGCTATCATGCGAAGGGACTTACTTAGATTTCATGTAACATTCAAAGGAATTGAATTTTAAGTCATAAAAACTTGCAGCGTATTCATGACTGTGTTTTGCATAAAAACAGGGAATACTCTGTAGACACTTATTTTGCGAAAAATGACTCTGACCTCTGGGTTACTTGACACAGTGCCACAACAAGGATATTAGTGCTATAAAGCTAAAGGAAACATTTTTTTCAAGCAATTAAATGAATCTAATAAAATAAATAGAAATTGAATAATTGTTTGCTTTGATATTCTTTTGTTCCATGGTTTTCTGAGATTTCCTTAACTTTTTTTGTTGAGTATACTAGTTCCAGTGCTGTTAACTTTAAGACCCCCCCCCCCCTCCTCCTATTTTAAGTAGGGTTTTTAAATTCTCTGATAAAAATATCCATTTTTCTGGTAAATGAACACAGGAATTATTTCCTGTTTTATTTTATATCTGGTATGTATGCAAGTCAATTGACAAAAAGTCATTTATATCAAGGCTAAATAAGACAGATTGAAGAGCCTTTAATCGGTTGAGGTCTTCTGACATTCGTTTTGTCATGAGTTTTCGTGTTTTTTTTCCCATGACGATTAATATTTGAAAACGATTTTTGTTGTGTGTTTTGACATTATACAGAAAGATTGTTAAATCGTCATTTTCTGTGGTAGACCTAATCCAGTATTGAAAATAACCCTGTTAAAAATTAATTGTGGAGAGGAAACTTCACACTAGATTTTTGTGTCATACAAGTTCGCGGTCCTACTAAATACCATGAGTTCGGGTGTAAGTGTCGATAGCCCCACAGCAATACTGACACCAGTTCTTTAATTATTATCTTGATTTTTATGACCCATTACTGATGACTTTAAACGTCTGAGTATAAATTTGCTTGGTTTTTGATAGAGTATCCATTTCGGCAGATGACAAGGTATGTTCACCAATTATACAGCCGACTCTTGTGCTAAGACAAAGACAAAGCACAACCGCTCGAAATTTGAGAGAAAAAAACTCATTGTCTAGAATAGGCCGGGTATTTTTCAAAACTTGGTCCTGGTTCAGGACAATCAATTTAGGAGCTGGGGTTCTTTATCCTTGCCTCTCGAAACTTCGCTTCACTGCAAAAGGCAGTGAGGCAGTTGCCTAGAAGTGAACAGTTGCCTGTATTTTTTTTTTAACATGTAAACCAAACATACAGTGGAAAAAGTGTGCCCATCTAAAATTTGAAAACTTAGAACGCTTTACAGCCAGATAATCGAGTCGATGCATAAATCGATTGAAAATATACGGACGCAGTCTATAGTTCATTTGCCCCCAAATTGTTTCGCACCTAAAATATGACGATTGTCAATTTCCTGCTTGAACTGTGGTTAATGCCGGCAGTCGATGAATTTTAGCAAGTTATTTAGTTAAAAAACTAGTCAAAACACAAAAATTTGTGCGTCAGAGAAAACCCTGGCTGATACATCAGACGATTTTCTTTTTCTAGCGTCCAACTGGGACTTTTTTTTTTATGAAATTGGGAAAAAACACCTTTTTTGATTGGGAATTTGGCCCTGCAGGAAAGAAAGAAAATCCCCTGCAAATGATGGAATTTGTCTTTGATAGGGTAGAAAACATTGTGGAACAAGCATTCTGACAGTATTGCATAGCAATACCCAGTCCTCTACCGGCCGTATATATCGCTAGCACATATAGTTAGTGAAACTCTGTAGAGGAGAAAAAACGTATTTGACCCCCTTTCAGAATTAAAAGCATCGTGTCTGTCTTTGTATGCAATGCTTTAATGAAAGCCAGATATATAAACATTTTTCCTTGTTAATGTAAGTTCACTGAAGACGTTTTACTAAGACAAGATGTGTTTGTGAAACACAAATGCCCCCGTAAAAGCAAATTTTCGGAAATAATGACCTTTACCTTGTGAGATGA
The DNA here is from genome assembly GCA_946811185.2 of Hippopus hippopus. Lineage (NCBI taxonomy): Eukaryota > Metazoa > Mollusca > Bivalvia > Cardiida > Cardiidae > Hippopus > Hippopus hippopus. Next base: position 13,695,930 of record OX328102.1, read on the forward strand.
CCTTATCATCAGCAGGTGTGTACCAATGAGAGGTACCAGCTTACCAAGTATAAGTGTTATAACTAAAGTACTTTGAATCTACAGAGAAATGACTATGAAAAGTTTTGAAGATAAGTTTTCATGATAAGGGTTAAAAATTTTTACCTTGACCTTGGACAAATAACCCACAGAACATCGGTATCAATGACAGGTACCTACATACCAAACATGAGCATTGTAAGTGAAAGGATTTTGAAGATATATGGAAATCAGTGTTCCCACTGAAATTTTTATTTGGCGGTTTTGTACCCCCTGCAATTGAAAAATGGGGGTATAAAAAAACAAGAGGACCATGATGGTCCTAAATCGCTCACCTGAAATGCAACTCAGCTGTCATTGTTATGGCCACTTGCCTCTTTGCTGGAATGTTTTAGTTTTGAAAAAGATTCATCCATATGACAATACCAACAATCAGAGCAGGTAAGAAAATGATAGAGCTGAAATTATAGGCCCTAGAGTGTAAACAATGGAATTGTCATCAAGATCCCCTATTTTGATGCCTTTAGCTTGTCCCCATTTTGATCAGATTTGTCCTTAGGTCATTATGAACATCCAGGGAAATTTTGAGTATGACTGAGCCAGAATTGTGGTTGCTGAGCGTGTTCATGTTCATGCTCACAACCTTACAAACATTCTGGGCGATGGATCAAGATTATGCTGGAATTCCGATAGCTATATAATAAAAATTGGAATTTTGGCGACGCATATTCAAGGATACATAAAAGCTAACCATGAGTATGTTATGCTCAGGTGAGCTGATAATGGGTTTTCAGACAGAATCACATGCCAAATGTATGTTGTGGGCCATGCAATATGGAAAAGGAGGATTCCAAGAATACACTCTTTACATATTTGATCCCACATTGTGACTACAAAGGACTTTTTGTGATTCCAAGGAAGAAATGTGGTAAATGCTATTAGCAAACAAGAGCCGTCAAGTGGTTGTTGAGAAATCGCTTTGGACAGACGGACAGACAGACGAAGTGGCGACTATATGCTCGCCCTTATGGGAGCGTAACTCTCCACCAGTCCATGCTGAATATGAAAGCTCTAGGGTTAATGTTTGGATGAAAGAAGATTTTAAAAGATCTTTTATTTGGATGTGGAAACTGGGATCCAACAACAAAGCACTTATTTTTTTTCCTGAGGTCACAATTCGATGTACTTTGGTAGAGTGCTACTGTTGCCAATTAAGTTGTAGGCTTTGTGCTTGGGTTGATTTTTTTTTTTCAGCAGTTGACATGGAAACCAGAGTTGTTCATGAATTCCAATTTGTCAAAGGGCAATACAGTTGATCTTGCTTAGCTAAGCGACTACGTTTATTAAGCCAACACTTTTATTAAGCGATAGGAATTCCAATGTCTCTGTTGAAATATATAAGACTAGCTGGAATTGAATGCCCCATGGATTAAAGCCTTTATGCTGAGCTAAATCCTATGTTGTTAGTACTTATTACAATTGTCTTGTGAAACCCGAGAACCCACAACATAGGGCCAATTTTTAACACCAGGGCCATAATTTGAAGTATTTTGGTAGAGGGTCACTAGATGATGCTACATGCCATATATGAAAGCTCTAGCCCTTACGGTTTGGGACAAGAAGATTTTTAAAGATTTGCTTCTTTATCTCTATGTGAAATCCGAGAACCCACAACATAGGGCCAATTTCCATACTAGGGCTATAATTTGTAGTATTTTGGTAGAGGGCCACTAGATGATGCTACATGCCATATATGACAGCTCTAGCCCTTACAGTTTGTGACAAGAAGATTTTTAAAGTTTTTTCTTTCGGTTGCCATGTCAACTAGTGTTCTTCATGGAATTCAAATCTTTGAAGTATTCTGAAAGTGCATCACCTAAGGATCATTTCTGTGAAGTTTCATTGAAATCTGATTGGCGGTTTCAGAGGAGAAGATTTTTTAGTAATTGTTTACAGACGGAGAGACAGACGGACGACGGACGACGGACATTGACCGATCACAATAGCTCATCCTGAGCACTATGTGCTCAGGTGAGCTAAAAATGGGGGTACAAATTCATAAAAACTAGTAGACCTATGCCCACAGCTCTAAATTGTTTTCTTAAATGCCCCTTTCTCTTTCAGGTGAAGAAAAATCATATAGATCTATGAAGTGAATGTACATTTTTACACGTAACTAACAGTAAAAGAATTGTTTGGCAAAGTGTTAACTAGTAGTCTTTATGCTCATCTTTTCACATGCCTTTTGTACAACAGAGTCAATGTCGAAGTCTGGCTGGTGACTACTGTACTCAATATGAATTCTGTTTTCTACATTTTGAATGGTTCTACGACTACTATACCTTGCTTGCTTACGGGAACCTGAATTCTGAAATGCAAAAGCTTCCAAAGTACAGCGTTTCTGAGCCATTACCCAATGTTGGTTTACAGACAAAATGCTTTTTCATAGACTGTGTTAAAGAAAGGAGAGCTGAATTACGGATAATTTTTGGAAACAAACGAGTCCCAGCCTGCAATTATTGATCACAACGATAAAGACCAAGTACGCTGACCATGTAAATGTTCTAAAAATAGAAAGCTGAAATTTTTCTGATGATTTACATTTTCCGAAAATCGATTTTACATGAGCCGCTCTATGCAAGCATTTCCTAATTCATTTTTCGATCTTCCTATTTTTTGTGCGTGATTTCACATATAGGTTTGTAATTTTGTACGTTTTTTTTAATTTCATTTATACATGTTTCACTTACGATTTTGCGTGATCGGGAACTCTGGAAATGTTAAGTTTTTTGGATAAGTTTTGAGGATAAGGTGCATGATAAGGGTTATAAAGGCATGGAATGGTGGTAAATTCACATACCAAAACACAGCTCAATATCTGCCGGTGTTTAGAAAAAAAGTCAGGAAAACTGTTTTTTCAGTAAATTTCTTAAGTCCAAGGCCCGTAATTTCGTCAAAAATCTGTGGACCATAACGAAACTCACACTTGATCTGTAACTCATGGTCGTTGACTTGCACACCAAAAATCAGCTCAATATCTACCAGTGTTTAGAAGAAATGTCCGGAAAACTGTTTTTTCGGTGAAAATTTCTAAGTCCAAGGCCCGTAATTTCGTAAAAAATCAGTGGTCTGGAACGAAACTCGAACTTGATCTGTAACTCATGGTGGTTGACTTACACACCAAAAATCAGCTCAAAATCTGCCAGCGTTTAGAAAAAAAGTCCGGAAAACTGATTTGCGGTAGGACTGACGGACGGACAGACAGACAGACGGAGTGAAAACCTAAAGTCCCCTTTGGCTTCGCCAGTAGGGGACTAAAAAGAAGAAAGTACCGGTTACCAGCATTTTCTTCTTTTCCCACAATGTTTTCAAAAGGTTTCTTCCTCAGGGTCCTTAAAACATAGGTTTGTGTTGTAAAAAGTTACAGAAAAAGGTATTGGACATTCATACAAAAAAAGACGGCTGGAATAAAAGCCCTTGACTGAATGTGACCTTCATTTTCTCTCTTTTCCACAATCAGTGTTCCCACTGAAATTTTTATTTGGGGGTTTTGTACCCACTACAATTGAAAAATGGGGGTATAAGAAAAAAAATGGGGGTACAAATTCAGAAAAACTAGAGCGTACAACTCTAAATTGTTTTCTTAAATGCCTCTTTCTCTTTCAGGTGAAAACCAGTCATACAGATCTACTAAAAGAATGTTCATTTTTACATGTAACTATATCTAACAATAAAAGAAATGTTTTGCAAAGTGTTAACTATAGTCTATATTGGAAAACTTGGACAGCCATTAATTTTGTTTTGGAATTGTTTTCTTGCTATCGGTTTCTGAATAACCTTGCTTTCATCTGCGGCACTATAATCCTCCTCAGTTTCTGTTGTTTCGTTTGGCCTGACTTTCCGTTACGGGAACCCCAATTCTGAAATCTGAAAGCTTCCAAAGTACAGTGTTTCTGAGCCATTCCCAATGTTAGTTTACAGACGAAAGACGTTGACGTCGACAAGACGCTCTTTCATAGACTGTTAAAGAAAGGACAGCTGGATTATGGATATTTTTTAGAAATTTACAAGTCCCAGTCTGCAATTATTGATCACAGCAATAAAGACCGAGTATTGCCGACCATGTAAATGTTCTAAAAATAGAAAGCTGGAAATCCCAAATTTTTCCGATGATTTGCATTTTCCGAAATTTGCTTTTTACCAGAGCCCTTCTATGAAAGCAACTTTTTTTTCGATCTTCGTCTGTTTTCTTTGTGCATGATTTCACATACAAGTTTGTCATTTTGTATGTTTTTTAGTTCATTTATACGTGTTTCACGTACCATTTTGTGCGATCGGGAACTCTGACAATGTTTTAAGCTACAGAAGAGAAATAAAAATGACGGCTGAAAAGAATCAATCTTGGCCTGTATTCATCAAACTTTGTAAAATCAAATCGAATTCTATACACTGATACGTGATTGCACACACTGGAAACTTCACTGTGCTTCGAAAATTTCAGTATATTGGGCCCAAGGAAATTATTACATTTATTCTCATTTAGTCATTGTATATCAACAATTTTCACTGGCTCCCAAAGGGGTCCGACGAATCACCGAAATATCACCGAAACACCGAAATACCCCTAATTTTTTATTGCTGTGTTCTGATTGCTATTGAAGTACAACAGATTTGTCTTTTTTTTTTTGTGGTATTGACCCAAATAACGTTTATAGAGATGAAGGGCTGTTAGTTTAAATCATAATGACAAAATAACATATCATTGAGGTCCGCCGTAAAGAATGTGCATTGGGATAGCCGTATTTACGTCCACCGAAATACCTGCTCGACGTAAATATTTGTTAATTTAGGGATTCTACCTCCGCAAGTTTTGTCTCTTTTTCACAGAAAACACGATTAATTAAAGTAATGATCACTATTGAGAAGATTAATGTTGAAGAAAAATGCTGTTAATATACATTGATCATTGATTCACGTGGAGAACAAGTACTCGCGTGTCTAGTCCTGACACACCAAAATACCCGATCTTTATTACACAAAATAAAGACTTAGGAGTTATCAGTATGGTATTGTCACCTATATATTATTTATTTAAATTATAAACACGAATATACTCCACAGAGAATGCAAGTGCATTCCATTTGCGAACGAAGTACCTAAATTAAGCATTGCGTGATGTATCCATCGTAACGTGTGTGTCGCCTTTGACCAACATTTTCTGCTTTTTCCACTATGTTTACTGACCTATAGAGTGAACTGCAGTTATATATACATCTATTTTACTATATCGATATTTGATTTATCGTCTGCAGATGTGAAATATAGACAAGTCTACAAATTTAAGGCCGGGTAACATGTTTACCCGATTCAAAATAGCGGCCAGTTTTCTAAATACGTTAATTTTTAATTTCAATATTCAAATATCACGAAATAAAAAGATTTTTTCGGAGCATGTTTATGGATACAGATCAGACACATCAACCTTGTAAAACAGCTACTGTAGTAAGAACATAAAGTCCCTGAATCGACATATTTTACTACGTCGTGCGGGTATTTCGGTGGACAACAGGTATTTCGGTGAACATTCATTACGGCGGACGTCAATGGTATTTTGTTATTTTGTCATTTTGTTTTAAACTAACCACCTTTCATCAATATAAACATAAGTTGTGTTAAAAACACAAAAAAGACAAATCTTTTCGTACTTATATTAGTAATTTTCACTAATTATAGAAAAAAAAAAAGAAAAAAATGGAGTGTTTCGGTGATTCGTCGGACCGCTCCCAAAGGGTTAAACTGATTAAATCACTATAGATGATCTGTAGTGATTTAATCAGTTTAATAAGAAATAGTTCATGCTACTTCTTCAGAATTTTTAGAAAACCAATGTACCAGTTGGGAATTTCCTCGGCTATTTCCGTAACATAAGGAAAGAATACCGAGGGCTTTTCAATATGTAATGTGTATTGTACCACAGCGCGATAACACTTTGCACGATTTCGTGGATGATGATATGCTTGAATAGCTCTATTCAATACCTTTCCAACGGTATACGAGGGTTGTTCGATATATAATGTGTATTGTACGATATCTCAAAAGCATTCGACTCAAATAGTGAAATGAACATTACATACCTTCAAAGTATTCTCCGCGGTTTGAAATACATAATTTCAATCTCTGAATCCGTTTCTGAAATGCGTCACGGTACGCTGATTTAGGTAGACCTCTGAGGCACTGACTGATGGCTGAGCCAAGGGCTTGTCGGGACTTGTAACAACGACCAGATAAGAACTTTTTAAGTTTTGGAGAAAGGGAAAAGTCGCATGGGGCTAGATCTGGAGAGTATGGTGGGTGTGGTAAGACGGTAACCTTCTCCGACTTCAAAAATTGCTTCACAAGCTCAGATGTATGTGATGGAGCATTATAATGAAGTAGACGAACATGCCTAAATCTTGACACAGGGCGTTGTTTAAGATAATATTTCTTGACCTTTTTTAGTATAACATCTTGGTAATACCGATCTGTAACACTTTTGCCCTTTGGCACCGGAATTTGTACGGCTATACCATCACATGAGAAGAATATGCAATAAAGAACCTTCTTTGTGCTTATGCTTCTTTTGGCAACTACAGGCCTTCTACCGTGTTTAGTTACCCATATTTTGTTTCCAATTTTTCTTACTGGTTCGAAATAGTGAACCCATGTTTTGTCACCAGTAACAATGTTTACAAATTGTCTTTGACTGAATTTGGGAAACAGTTTGAGCTATTGCTTTGCGGTTTGTACTCATACCCGATTTTGGTCATCTGTCAATATATGCGGTATCCATCTGCCAGAAATCTTTCGTACTTTCAAAATACGCTTCAAAATGAAATTAACTTAAAAAGTTCTTATCTGGTCGTTGTTACAAGTCCCGACAAGCCCTTGGCTCAGCCATCAGTCAGTGCCTCAGAGGTCTACCTAAATCAGCGTACCGTGATGCATTTCAGAAGTGGATTCAGAGATTGAAATTATGTATTTCAAACGGCGGAGAATACTTTGAAGGGATGTAATGTTCATTTCACTATTTGAGTCGAATGCTTTTGAGATATCGTACAATACACATTACATATCGAACAACCCTTGATACTATTGCTAAACTGGTACCAGTTGTATCTCCCATTGATAACAGGCTGCCAGTTTATACTAAGCCCAGTAAAGCATAGACAGCTGATACTGAGAGTTGTGCCAAGGTCTTAAATACACACCATATAATGTTAGCCATAGCGACTGGATGCACTCCGTAACGCAGAATCAAAGCGTGGCTTTGGAAATTATGAGTGGAGACTAAATCTCATACGTGATTCCTGATTGGCTGATAGTGTGAAAATTCTGTGTGCACACCCTTGGATGTAGATGGGCAGTGTTCTGCCAAGGTCGCGTATTTGCGATTTTCTCGCTAAAAAGTTAAGAAAGTCGCAGAAAAAATTGGTAAAAGGCGATTCCTGTCGCACATCAAAAATCGCGGAATCAGCCACATAACTATTACAATTCAGTGTTTTTCATGGGTGCAAAAGGTGCCTATATGCAAAATGAAAATTGAATGGACACAGACCGAAAACATCGACCAAGTATTGATCATGTACTTTACTGTCATGATGTAGTATCTTCTGCAATCTCAGCTGGAAAATGGTTTCTGTGCCACGGTGAAAAAGCCAGGTATTATCCTAAGCTTCTATGGTCAGCCAAAGCATACCAACAATCAGAGCTCAAAGTCTGATAATGTTCTGATGACCAGTCAAAAAGTAACATCATTTCAGGAGACGGTCACCTGTACTGAGTGAAACCCCAAACTTTTTCCAGAAAAAACCCCCATTTTTCAAATTTCTTAATTTAGGAGGTGACAAAAACCCCTTGTCTGAAAAAGCTGTGAGAACACTGATAGAGGTTATAAATGTGCTACATCATATCATTTTCTACTGTAGGGTAAATTACTGCTGTGGCGTATTTGAGAGTAATCTTAGTCAGGGTCCAAAGAATCCACTCATCCGCTCATATTTACGATTAAGAAATAGATGAGGACAAGTGAAATATCAGTCATGGTCGTCTGGCAGGACAAGAGGTTAATAGGAAATAGTAAACAAATAAGTTTTTCAGATGAACATTTAACTTACAGGCGACAAAAACGGCTATTCCATTATTGAATAAGCTAATTAAGGGTATTCTGGAAATCAAATACTGAAACAGGACATAAAACGTGCTGGTCCCCGCTCCAAATAAAGACCGGTTTCAAGTCGGCCTAAAGATATAACCCGGGACCTTTCACTGCAAACAAGAATGTTTTAATATGCTTCAGGTAGATCTAATGCAATACAAGCCATTTTGCTAATATTAAAAAGAACAATATTAACATTAACACAATACTTTCCCGAAACCAGTTCGAAAAACTGTGTTGTTTTGGCTTTATTAATTCTGTAACTTGACCGGATAAACGGTACCGGTTATTGAAACCCTGTATTTAACCCTTTACCACACAATGACGCCTTTTAACACCCCGGAAGAAGAGGCCTTTTGAAAACATCGTGGGGAAAAGGAGAAAATGCTGGTAACCAGCATTTTCTCCTTTTCCCACAAAGTTTTCTACCCTATCAAAGAAAAGTTGCGTCATTTGAGCCACTATGAAATTGTCTTCTGCAAATGCTTTCAATTTGGATAGGTCTTAAATTTTGCCGTGTGGTAAAGGGTTAAGGTTTGTTGCTAAGGGAGATAATTTAATTAGCGTTTTCCGTTTCGTCCGAAAAAAATATCAGAGTCCAATATAAGAAGGGTTTTTCCTCGTCGGACGAGCGAGGATCAAAGCAGGGCAATTTTTTTTTTCAAAGGCACATGTCCCACTGGACGAGTGCCTATTCTGGAAATATTTTGACCCTGATCTTAGTCCCTGTCACTCCTGTATTTAATACAACTGTCTCAGAAGACTGTTTTGCTCAGGAATTGAACGTGACCCCCAGCATCCAAGATTAGATGGACCTTACTGTAGCCACAATAATGAGACGCTATGGTGATTTTTGTTTTTTCATATTTGGATATTTATTGTGCACCTAATCATCTCAAGTCCCTTGTAAATTTTCCTGTAGCAAAGATAGAGCACTATACTGCCTTTTTGTTTCATCGGTTTAATCTCTATTGCAGGGAAATGCAATTAACTTCAAGACAACGAAGGATTATTGCATCTGCAAGCAATAGGAATGTTCAATTAGTTTTGTGCTCTATTTGTGAAATTACGAGAGTTCAAACATTCGCAAAATATCTCTGCAGAGAATTCAACTTTGTCATTATCGTCTCTGTACCCAGAGTACTCCCGATTCGGGGTCTAGCTCCGATGTTATTTTTGTGATTGTTTTTCCGCTAGACTCCCGCAGCAGCCTTCTTTAAAACTGTCTGGAATGAATACGATTTTACCGGCATCTTTTCAAACGCCTCTATGCGACAAAATTTCCAATGACAGCCAATAAAATGGGCATGGGTTGTTAGACAAAATTTCCAATGACAGCCAATAAAATGGGCATGGGTTATTAGATAACAACCCATGCCCATTTTATTGGCTGTCATTGGAAATTTTGTCGCATAGAGCCTTTTGAAAAGATGCCGGTAAAATCGTATTCATTCCAGACACTTTTAAAGAAGGCTGCTGCGGGAGTCTAGCGGAGAAACAATCACAAAAATAACATCGAAGCTAGACCCCAAATAGGGAGTATACCCAGAGAGGACCTGTCAAAAGGTCACATTGCCTGTGGGGACAGTTATCTGTGCTAGACCTTACCATACCAGAGACATGCCATCTAGCTTGGCTAAAACAATAAGATGGGTCATTGAAAGCTTAAAATCACAGTGGAAAAACGAGAGAAAATACTGGTTTCCACCACTTCATTCCAAAATTTCAGCGAGACTTCAACCCTCATATTGTTTGGTATTATAAAGTATATACAAACGCACTTACTTATCTATGGTTTTAGCCAAACCACTGTTTAAATCCACTTATTTGTGCAAGTAACAACTCGATTGAATTGCAAATTGTACAGGTTGTTGTAATTCAACACTCATCCGGAAACTAGGTCGAACTAATAATATTATAAACATTGATTGTAAATGCACGATTTACGATAAGCAGTACAACTCTTTCGAATTACATCAACTTGAGAACTGTGTAAGAATTCCAGAAAAACAAATGTCACCACTAAATGATCCATAGCAAAGTCACAATTTGGTTTTATATTTTGACAAATATCGTTTAGCAACAAACTCAATGGCGGCCATTAATTTCGAGGAGGGTGGGTTTAACTTTTGTGTACAGCGGCGTTCCCGATAATTGACGTCATAAAATTATAATACTGCAAAAAATAATATTATCTAGTAAGCAGATAAATTCAGTGGACAAGGTGTACTGAAATATGATTTTCTAAGTCTCTTGCGGTATTTTTATGTAAAAGGTGTCGTTCAATTGAGAAAAGATTTACCGTCATAACAACTCGACTGATTCCGTTAGTCATCATTTCGACAACCGAGATTCGGCGATTGACATTTGCCGAAGCAACTCGGGTATATCCGTTCCCGTGTTGTTTATATCGATTGTCAGACCGCGCATGCTCTGTAAACATGATCATAATAATAATATTGACAAGTACAGTCTACGCTGTGGACAAGACCGAATGTGGGTCCCGATCAGCTCTTCTTTGCAGCTAGGGATCGACTATATCTCATTCCCGTCAGATGTGTATGATTAAGAATTTCATTTTATCATACGACTGAAAAAACATGATAAATCCATCATCAAGCGAGGAGGATTCTGAAAATGAACCGGTTGAGGATGAGAACTCGGACGTCATCAGCATCCCAAGTATCGAACAGAGAAGTTTATCAGCCAGTGGGGACAATATCAGCACCGGAGTCAACATCGGCCAGGTTCATTCCCGATCCAATAGTATACGCCCTGCAAGTCCTAGTTTGGCCCCATCCGACAGGGACAAAGTTGAAGTAGACTCTGAAAAAGAGGAGGAGGAACGGAAAAAGCGTCTGCAGTTGTATGTTTTTGTGATGAGATGTATTGCATACCCATTCAACGCAAAACAGCCAACAGATATGGCACGGCGTCAAACAAAGATTGTGAAACAGCAGTTGCAGACTATAAAAGAAAGGTTTCATGCATTTTTGAATGGTGAGACAAACATAGTTGCAGATGAAGCTTTCACAAATGCAGTACAGAGCTACTATGAAGTCTTCTTGAAAAGTGATCGAGTGAATAACATGGTTAAGAGTGGGGGATGCTCAGCAAATGATTTTAGAGAAGTTTTTAAAAATAATATAGAAAAACGAGTGAGAAGTCTACCTGAAATTGATGGACTCAGCAAGGAAACCGTGTTAAGCTCTTGGATGACAAAGTTTGATGCCATTTTTCGTGGTGAAGAAGATCCAAGAAAGCAAGCCCAGCGGACTCTGACAGCTGCATCAGAGCTTATTCTTAGCAAAGAACAGCTGTATGAGATGTTTCAGAATATTTTAGGAGTGAAAAAATATGAACATCAAATACTGTATAATGCATGTCAGGTAACTTTCTTTTTGTTTCCACAGCGACATTTTCAAATTCTAAGTGTTTCAGGGTACAATACTGTACCTCTGGCCTCTGATGCTAGGGGTACCATATCCTACCCCAAAGACTTGAGGGATAGAGATATGATATGCACCTGGAGACAGCCCTAGTAGGAGTACTAGGACTGGTTTTGGGTACTGGTATTAGTTACCAAGTACTTCTCTTCCAGCAAATGAAATGTCCGTAAAATCTTCCATATCTAAATTTTGCCATTTTATCTCATTGCTCATTAAAAAGACATAAAGAGCAAATTGGAGGTCTTGATAAAATGGTAATGAAAAAGAAATTATGCAGAGAATTTGTTACAGTTCTGACACATAACCTCCAAAGGTGGGGATTGAACCAAGGACCTCTCGGCCCCAAGGCGAATACTCTACCATGTTGCTGCAAAATCTAGCTCTATAGCAAGGAAGTATAAGTGTCCCCTTGTTCAAATAACCTCCCAAGGCAGGGATTGAACTCAGGACCTCTAGGTCTCAGTGCAAACTCTCTACCACGTCACTACAAAAGCTAGCTCTATGGCAAGGCAGTATAAGTGTCCCCTTACAAAAACACAAGCTATACATTTATATCTACCTGTGAGATAGGCCAGTATACTACATACATACAGTTCCATGGTGGGCGCCATTGTTAACAGGGGTCTCTTAAAGCCTTATATGTAGCATAGTACTCTATCCCACAGATAGATATAAATGTTTAGCTTGTGTTTGTATAAGGGGACTTATACTGGCTTGCTGTTGAGCTAGCTTTTGTAGAGACGTGGTAGAGCGTTTGCCTTGGGACTTGGAGGTCCTGGGTTCAGTTCCTGCCTTGGGAGGTTATATATCAGAACTATTGCACAAATACGAGCTATACAATTATATCTTTCTGTGGAATAGACTAGTATACCACATACTTACCCCACCATTTGAACATTTCTCTGCTTCTCAACCATGTGGGTTTTTTTAAATGGATTATGCAGGGTGATTGTAACAGTTGTGATACGTGACTTCCCATGGCTGGGATTTAACCCAGAACCTCTAGGCCCCAATTTGAACACTCCACCACATTGTGCTACAGTAGCTAGCTCTATAGCATAGCAATACATGTATAAGTGTCCCCTTATACAAACACAAGCTGTACATTTAATCACTCTGTGGGATAGACCAGTATACAATATAATGTTAATCATACCTACTTAGCTTTAACTCTTTACCAAATGACAAAATTTTGGACACGTCCAAATTGCAAGCATTTGCAGACGACAAATTCGTAGTGGCTGAAATAACAAAAGTAGCCCTTGATAGGATAGAAAACATTGTGGGAAAAGGAGAAAATGCTGATTACCAGCATTTTTTCCTTTTCCAACAATGTTTTCAAAAGCTTTCTTCCTCAGGGTCCTCAAAGGCCATGATTGTTGGTAAGGGGTTAACTGAGTCACAAAGGTTTTTTGATCCATCAGAATAAATAGAAAATGAATAGACAACCTTATTTGTATCAAAACTACTAGGAAAAAAAGCAAGGTTGGCAAAAAGCCGGTCAACATGAGTATTGAACAGGCTGGCGGTTTTAACCGGTTATAACCGGTCAAAAGTGGTCGATTGAATCGATTAAGTCACAGGCTTACATACCAGTCCTGTTTCAAAATTAGCTCTCCTCCTACATCCTGTACATGAAAGTATACTGCATATTATCATTAGTATCATAGTTTTTATTAATAAGGTCCTTTTTTATTTGATCATTATTCAAAAGACATTATTGCTGGTCAACTGAAGGAATTGATTGGATTGACCTTCTCTTTTAAACTTACATAACAGGTTGGTTCTTTTCAACCAAGCAATATTTATCTATTATCATTCCTTATAGGTTAGATAATTGTTTATAGTTCTACACCTCTCTCTCTTTCTCTCTCTCTTCTCTCTCTCTCTGCCCCCTCCACCACAAACACACTTAGGTTTTAAAAATATAGATTATCTAACATAGTCTTTGGTCATAAAAGTTCAAAGGTAGCATCAAAAAGAGGCTAATATATAAATTTCTAGTAAAATTGCAAAAAAAAATGTCACCCATGGGCAAACATGTGAAATACACCTGTCATTCATCTTTAGGCATATTGAGGTATACTGGAAGAAGGCTGTAACTGATTAATTAAACAATGGTTAAGGATACGTTAATGTCTGTGAAGTATATTTAAGTTTCTACCTACACCTTTAAATTGCTGTCAAAACACATTAAAAGGTGTAAAAGTTGCCCCTTTCTACCCCAGTGTGTGTGGCTTAAATCAAATTACCAAAGGGGCCAATCATGTGTCCCTATTTGGGGTATTATACTTGACACCAGGCTTAATTAATTCCTCAAGTGTGAAATATTGATTTATATGCTATTAAGATAATATCTTATTATCAAGCAATTACTTAAGGTGTCAAAAATGAAACCTAATGACCTTATTTGGAACTTCTACACAGTTTTGGAAAACTGGCAAAAGCCAGCTGATGAGTGCCCTTGGCAGGGACAAAACATTTCTTTCACTCAAGTCACCTCTTTCATACTGATAAATTCAACCTATCAGAGAAAAAAAAAAATTCCCAAAAAAAATCATCCACTAAATACCGTAACTGTCCTCTTAAAACTCATCTGGCCATTAAAATTTCCAAATGACTGCTACAAATATTCAGTCGACCACTATTGACCAGTATTGACCACTTATGGAGTATTGACCAGGGTGGTTTTAACTGGTTAAAACCGCCAGTTAAAACCGTCCCTGGTTTCGACCACCAGACCTTGAAAAAAAGTCACAGAAATTATATCTTTTTTGAAACAGGTTAAGAATAATAGGTTCTTTTTACATGTAAGTACATTCAAGACTTTTTTATTGAAGATGATCACAAGGTTATGCTCAGATGTTTGTTATATTTAACATGTAGTCAGGTTTGTATCATTCTTTTTTTCATCCAAATCATTACCGACTAATGCGGAAGAAAAAGAGTCAATCTATTACAGAATTGTTGGAAATCTTCTGGTCAAAAATTGGTTTTCATAGGTCATTTATACTTTGTATGAATGGGCTTCTTTCCCAGTTACTGACATCAATACTATTTTCATGTAAAAGTCATGACTTTGTTTGGGCATCACTTATTTTCTATGCGAAATTTTATTGCCATAACAGCTGCATAAGGACTACTGTCTGTGGTCTGTGCCAATTATGGCTTATGCTTCTATAAGGCAGAGGAACAAGACTGAGCCTTCATGCAGAGCTCCAGATAGAGGGAGTGATTTTTATTTTAAAATTAAAAATATTAATTATTCTCAACCAAACCCTATGTTATGGGTACTCATTAGAATCGTCTTAACGAGACAATTCTAATGAGTACCCACAACATAAGGTTTGAAAGAGAAATAATGGATTTAGAAAACCATCACTCCTCCTTATTTGGAGCTCTGCTTCATGGCCATCTGTTGTAGACATACTTTGAATGTAGGAACTCTGAAAAGTTCCATAAAGAGTATCAAAAAAAAAAAAAGAACATTGCATTCTTCTTTTATTTCAGCTTGATAATGCAGATGAACAAGCAGCGCAAGTGCGAAGAGAATTAGATAGTAGACTCTTTCTGGTGGAACATATGAGGAAGGTAGGTTCAAGGACTCATCAATTATTTCTGGTCATAGCTGATTGTGTTTTCATGTCCGAGGGGCCCATGATGAAGTATGCAAAACATTTAGGTCAGTAATCTAAATACAAGAATAAGAAAAGCAGTAATGGTATTTGGTTGTTTTGGTGGTATTTTGATGTTTCAGTGATTTGTCTGATTGTGACTGAGTGTATATACATGTCATGATGAAAGAACAATCCCCAAATGAAAAGTGATAGTGGGAAGGATGAGTTTAGCAAGGGGAAGGCGAAGGGGCTTTCTCTGCAGTATTTCTGCAGAGGTCTCAATATCATTATCAAATAAAATGTTTCGTATTCCATTATCAAATCATGGTAAGTGCTGCATATTGAAATGTAGAAGAGAAATCAAAGTGTTATATTAATTGTAATAGGAGAGTTTCAAAAAAACTATTTACAAAAAAAATTTATGCAAGCTTTGTTAAAAGCCTGTTAGAATTTTGTAACTTTTGCATGTTACAATATGAAGATTATTATGCAATTGTTTGTAAAATGGGCCCCAGGAGTACTTTGTCTCCTTTTAACACTTCTAGTTTGGAATCCTTATTTCCTTGCTTTAGCAAAAAGTGTAGATTATGATCAGACTGCATAGAATGTATAGCTTGATCTTCAGTCTACACTGTCCACTTCTTTGCCAGATATTCTAATAAAAACAGTGATGTTGAATAATCTGCAATATTAGCTCTGATTGAGAAGATCCATTTTGTTTATTTAGTGCTACGAGAATGTGCAGTCTGATCTCTGATCTACACTGTCCACTGCTGTGTTCTAGTTTATGACCACTGTCCAGTTATAAGTTTGTCATAGTGTAAAGTAAAAACAAGGTACAGTACCACAGTTTCAAAGGAACAAGTCTTGTTTCAATAGCAATATTGTCATTTTTTTAGCAAATAAAAATGATATTGCCTGGTTTGCATTTAAGCCCCTGCATTAATTGCCCGATATAAAATTGAAATTGACTAAGGCTCTTGGGTCCAGCAAACAAATTCTGTCACAAAATGATAGAACAGGCTGCTTTTTCCTTTATTGCAGCAAATGCAGAAACCAGAAGCTGTAGAAGAAGTAAGAGCCATGCTCTGTGAAAAGGGGGTTTAATACATCTGCAAAAAGTATCAACCCAGGTCAGCCTGTACAAACCGCCCAGGCTGTCCTCGGTTAAAACTTTTTGCCATAGTTCAATTTTCTGCATGTCATGGGGCCTGTCTACCTCTTTATCTATTTGGTTGTTTGACAAAATGGATTTTATGGATCTATAATGATATGATAACATGCTTAGTATATTGCATCTCAGAAATGCATTAACCCCCCTCTGGCCAGAGCATGCCACATATACATGTAGCATCACATAATTATAGTCTAACTCTTTACCAGACTCTAAAATCTTGACCCTTTACCACATAATGACGACTTCTGATGACGTTGAGGAAGAAGCCTTCTGAAAACATTGTGGGAAAAGGAGAAGATGCTGGTAACCAGCATTTTCTCCTTTTCCCACAAAGTTTTCTAGCCTATCAAAGAAAAATTGCGTCATTTGAGCCACTATGAAATTGTCGTCTGCAAATGCTTTCAATTTGGATTGGTCTAAAAGTTTGCCATGTGGTAAATGGTTAAGACTTGCTCAAATAAAAAGCACTTGCAGATGCCATATTGAATATGGCTTAAAATGATGGGATCTAATTTTGAAAGATTAGAAAACAGTAAAGAAAAGAGGAAAATGTTGGTTATCAGTATTTTCTCCTTTTTCCACAGTGGTTTTAAAAGCATAGGATTTGTTGGTGCAGGGTTTAAAGAAAACAAGCTTTACACATAACAATAATTTTCAAGGTACTAATGTCTTAACAATCATTTTATATACATGTATTTTATATACTCAGCATCGGTTAGTTACCAGGAAGTCAATCCATATTTATTTTGGATTTGTGACAGAAAACAATTTCTGAAATAGTTGCATTTCAGCACACTATTAATTCCTTGCCAAGAAGCAGAGGGGAATTTAACCCTTTACCAGATGACAAAATTTCAGCCATGCCCAATTGAAAGCATGTGCAGTTGACAATTTCAATGTGGCTCAAATGATGCAATTTTCTTTGATAGGGTAGAAAACGTGGGAAAAGGAGAAAATGCTGGTTACCAGCATTTTACAATGTTTTCAAAAGGGTTCTTTCCCAGGCTCGTTAAAAGTCAGCAATGTGCGGTAAAGGGTCAATAAAAGGCCTTTGTCAGTCTGTCTGTCAGTCTGGTTGTCTGTTTTGTCTGTCCTATAACTCCTGAACCCCTTACCTGATTTTTAAAATATCTCACATGTGTGAGCATTTTGATGAGGCACTGTGAAAAAGAGCAGTTTCATATGCAGGGGTTCAAGTGACAGACTTTTATTGCTTATGAATCATGTCCCCTCCATATCTCATAAACCCTTGGTCTGGTTTTAGCTCCACAGACAAAAGGCAAACAAGGCTATGTCACTGCCCAGTGTCCATCTAGTGTCAGTCAGTTTTTCTGTACCCATCTGTGCATTAACTTTTTTCCAGACATTTTCTATGAAGCTATCAAACCAATTTTGACTAAACTTAATATATGTAAATGATCCTGCCATGGCCCTTTGAAGAATTTCTTTAAAGGCCCAGTAAAGGCCAAAATATCAAAGCAGGTGTCATAATACATTTAAATTTAAATCATACCATTTAAAAGTATGGAAAATATTGTGGAGACGAGTGTCTGTTATTGTGTGGTCGGGTCATATGTTAGTCGCTGGCAGAAAAAAAAGAATTTTAAAATCAGGCAAAAAGTAAACAAAAGACAGGGCTACCTGGCAGGTTTTAACCTAGTATTGAAATTTATTTCTCAGTCAGGGACTAACACTTGGACAGACTGTACAATGACAGATTGGCATCTGCTCAATAATTTCCATATTTTTAAATGGTATGATATAAATTCATTTAAACACCCGCTTTGTTTACATTTGGCCTTTCTTGTTAAAGAACTGAATTTTGATGAAAAATTTCTGGTAGTGAAAACTACAAGAAATTTTCCTGTTCTGATAATGGTAAAGCTTTGAACTACAGTCAAGCCTCATTTATCAAGACAATTGTGTTTCCCATGTGTGTGTCAGGATAAGGTGCTTTTCAGGATCAATAAAATGGGATAGGGAGGTGACTGGGAATTAAGACCCTTTAGCTTCTGTCGTTGTTAGATGATACTGTGCATCTTAATAATTAGAAAATCATCATTATCATTTACACATATAGTAAAAAAACATGTATGTAATGTTCATAGGATTGTATGAAAATAATTTTCTTTACAAATTATCTTTTTTGCTTTTTTGATGATACTGTACTTTTTGTACATCTTTTTTACTTTTGTACAAAGTTATACCAATAATTATGCTTATAGCTAAAAACAGTAAAATGATTTCTATAATATGTAAGTAGATCTGGTGATTGCTAATCAAGTTATGTTCAATTGATAGGGATGGGAACGGGTACCCTATTAATTGAGTACTTGATTGAACATCCAATTATGGATTAGCTTTATTGGTAATTGAATACTCTTGAAGAAAATTGAAAATCTGACTCTTTCTTTACAATTTCAGCTGTCCCAATTCAAATTAGTTTTACATTAAATTTTAGAGATTAATAAAGAAACTACTCATCCAATTTTGATGAAACTTCACAGAAATGATCCTGCCATGGTCCTCTTCAGAATTTCTTGAAAGAATTTGATTCCTTCAAAAACTCTGGTTGCCATGGCAACAAAACTAAAAAAATATTGGAAATCTTTGAAAATCTTCTTGTCTGAAACCATAAGGCCTAGGGCTACCAAATTTGGCGTGTAGCTTTATCTAGTAGACCTCTATCAAGTTTCTTCAAATTATAGCCCTGGGGTCAAAATTGGCCCCACCCCAGGGGTCACAAGTTTTACATGGGCTTATATAGAGAAAACTTTAGAAGTCTCACTGCACCTAGCCATAAGGCCTAGGGCTACCAAATTTTGCATGTGGCGTTATCTTGTGAGCCCCAACCAAGAGTGCTCAAATTATAGCCCTGGGGTCAAATTTGGCCCAGCCCCTTGGGGGTGACAAGTTTTACATGGGTATATATGGAGAAAACTTTAGAAGTCTCCCTGCACCTAGCCATAAGGCCTAGGGCTACCAAATTTTGCATGTGGCTTTATCTAGTGGGCCATTACCAAGAGTGCCCAAATTATAGCCCTGGGGTCAAATTTGACCCCGCCCCGGGGGTCACAAGTTTTACGTGGGCATATATAGTGAAAACTTTAGAAATCTCCCTGTACTTGGTCATAAAGCCAAGGGTTACCAAATTTTGCATGTAGCTTTATCTAGAGGGTTTTTACCAAGAGTGCCTAAGTTATAGCCCTTTCGAATTTGATCCCACCCCAGGGGTCAGAAGTTTTACATGGGCTTATATAGCCTGAAAACTTTAGAAATCTTGTTACTGACCATAAGACTTAGGGCTAGCAATTTTAGTCCTGTTTCAGGGGTCTCATGTTCAAAACCAATTTGCCAAGTATTGTAAAGTTTGGCATGTAGTGGTTTTACTTATTGGCCAGTGGAGCGATACAGGGCCATCATGGCCCTCTTGTTTTTTGATAAGCCTAATGCCCCACTTTTTATTTGGTATCCAGCCTGTCCATGAATACAGATAATAAAAAATCTCACTGTCTTAGTAGCCCAATGGGAATTAATAGAGTTTATAAAAAAAGGAAAGATGCACGAAGTGACGACACTTTAGGGTGTGGGTTTTAGCCCCATAGCTGACCATCTAAAATTACTTACCGGTATATAGTCTTTTAAATGAGATGTTAAACTGAGGTACTTTATGACGTTGCTATACACAGAGCATGTTAAAGAACCAAGGGTGACTCAGGATGGGTTTTGTCCTGTAACTTGCAATATCCCCTGTAACAAAACTAACAGACTTCAGGGGGCGTCACCCACGTGGGCAACTGGTAGCGACGATGTACAAATGCAAATTCAATCAATCAATTAGGCGAACAGAGAAAACTGTGGCATATGTCCTTAATGCTCAGTCTAAGCAAATTATGGCTCATTTATCTATAAGGAAGTGGAGTGATAGAGGGCCATGATGGCCTTCTAGCCTTTTCTTTTTATTGGTTTTTTTTTTCGGAAGTACATTAACTTCCAGCCAGCTTATCGTAATTAGCCATGAGCATCGCTTATGTAATATGAACTGTTTTTCTCCCTGTTACAGTCTGTTTATGGCATCAGCCATATTTTGCAAGAAAATTTGGACTTGACAAAGAAAAGAGATTAAGTAAACTTACCTTTGTACATGTAGTTTAGAATGTTTTCCACAGATTTACATGTACATCCATGAAGTACACTATATTTACTCCAATGCTTCTGAACTAACAATGTTAATCATCACAAGAGACTAGCTTTCATTAAATTATGTCAAGTCATTAACTCTTAACCAAACAACAGGATTTTAGACATGTAAAATTTTAGTGAACTTGAAGACAAATTAAACCTGGCTGATGATATTTATTTTTAATGTATAGATAGGAAATACTTTGAAAAAAAAAAAATTCAAAGTGCTGAGCACTAGCATTTTCCCATTTTTCAATAATGTTTTTCAAAATTCAGGATTATTTGGTATGGATTAAAAGCGGTTTAATGGGAGCAATTTTGTTTTTTTGGACAGTTTTGCTAGCAACACTGTCCTAATTAAATATCAATTTGAAACACCTGTAACAGTATTCTAAACTTTACTAACTGTACTTCTTTCATAGGCAACTGGATCGGATACCCTCTGCATGCTAGATTGGTAATTTTCTGTGATAAAACTCCAATCACAGTAGTAAAAAGTTGTCACATTTGAACATTTGACAACAAGCATATGTGCTGCACTGTTTTATCAGATAAAACAGAAAAGGACAGGCTAAGATGTGTTATTTGAATTAGTTTGATGATATCTATGGAAACTGAGTTTATTGTGAAAGTTGGTCAGAATGTTTGTCTTGGTGATATTTTGGATGAGTTTGAAATTGGGTCATATTAGGTACAAAAAAAGTAGGGCAATTGGACCTTGTGTGCATTCTTTGGGCCATATTATCTGTCTGATACTCATGAAAGTTGGTCAGAATTTTTGTCTTGAACTTATTTTGGATGAGTTTGGAATTTGGCCATGTCAGGTTGAAAAGTAGGTCACGTGGATCTATCACAGAAAAAACCTTGTGTGCACTCGTTGGGACCATTTTTTCTGTCTGATACTCCTGAAAGCTGGTTAGAATGTTTTTCTTGATGATATGTTGCCCGAGTTTGAAAGTCAAGAAGTAAGTCACTTGTACAATCTCAGAAATACCTTGTGTGCACTTTAAAGCAAGGTTGGGTGGTCGAAACCATGGGCGGTTTTAACTGGCTGTTATAACCGATTAAAACCGCCCCGGTCAATACTGGTCAATAGTGGTCGCTTGAATATTTGTAGTGGTCATTTGGAAATTTTGATGGTCAGATAAGTTTTAAGAGGCCAGTTATGCTATTTAGTGGATGATTTATTATGGGGATGTTTTTGGTTGAATTCATCAATATGTAAGAGTTGATTTGAGTGAAAAAACTGTTTTATTCCTACCAAGGGTACTCATCAGCTGGCTTTTGCCAGTTTTTCCATAACTGTGTAGAAGTTCCAAATAAGGTCTTTAGGTTTCACTTCTGACACCTTAAGTAATTGCTTGATGACAAGATATTATCTTGATTGCATATAAGTCAATAATTCACACTTTAGGAATAAAGCCTGGTGTCAGGTATAATACCCCAAATAGGGACCCATGATTGGTCACTTTGGTAATTAGATTTAAGCCACACCTACTTGGGTATGAAGGGGCAACTTTTATACCTTTTAATGTATTTTGGCAGGAATTTAAAGGTGTAGGAAGACAAATATATACTTCAAATACATAATGTATCATTAAACATTGTTTGGTTAATCAGTTACAGCCTTCTTCATGTGTACCCCAATATTCCTAAAGATTAATGAAATGTGTATTTCACATGTTTGCTTATGGATAACAGTTTTTTCTGCAATTTTACATGAAATTTATGTATTAGCTCCTTTTTGATGCTACCTTTGAACTTCTATGATCAAAAAAATATTTTTAAAAACCTAATTGTGTTTGTGTATGAGGGAGAGAGAGAGATGTAGAACTATAAACTATTATCCAACCTAGAAGGAATGATGATATATAAAAATTTTTTTGTTGAAAAAACTGACTTGTATGTAAGTTCAAGTAGGAAAGTCAACCCAATCAACTCCTTCAGTTGACCAGCAATAATGTCTTTTGAATTATGATTAGATTAAAAAGGACCTTTAAAAACTATGATACTGATGATAATATTTAATATACCTTCATGTACAGGATGTAGGAGGAGAGCTTTTAAGACTAATTTAGAAACAGGACGGGTATGTAAGCCAGTGATTTAATTGACCCAATCAACCACTTCAATTGACCACCAATCGACCACTTTTGACCAGTATTGACTGGTTATAACCGGTTAAAACAGCCGACCTGGTCAATACTCATAAGGACCAGCTTTTTGCCAACCTTGCTTTAAAGACCTTATTTTTTGTCAAATACAGTGAAATGTGGTCAGAATGTTTGTCTCGATATTATAGTAGGCCAGTACTAAATTGGGGTACATCAGGTAAAATAATACTTGTGAAAGTCAATCAGAATGTTTCTCCTGATGATATCTCACATGAGTTTGAAAATGGGACAAAAAGTAGATAACTGTAACAAATCTCAGGTAAAGCTTGTGTGGACTCCAGAGGCCTTATTATCTTTCCAATACATATGAATTTTGGGCATATTGTTTGTTTTGATGATTTCTAAGATGGATATGAAAGTATGTTACAATATGTCAAAAAAAGTAGGTCATTGGGACCAATCACGGAAAAATCTTGTAGGCACTCTAGTGGCTAACTTTTTTAAGTTCAATACTTATCTAAAATGGTAAGAACGTTTGTCTCGATATTATCTTGGAAGAGTATAAAAATGGGTCATATAGCCAAAAGGACGGTTACTTGTCCCAGAAAACCATGTGTTCGCTCTGGATTTGTACATGTTTACAGTCCGAAACACATGAAAGTTGATCAGAATTTTTAATCTGATGATATCTCTGACAAGATTACCAATAGTTCTATTCCGATCAAATTTGGTCACTGGGACATGACTGAAAAATAAACCTTGTGCACAGTTTTGGTTGGAGTGCTTGTCTTTTTAATATCTTACATGAGTTTAAGGTTGGTCCCATAGGGAAAAGTGTAGGTCCCTGGGACTAATTATAGAAAACCCTTATGTGCACTCCAGAGGCTTTCTTTTCTGTCAACTATTTATAAAAGATGTGGCTGCAGACTCAAAGCTTAACCACACATTCCGGACTTTCAACAACCCTAGGATGGGACACTTTTGAAACAATGTGAGAAAAGGGAAAAAACCTGGTAACCAGCATTTTCTCCTTTTTTTATGTTTTCTACCCTCCCCAAAACAGATCTTAAAGATACATCTTTACTTGTTTTCATCCAGTTTTTTAAACCTATTTAATCTTTATGTTATGAAACTACAATCATTCTTGTATCTTCGTGCCAAATGTTGCCCCTGATAGTTGCAAGGTTGCACAGACTATGAAGGATAGTAAATGCATTTCATTCTCTGAAAGCTAACCCTGGGTATAAAACCACAGTTTCCGGTTTAAATCAAAGACAATTCCCTTGCGTTTCTTTATCCCATTATACCTTATATCGATTTTTTAACAAAGTTTACATGGCTTACTAGATTCTACATACTGTAAAGTTTTAACAGCGTTTGTTTACTCTCTGGCTGTAAAGATGTATCTTAAATTTTTGTGTCACATGTATTTTTTCATACGCAAATTCTTTTAATTTGGACAAGTCTTTTCAAAAAATTTTTCGCTTGATAAAGGGTTAATTCTCACAACTGAATTTCCATTATGCACACTGAATATATTTTGTGGGTCAGAGGCTTTTACTGCATATAAAAAAAGTGTCACTGTGAAGGTCAGACTGTAGACAAAGTGTTTGTCTGATGTTTGAGTTTCAGTCCAGTGCTCTTTAAAATTGGTCAAAATGTTTGTCTTAATGATATCTTTGACAAGATTGAAAGTGGGTCTTGTCCAGTTATAAAAGAGGTCATTTGGAGAAATCTTTATAAACCAGAAGTATTCAGAAGTTGAATTAGATGATGCTCCCCAAACTTGGTCAGAATGTTTGTCAAGATATTATTGTAAACAATTTTGAAATTAGATCAGCCTAGTAAAACACTAGGCCACTAGGTTAAACATACTTTGTCATAAGTTCTCAAAGATAGGCTGAGCTTAGCAATTCAGGGCCATCATGGCACTTATTTTTGATATTGGTACAAACTTCTTAGTAATTACCATAATCCATTTATACCCAGGGCTCACTTACAATGTAATTGATTCTCAAGGAAATTGGATTTGATTTACAGTGCTTGATAATGTACTGTGATGAAGGGTGTGCCTCAATCAAACAGTATCTTAGTTGATAGTTACATAGACATACTGATACAAAATGTCTAAACCCTTGATATTTTGACCAGTAGCTTTTGACAGAGCAGTTTGAGTATGAATTTGCGTACAGTATTGTAAGATTCTTGATAATTATGTATCCAGTCTAATTTTTTGTGACAATTTTGGAATTTTCTGGAAGTACGTCTTCGTCCAAGTCTATGTCTTCTTAATGAAAGGACCAGTATTATACACAATCTGTCTATATGAATGAATCAATATATAAAATTTGCTTTCTTTCTCAAAAGAAGTTGCTAGGCCATTGATAGTTCTGCCACACTAATCTTTTCCAACAGAATCCATTCACATTGTGACTTGTGAAATCACTTCACTCATTTCTTCAACAAGCTATCTTGATGGTCAAGCCAGAATGCATTGACCTATGAATAAGTTAGCTGTCTTTTAGCTCACCTGATCTCAAAGTGCTCAAGATGAGCTTTTGTGATTGTGCTGTGTCTGTCGTCCATTATGCATCCTCTGTCATCCGTCGTCGGGTCGCCAGTATTTACCATGTGTACATTCTAAAGGCCACATTCTCAGTCAGATACTCGTAATACTTGGTCATATTGTTTGTGTTGATAAAAGGTTGGACAAGTAAAAAATTGAGTCATGTTGGATCAGAATTAGATCACTGGGCTAAATCTTAGAAAAATCTTGTGTGCATTCTAGAGGCCTGATAATCATGAAACTAGGTCAGAATGTTTGTCTGAATGATATCTCAGACAAGTTTGAAATTGGGTCATGTTTGGTCAAAAAGTGGGTACTGGGTAAAATCTTAGAAAAACCATATGTGCTCTCTAGTGGCCACATTTTTAGCTTGATACTCATGAAACTTGGTAAAAATGTTTGTCTTGATGTTATTTCAGACAAGTTTGAAATTGGGTCTCAAAAGATCAGAATTAGGTCACTTGGCCAAATATTTGAAAAACATTGTATGCAGTCTTGAGGCCACATTTTCAGTCTGATACTCATGAAACATCCCCAGACTGTCTTGATATTTTTGACAAGTTCAAAAGTAGCTCAAGTTGGTCAAAAAGTAAATTTACACCATTAAAATCAGGATCTTTCAGTTTTATCAGTGGTAGATGACTTAACTCAGGTGAAGGCTTTAGGGCCAATGGCCCTCTTGTTACAGTTAAAGGACTCGAAAAATAGTTAAAATGGTTGTTTTTGTGTTTGGCAGGCCAGAAAACATCCAAAGTTTGTTGTGAAGGAGATGGAGTCAATGTACACTGATGAACTTCGTGCACAGATTAATCTGCTCATGGCAAATCTTGAAAGTCTACCTGTCTCCAAGTCAGTGCCAATGCTCAAAAGATATCCCAGGTACCGTAAACATTGTTTTTTGATTTATGATGTATTCTTGTACTGCAAGGATATGTTACTTTTCAGCAAGGCAGAGAGTGGTCATTGTCAGCATCTGCGGCCTGCTACCCTATATTTTATCCCTGGTTACCTTTTTAACCCTTTACAACACAATTCCAACTTTTGATGACCCGGAGGAAAAACGCTTTTGAAAACATTGTGGGAAGAGGAGAAAATTCTGCTAAGCAAGGCCACATTTCTAGGCAGATACTCTTGAAAGTTGATCAGAATGTTTTTCTTGAGAATATCTCATACAAGCTTGAAAGTGGGTGATGACTGTCAGATTGAAAAGTAGCTTACAGGGTAAGATCCTAGGAAAACTCTATGTATGCACTGTAGATGCCTTATTTTCAGTCATACTCTTGAAAATTGGTCTGAACGTTTGTAGTGATAATATCCTATTGTCATTTTCTTCCAGTTCTCACAACTCTTGATCACCATACATTTTACATGAAATTTGAATCTATAACTGTAGAACATACCAGGGATCATATATAAGATCCCTGAACATACAAAGAAAATTCACAGCCATATTCCGAATCAAATTTCTGAAATCAGTAAGGCAAAAGGGCATATTACAAAGTTTTAACCTGAAAACGAGGGTTTTTTTGATATTCCCTTTATGAAAATGGGAGGGGGCATATAGTGTTATCCCGTCTGTGGATTTATTTGTGTGTATATACATGTGCAGGGTTTTCCCTCGGCCACAAAAATAGGGGGTCATTGTGACCCCCTAGTCAAAAATAATGGGGGTCATTTTGGAATTTGTGGGGGTCACAACAAAATGTAATTCGCTTAAACAAAAGCTACTATTTGTTAAAGTATGTGTTTTTTTTTCGTGTTTTCTATTCACTGTAAATCTTCACTTACCCTATATATGAATTATTTCACGGTGATAGATACATAATAACACCAGAGATTCTCTGTATAGAGGGAGCTTACAGCCTAGATGGCACCTTTTTCATAAAGACTATCTGGAGTATGCTTTATTAAGCCTGTTCTTAACGAGCAAATATGCTCTAGCTGCAGACAAGCTGTCATATCTCTATGTAATTTTAATGTTTCAAGGGTATCGTCATGACCGCTAGTGTTTTGATGATGCACAAGGGTTTATTTTTTAATTATGTGTAGCCTCTCTCTATGGTTAAGGGTTATTTTGTTTTTATTACAGGAATCGACCGTTTAGTTGGCGAAGAAAGCTTGTTGTCGGCCGGATGGGGAAGTCTCTGTTATTTTTCTTGATAGAGATTATCCATTTCGGCCGAAAATAAACTATTTTCACCAATTAAATGGCCGATTCCTGTGTTTCGACACGCGGATCGCGTTCATGCCGCTGTTTTCAACGAATAACAAAGTGTATCTCTTTAGCTAATTCACAGTAAACCCTCGAGACCTTGAAATGTGATTCTTGGTGCTCTTACCAGGCGTTGTATCGTCTGATCTTTGTTTAAGGGCTCTTCTTCCTTGCAGACAGCAAGAATGACGTCGATTTTGACAGAGCCATATTGTTTTCATTAGAGATCGACTGGTTTAGTTTAGACCCGTTTAAAGACCGACGGTATTTTAGTAAAATTGATACACAGTCCAGTGTTTCGTCCCGTTTTCTCTTCGTACTCCAGATTTTTCATCTACTCGCGATGTAACAGTGTCGAAGTATATACGATCATTATTACCTCTTATCGTATTTGTGCGTCAACCATGACGCATTACTGAAAAAAAATGCGGGTCATTTTCCTTAAAAATGCGTCAAAACGCACAAAATCGTGCGTCAAGGAAAACCCTGCATGTGTATGTTCATGGTAAATAGTGGTGGTGTTGTCTGGCAATAACTTCAAAGAGCATGGTCTGATTCTAAAATAAAAATAATTTGGCACAAATGATCACCATAGATAGATGAAGAAATGCATGAAACAACCGTGTCACCAGCCCAAAGGTCAAGGTCACAGTCTTTGATTTAACTTTGTTAATATTTGCTACAATTCTAGCAATGACAGGTGTTCCTGTCTAGGTAATAACTTTCAGATGCATGGTCTGATGCTAAAATAAGGTGGCACAGATGATTAACATGGATAGACAACATGTGGTGTGCAATAACCATTTCGCTAGCCCAAAGCCCAAGGTCACAGTGCTTGGTTGACCTTCATCAATATTTGCTACAAATATGGTGATAATAGGTGTTCCTGTGTGGCCCACAAATACGACATGCAAGGTTTGATTTCTGAAAGATAAAGGATAGATGATTTGTAGCAGGTAAAAACTGTGTTGCTGGCTAAAAGATCAAGGCTACAGTGCTCAGTTGAACTTTGTCAATTTTTGATACATTTATAGTAATAATGTTTGTTCATGTCCAGCCGACTTTGTTGGATTTCAAAATTGTTTGGCGCAGAAGATCACCATGGATAGACAAAGTACAGTATAGCATGCAAAACCAGTGTCACCAGGTTAAATATCAAGGTCACAGTTCTCTGTTGACTCTGAGTTATCTGCCATAGTTGTTAAATTTTGTGTAGGCCAGAACCCTTTAACCTGTTGATATCACTTCATGATACTTCATCTAGCTGTAAAGGCTAAGTAGGTATATTTCATACAAAGAGAAAAATCTAATTCTATTTTTGAGTTACCTCCCATGATTATTAAATTGTCTTCAGCTCAAAACTATTCTACCACTTCAGATATTTTGATGATAATGAATAAGAATGCTTAGAGCATTAAGAAGGAGATGTGCATTTAAATATTGTAACTCTGACTCACTCAATCTATTGTCAGTGATCTCTCCTTGTGGTAAAACTTGGTTGAAATGGTAGTTTGTAGTGCTGCTAAGAACATGAAATAGAGGATAATATCTAAGGATAATTCTGACCTAGGTGTTGGTGTTATCTCCTTTACTTATAATGTAGATTATCAGCAGTGCATCAGCAGAACATACTTTTCTCATAATTTTTGGATTCTTTGTTGAAAATCACTTACTAGTGGACAAAAAATCGAGTTTCTCAGACTTATGCTTTGAGAATTATTATCTTTGCAGGCAACTGCAACTATTGAGCCCTGCCATAAAATGGCAGGTAAGCATATAGTGTGTGTGTGTGTGTGTGTGTGTGTGTGTGTGTGTGTGTTCTTAGCAAAGGTCATGTTGATGTGCATTGTTGGATTTCAAAATAATTTGGCACAAGTGATTGCCATAAACAGACAATGTGTTGTGAGCAAAACCATTTTGCCAGCTAAAAGGTCAAATTCACAGTGCTTATACATGTATATATATATATTGAAATGATTTAGTCAGTAAATATGGCTATAGGTCCTTGTTTGAGTGAGGAACTATACCATGACTGTGACTTTTGCATGTTGTGGGGGCAATGTGTTGGTGACACATTTCTAGTCTTTCCATTTTTAAAATTTTCATTGATCAATTTGAATGGTAGTTGAGAGAAAGTCATGAATTGACTCTGACATTGAGAACTAAATTTTCGCCACTGAGTTTAATGTGCTTTTGCAGACAGTATCGATCAAGATCTAACAGCCAAGGCTATGCAGTATGGTTATTATCCTCACTGTCAGATATTTTATAAGATACTGCATTGTCTCTTTTTACCCCGCCCCCACCCTCCTATGCATTACATTTTCAAAATGGGGGGGGGGAGGAGGCAATTGATTAGTAGAAGTAACAGGGCATAGAATTTTCTTAGGAAAAAGATAATATTACTGTCTTGATTTTAGTCCATGCCAACTGCAAAGCGACTGCCATTTGAGAAACCTACTGTATTTATTGCAGAATATTGATTTTACTGGCAATCATGATTTATTTGGACATTAAATAGTTCAGGCTTAATATTGGACACTGGTCTTTGATTCTTTCACTGTCTTCAAGTTTTTTTTAAGTTACTTGACAAATTGTGTTTAGCTGGTTTTAGTGTTATCGGAAGTGTATGTATATTGGCATACTCAGGTGTCAATGACATTGATTTGTGAAGTAATTAGGGTTATGTACATGCTTTAAGTCAGTGAGCTACTTTAAGTTATGCTTGTTAAGACAGTCTTTATTATGCTTTGATGGGGTTTTGTCTGACTGAAAATACATGTTTCATTGACTTTGAGATGTTGAACTTAGATTTTTGTACTTGTAAACAACAACACATGATCTCTTTCAGAACACAACATACTTCTTTGTCCAAAATGGACATATCAGAGGACAGTGAACCAGGCCTGTCCAAGTTTGATGTTGTGTTGTCTTTTACTTTAGAGGTAAGTTACTATGAACTAGACAAGCCTAAATAAGACTGACAGAATCTTTTGTAGAATAGACACCTGATAATTCAGAAAAACTTTTAGTAATCTTGGGCCTATTTGTCTAACTCCCGTTTGTCATTCTTCCCTTGAAGCTGACCATGAATAAGGCCAAATGAACCATTGCAAATGGGAAAACATTCCAAGATTCTCTACACCTGATTTAACAAAGGTTTTGTTCATAAGGAATCAGAACACTTTAATTAAACTGTAACAATACAATCAAATTAAATAAAAGGATAGCTTATTATATTGGATCAGGTTGAAACATAATATTTTATCATTTAAGTGAAAACTTGGTTTGTGGACAAACAAAACCCTTCATTTAATTGCAAGATTTAAGATATACATTCCAAAGGAATGTCAATAAATAATGCTCAGGAATTTCACCTTATGACCATCCTAAGAATACAAGCAATTAGCCTGACAAACAATTTTTGTCAGAACAATTTTTCTGTTTTATTGATCAGTGATCAAAAACAACAAAATACATGCAACCAGCTATCAGGACTGCAATTTTCGACACCAATGTAAAAGTACCAATGATTTTAATTTCATGAAACGACCACTAAGTTTTGATACCTTCTCTTTGACTAGTCTGTGATTTGAACTGTGTGCTATACTATATGCAATTATTTTTTGGTTCCATGGAATCCACATTCATTTATCAGTCTTCCTTTATTTAGTGACTAATGTAACATAAAATTGTATTTTTGATGAAGATGTTATGCAACACTTGTAAATGATCAGTTACTTTAGATTTAGAAGAATAAATTTGGCTTTTTATGCATTAATCAGGCATTTATGACACATTGCTGACCTGGATGGAAAAACGTGAACATATGGATGATTACAATTTACTGTTGTGATTTTTTTTTTTATTGTGATATGTTAGTCATTATAAAGAGTATGTGATTAGTAAATAACTTGAAAAATCTTCTTGTTCCTTACCACAAGGCTTAAGGCTACTAAATTTTGCAATGCTGCTTCATGTAGTTGACCTATGCCAAGATTGTTCAAATTGTAGCCATAGGGTCAAAATTGGCCCTGCCAAAGGGTTCACAGATTTTACATTTTGCTGTATAATAAAAAAATTAAGAAATTTTTTTTTGATGAACAACTGTTGTAATTATGCTTGGATTAATAAGTGGTTGAGATGGGTGTTTTTACCTCATCTTAGCACAAATTGCTCAAGGTGAGTATTTATGATCATGATGTATACGTTGTGCATCATCCAAGTATCAACAATTACATCGTGTGCACTCATAATGGCCTCATTTTCAGTTCCATACTC
The DNA here is from genome assembly GCA_946811185.2 of Hippopus hippopus. Taxonomy (NCBI): domain Eukaryota; kingdom Metazoa; phylum Mollusca; class Bivalvia; order Cardiida; family Cardiidae; genus Hippopus; species Hippopus hippopus. The sequence goes on from OX328102.1 coordinate 13,727,740, forward strand.
ATAACACTTGGTCAGAATGGTTGTCTTTGATAATATGTTGGAGATTATTGAAATTGGATCACACTGGATGAAAAAGTAGGTCACTGGGACTAATCTAAGAAAAGCCTTTTATGAACTCTAGGGGCCACATTTTCAGTCTGATACTCATGAAACTTGGTCAGAATGTTTTTCTTAATGATATATCAAAATATTTGAATTGGATCTAGTCAAGTCAAAGAAGTAGGGTACATGGACACATCATGTCAAAAGTTGGGTTACTGGTACAAATATGAAAAAAAAAACCCTTCTGTGCACTGTAGAGGTCAGATTTACCTAGGTCTGACATTCATGAAATTTGATCAGAATGTTTTTCTTGATAGTATTTTGAATATATTTGAACTCGGTCATGTTGTAACAAAATGTAGGTCACTTATACTCATCTGTATTAAATCATCACAACCAGGTTGTCTAAAACTTTATCAAACCTAGATGACTTTACTAAGGGGAGTGCTTTAGGCCAATGACCCTCTTGTTTCATTTGATTGTCCAGTTAATGCTGTGGCTTTGATATAATTACCTCTTAACCACACAATGCAGAAGAGACCCTGATGGAGAAGGCCTTTGAAAACATTGTGTGAAAGGGAGAAAATGCTGGTAATCAACATTTTCATTTTTTCCCACAATGTTTTTACGCTATCTCAGACAAATCTCATAATTTGAGCCACATTTGATTTGTCTTCTGCTTTCAGTGTAGACAACTCTAGAATTTCTGTGTGTGTTAAAGAGTTACTTAGTATGTAGGTGGAAAAATCTTATAGGGTGGAAAATACATGACCTGTAGCTTTGAAATTTTTTAGTTAGAATTATTTAATTGACCTTAATCAAAGTGATCAAAATTATGTCCATGTCTTTGGGGTAAAAATGACTTTGCCAAGGGGTTCACATATTTTACAAGGAACTGAAATTTTTATGTATTTCATTACATGTTGGTCCTGTACAAGCTTTAGTTATTTTGCTCACCAAATTGACCAAAATTGTTATTTTCTGTACTTTTCAGGTGCATGTGATAGAAGTGAAGGGGTTAAAGTCTCTTGCCCCAAATAAGATAGTTTACTGTACCATGGAAGTGGAGGGTGGGGAGAAGTTACAGACAGACCAGGCTGAGGCTTCCAAACCATCATGGGATACTCAGGGGGACTTTACTACAACACATCCTCTACCTGTGGTGAAAGTAAAGCTATATACAGAGAGTTCTGGCATGTTAAGTCTTGAAGATAAAGAATTGGGAAAGGTAGGCCTTAATCAAACATTGAAGTTTGAGGACAAACTGTCCTGAAATATTATTATGCCCCTGTGCAGGAAGACTTACTTTATTATCCAAAATGGCTGTGTTATAAATTATCAACCTCCTGAAGGTATACAATTTTTGATTGCTGAAATACCTGCATGTATTTCTTTTCTCATGATCGAGGTGATCTGTACTGAAATTATCCTGTTTATCCTGGTGATGCGACACAACAGATTCATTGAACAGAGCAAATTTTAATGATCCATAACTTAAAAATCTTTCTGCATCTGAATATCATTTCTTGCGAAACCCATGATATTTCCTTGAAGTCCTCATGATAAATCCTGGTATGGCTGTCATGGATTTGTTGTTGAAACTCACCACATGTTGTGTCTGATAGAAACAACATGACAGTTTAATTGTACCTTCATTTTACTATCAAGGTAATGATTAAAGTCACTTTTACTAAATAAAGTAATAGTATGACGTAAGTTCTTAACACACAAAAGTCAAGCTGTTGTAAAATCAGGTGAGCAATATTGGAACTGACCATGTTGTTCTTCATGTTTTACCATCTAGAACAAACAAATGCAACTGTAGAACATATTCTAAATTAACCAACTAAGGACTGTGAATGTTTGCTTTTGGGGTTTGAGTACTTTCCCATCATTTGTTTTGGGGGTTCTGTTTGGCACAGTGGTAAAGTGTAGGACTTGTAACCTGGAAGCTCTGGTTTCCAGTCTCACTCGAAGCACTGGGCAAGACACTTCAGAGCCCTATCCTGGCACTTATAAATCTCACGTCATACATGAATAGATGGGCTATCAATGAAATATGACTGAAATAGATGAACTGTCACCGTGGTATTACTGAAATGATGTTTAGAGTGGCATAAAACAACATTCAATCAATCAATCAATCAAGCCAGTCTTTGTCTTAAATTCAGGTTGTCTTACATCCAACTGCTAACAGCAGTCGACAAGCAGAATGGCATCACATGAAGACAACCAAAAATTGTCCAGATGATTTGTCGATAAAAATTGCTGTCAGGATGGATAAACCACAAAATATGAAGCACTGTGGGTAGGTATTGTCACACTCTAACAGTATTGAAATAATGAAAGTCAGATAGAGAGAAAGCAGATTGACTGATTGCCCCATAAAAATGATATAGCTGCCAAGAAAAGGAATTTAGGACTGTCTATATTTTATGTCAGTCAGTCTGAGATCATTCTGTCATATAAGTCTTACCTGAAATTTCCAGATTTAAACACTGCACTTAGCAGTTATTTATGAATTGAAATCTGACACCACAGGTTCTTGTATCTTATTTTGGTGGCGAGAATACAGAGAGAAAAAAATGAAGTAGAAAAGATGTTGTGTCACAGAAGCGTTTAATCAGGATTGTTAGACTCGGAAATCTTGACTTGTCTGTTTCAACATAAAAATTTTAAAGAGGATAATAGAGTCTATGCAAAAGCGCTTAATTAAATCACTGTCATAAAACTAAAAAGACTGATTTTTTTATAGCTCTTTTTTTGTAAACGGTCATTTTTAAGAATTTATCAATGGTTGGAATTATTCCAATAACCAAATTGTAATGAAGAGAGCTGTGTCCACAGAACAACCCATCAGGAGAACAACCCTCTACCACACAATCCCAAGTTATAACAACCCTGAGGAAAATACTTTTTGAAAACATTGTGGGAAAAGGAGTCCTGTCACTCAATGCTTTTATGCATATCAAGATTACACAGAATCCTTCTAAATTTAACACTTTTTATTATTATCATTAAGTTCAAATTTTTTTAAGTACTAAAATTGCACTTTATAAATTTTTAATACATACATGTGCACTAAATGATCAGAATTGTCGATGTGCCACTAAATAACATTCATTTTTTCATTATGGATTTAGAAACAAGAATAAACATTGTGAAATTGTTATTTAATACATTTTTGCAACTTAATTATGAAAAATGAAAACAAGTATAAGGTGACAATCACTGAAGTTAGCCAAAATAGTATTAGAAAAAAACATCCATCTACAAAATCAGTTGATTTTCCTGGGATGCTTATTACAATACAAATCAGTGTTACATGAATGACCATACCTTTCTCAAAGAAGATACCAAGCCTCAATTATCATGTTTAAGTGTACTTTATTTATAACATGTTTTAGAATGGCACTGTTTAACCCTTTACCACACAATCCCGACTTTTTAACGACCCTGAGAAAGAAGCATTTTGAAAACGAGGGAAAAGGAGAAAATGCTGGTAACCAGCATTTTCTCCTTTTCCCACCTTGTTTTCTGCAATTCCCGAAACACATTCCATATTTTGATTCACTTTTGTCATCTGCAAATTCTTTCAGTTAGGACTAGTCAACAATTTTGTCAATTGGTAAAGAGTTAAATCTCTTAATCCTTTTCCACATAATCCTGAATTATAACACCCTTGTGGAAAAGGGTTTTAAAAACCATGTAGGAAGGAGAAATGGTGGTAATCATTTTCTCCTTTTCTCACAATGTTTATACCCTTCCAAAGACAAATCCCAACAATCAAACCACATTTACCTTGTTGTCTGCAAATGATTTGGATTTAGATGGGTCGAAAGATTTTGCCATGTTGTACAGGGTTAACAAGGCTTGTAATTTTACAAGTTAAATTGTTTAATGCTTCCCACCACATGTTTGAAAATGTCATGTGGCTGGATAAAAAAATTTGTATATAGTTAGTGATAGATTATTTCTAATTGATTACTGTTTTAGCACTATTTTGTACTGAGCAACTATGAATGGGTAACCATCCACTTCTACTACCACTTTTTTAACAGCCCCTGTATATTAGACTTACGTTGCATAGAAAGCAATAAAAAACTACCTAACTCAAGTTGTAAGCCATGTAAGAGCAAGTCAAGCAATACAAGCTGACAGTGGTCCTCCAGATTAAAGCAGGGTTTCTTCTGAAAATGCTTGTAACACAATTTATGAAATTGTAAACAAATCTTAAACTAATGAGCTGCCCTTCCTTTTACGAAAGTCTTATTTCTGTACAATTTTGAAAAAAAAAAAAGCTATCTATTTCAATATGTGTGTGTTGATAGGTACAGAATTTATAATTTTTCTCTTTTCCAGATATCTCTATGCAATTGGTAAAAATGTGTGGAAGAAATGGAAAAAAAGATATTTTGTTCTTGTACAGGTATGGGTTTGATTCACACAGTATCATTCTATGTTCTATTCAGAATTGGGTAAATGTCTGCATTTGTTTTCTAAAACTCATAATTGCAACCTATTTTTATACGCCCGTCAAAGACGGGACGTATTATGGGATCACCCATGGCAAGCGGGCGGGCGGGCGGGAGGCGTCCAGTTCTTTGTCCGGAGGATAACTGTGTCATCTCCAGTCCGATTGACTTGAAACTTGGCAATTGTGTTTGTTGCAATAATACTGAGTGCAGTGCGAAAGAACCATAACTCTACCTCGTGCTGTTATTTCCCTTTGATCATCATTTTTACAGCATTTTCTGCTTGTCCGGAGCATAACTTTGTCATCTCCAGTCCGATTGACTTGAAACTTGGCATTTGTGTTTGTTGCAATAATACGGAGTGCAGTACGAAAGAACCATAACTCTACCTAGTGCTGTCTTTGAGTTATTTCCCTTTGATCGTCATTTTTACAGCATTTAATGCTTGTCCGAAAAATAACTTTGTCATCTCAAGTCAGAACGACTTCAAACTTGGTATGTATGTTTGTTGCAATATTATGGAGTATAGTGCGCAAGAATAATAACTCTACCTAGCGCAGATTTTGAGTAATTCCACTTTGATCTTCATTTTTACAGTCCAGTTCTTTGTCCGGAGCTTAACTTTGTCATCTCCAGTGCGATTGACTTGAAACTTGGCATTTGTGTTTGTTGCAATAATACGGAGTGCAGTACGAAAGAACCATAACTCTACCTCGTGCTGTATTTGTTATTTCCCTTTGATCGTCATTTTTACAGCATTTTCTGCTTGTCCGGAATATAACTTTGTCATTTTTAGTATGAACATCTTTAAATTTGGTATGCATGATTGTTGAAAAATTACGGAGTGCAGTGCACAAGAACCATAACTCTTCCTAGCACGAATTTTGAGTTATTTCCCTTAGATCTTCATTTTTATAGCATTTCTTGCCTGTCCAGAGCCTAACTTTGTCATCTTAAGTAGGAATGACTTGAAATATGGTATGCTTATTTGTTGCAATATTTGGAAGTGCAATGCGCAAGAATTGTAACTCTATCTCGTGCTGTCTTTGAGTTAATTCCCTTTGACCATCATTTTTACAGCATTTAGTGCTTGTCCGGAATATAACTTTGTCATCTCAAGTCAGAATGGCTTTAAACTTGGTATTCATGTTTGTTGCAATATTACGGAGTACAGTGTGCAAGAACAATAACTCTACCTAGCGTGGATTTTGAGTAATTCCACTTTGATCTTCATTTTTACAGCATTTCTTGCTTGTCCGGAAGGGAACTTTGTCACCTCAAGTCAAATTGACTTGAGACTTGGTAAACATGTTTGTTGCAGTTACGAAAAGTGCAATGCACAGGAGCCATAACCTTACCTAATGCCCTTTTGGAATTATTCCCTATTCATTATTTTTTTTTTTTTTACAGTTTTTCATGCTTCTCTACAATATAACTTTGTCTTTTCATGTTGGAATGACCTGAAACTTTATATGCATGTTTCCTTAACATTAGACATTCATGCCTATTTCAATCACTTACATGATTTCTGCTGCACTACTATTTTCCTCTACCTGCCCTTTACGATTATTATTCCCCCTCGACAACTGGCGGTGGGACGGGCGTATCTTGCGACAATTTGCCGCTCTTGTTTATGTTTTAGTTTTTAGCTCAGCTGGCCAAGGCAGAGAGCTTATGTCACGGCCCTGTCTCTGAAATGTATCTGTCTGTACATATGCCCTTTCATCCATGTGTTAATCTTTATTATACGCCCGTCGAAGACAGGACGTATTATGGGATCACCCATGGCGTACGGGCAGGCGGGCGGGCGGCGTCCAGTTCTTTGTCCGGAGGATAACTTTGTCATCTCCAGTCCGATTGACTTGAAACTTGGCATGTGTGTTTGTTGCAATTATACGGCATGCACTGCGAAAGAACTATAACTCTACCTCGTGCTGTCTTTGAGTTATTTCCCTTTGATCATCATTTTTACACCATTTTCTGCTTGTCCGGAGCATAACTTTGTCATCTCCAGTCTGATTGACTTGAAACTTGGCATGTGTGTTTGTTGCAATAATACGGAGTGCAGTGCAAAAGAACCATAACTCTAGCTGGTGCTGTCTTTGAGTTATTTCCCTTTGATCGTCATTTTTACAGCATTTTCTGCTTGTCCGGAGCATAACTCTGTCATCTCCAGTCCGATTGACTTGAAACTTGGCATTTGTATTTGTTGCAATAATACGGAGTGCAGTGCAAAAGAACCATAACTCTAGCTGGTGCTGTCTCTGAGTTATTTCCCTTTGATAGTCATTTTTACAGCATTTTCTGCTTGCCCGGAATATAACCTTGTCATCTCTAATCTGAACATCTTTAAATTTGGTATGCATGATTGTTGAAAATTTAGGGAGTGCAGTGCACAAGAACCATAACTCTTCCTAGCACGAATTTTGAGTTATTTCCCTTTGATCGTCATTTTTACAGCATTTAGTGCTTGTCCGGAATATAACTTTGTCATCTCAAGTCAGAGTGACTTCAAACTTGGTATTCATGTTTGTTGCAATATTACGGAGTACAGTGCGCAAGAACAATAACTCTACCTAGTGCGGATTTTGAGTAATTCCACTTCGATCTTCATTTTTACAGTATTTCTTGCTTGTCCGGAACGGAACTTTGTCACCTCAAGTCAAATTGACTTGAGACTGTGGTAAACATGTTTGTTGCATTACCTGCCCTTTACGATTATTATACCCCCTCGACAACTGGTGGTGGGACGGGCGTATCTTGCGACAATTTGCCGCTCTTGTTTCAAACATGTTCTTCTCTGAAACTATTCACTCAATTTTAACCTATCTTCAGAGAAATGATGGCCCTCTGTAGAATTTGGTCAAAGAATTGGATTTCAGAAACCTCTCGTTGCCAGGAAAAGCTGAAAAATATATATAAAAAAAAACTAGTAAAATCTTATTGTCTGTTTTTTCCCCCCCAATAAAAAAATTGGTTGACAGCCTGATTACTGATTCATTATTAGAAAAAAATGAAGAAAAATGTATTTGTGTATGACCTGTAGCATACATGTAGCTACATTTGTCTTCATTATCAGAAAACTTTTCTTTCCAAACAGTTTATTTCTGTCCTCTAAAATTAATTTGTTGTTGTTCTAGGTATCCCAGTATACATTTGCTATGTGTAGTTATCGGGACAGGAAACCAGATCCTACAGAGATGATGCAACTGGACAGTTTTACAGTAGACTACTGTGAATCCATACCAGGTGAAAGGCTATTGTTTTTTTCATTTATCATAAAATGATAATAAACTTTTTTATGAAAAGATTTGTCAAAGTTCATTGATATTCTTTAATAAGGAAGAATTTTCAGTGAAATAAATGGCTTTTTTCAGCTTTGTGAGTGGATTGTGTCTGTCAGTCTTATAGTCTGTCCACAATTACATAAAAGACTTCCCATCAGAGACCTCTGGAAATACTGTCAGTATGGAAAGGTTTTAAGTTTTTAGCTCCAGTGGCCAAAGGCCAACAAGCTTATGCCATGGCACTGTGTCAGTTGTGCGTCCATGCATACGTCTGTATGTGCATTAAGTTTTATTTCTAACTTCTTCTTCACAGAGACTACCCATCCAATTCTGATGAAACTTCACAGAAATGATCCTGCACACCCCTCTTTATAATTTCTTCTAAACTTTTGATTTTGATAAAAGCTCTGGTTGTCTTTGCAACAAAACTGAAAAATGTTGAGTTTTTAAAAAAAATCTTCGTTTCCAAAAGCATAAGGCTTAGGGCTTCCAAATTGGGCATGTAGCTTCATCGTATAGACCATTACCAAAATTCTTCAAGTTGTAGCCTTTGGGCCAAAATGGGCCCTACTCCGGGTTCACAAGTTTTAGATGGGCTCATACATTGTAGTAGATGTAGTCAATAGGATTTAAGCTTATAAAAGTAATCAAGGGAAATAACTCCTGCTATGATCAATATGTGTAGTTTGTCACTGTTTACCTCCATTGATTATCAGGATGCACTAGTACATGATTGGTTTTCCAGATTTTTTCTATAGAAAATGTTCAGTTTTCAGTGAGAGTGATTCATTTTGATGTTAATAGTTATGCTGAGATGGGTTGAATAGACTTATGCTCAGATGGATTGAAGAGACTTCTTATGATTTACATCTCTGTCAGTGCTAATTAAGTGGATGATATATTTGTTTAAAAGGCAATGGAGTAATATGGGACTATTATGGCCCCCTTGTTCTGTTGCCATAAGGTTAAGATTTTTTCTTTCAGTACATGTTTTCTAAATTACATGCTATTCATCTTGATTTGTACATTTTGATTCAATATTTGTGTACACTTTCTGACTCCTCTGCAGGTTCCTGCATGGCTCAGTGGTAATGTGTAGAACTCCTAACTGGAGGCTCTTGGTTCGAGCCTCACTGAAAACACTGGGGTTTTCATGGGAGTGTCCTTGGACAAGACACCTAAGATCCCTAGCCTAGTACTAGTGAAACCCAGGACATACATGTACATTAATATGTGAGCTGTCGCTGTGATATAGCAGAAATATTGCTGAAACGGCGTGAAATACTATTCAGTTTGTCTCCTCTGTCTTTAACTTGCAATTCTGTTATTAATTATAGAATTGGAAGGAGGAAAGTTTTTCTTCAACACTGTGAAAGAGGGTGACAATGTGACATTTGCATCAGATGACGAAAACGAAAGAGCCTTATGGGTACAAGCCATTTATCGGGCCACAGGCCAAACACATAAACCAGTTCCTCCCGTTATCCAAACCAACAAAATTAGCAACACACAAATATCCCGTATGCAAGGAGGTAGGTAGATCTATTTTAAGACTGGGTTTTCTGTGCCTTTGCTAACAAAGAGTGTCAGGGATACTGGAATCATGATATTAGTTGGTGGTTTAGTCAGGCAACCAGTCTCATGTTAGTCCATGCTTTTTCATCATTTTTGCACCAGATCATGAGGAAGAAGTTTCTTCTTCCTTTGATTTATTCAGTCAGTGATATATAAGCAACTGTAGATGTGTAAGTCAATTATAAGGAATGTTTCATGTAGTATTAAATGAGGGCTGAGCAAACAGTTCATTGAATTTCTTCATAACTTTTTTTATTTGATGTCCAATTGTTTTCAGATTTTTTTTGGGGTAATCATGGTTTTATATCAATTCCCAAGTAAAGAATCACATGTCTTTTTTTACTATAGATATATTTAGTGTTTATTCTAGAGCGGAATAGCAGGCGCGCCACCCTGCCCCTTTTTCACCCCACCCTTGTGCCCCTCGAATCTGTAATAACCCCCCTGCTGCCCTTATCATATACATACAAAAACTTGGCAATCTGTTGTTCTGGTTTTGGGGAACAAGCAACTGGGCTACGTGGGAGAAGAACTCGCCTTCAGTGTCTCAACTTCGCCTTGTTTAGCTTGCAAATTTCTTCTGACCTGATTATTTTCATGAAATATGGGCAATCTAAAACTAAGGGTGACACCACTTATCCTTTATTAATTTGGTCAATTAGACAAGACAGCAGAGTATTATGATTCTAATCTGTCATTAACTCACTAAATCCACCCCTTCATCCCGCGAAACCCTGTCTTTTTTTCCCACAGGTAAAGTGTCTACTAATTTGCTTAAATGATTTCGCACAAACAGTAGTAATTCTCAATACATGAATAGTTGTAAAACAAAGCAGAATTAACTCTTCTTACAGCTGGAGATTATCATTATATATGAGCCATGCTCTGTGAAAAGGGGGCTTAATGCATCTGCGAAAAGTATCGACCCAGGTCAGCCTGCGCAGTCCGCGCAGGCTGACCTGGGCCGAAACTTTTCGCTATTGGTCAATTTTTTGTATGCCCAAGGACCATTCTATCTCATGATTAAGTTGGTTGTTAAAAAAAGTGGATATTATGGATCCATAAGTATGTGACCGCTTGCTTGGTACCATGAATCACGGAGACACATTAAGCCCCCTTTTGTCAGAGCATGGCTCATATATTTTTTGCATAAATTACAATTATGGATGGTACACCAAAGGAGCAAACAATCTTGAAAATAATTGATGTTTGCATTCCTAGCATTGGCACCTTTTGAAAGCAAAATCTGCATTGCAGTGTTCTATTTTTAGCAGTCTATTTTTAGAATGGTTACTCAGTAATACACTACTCCATCAGTTAGTTTACCGATGTGTACACATTTTATATAAATTTATGATGGATTACGACTGTGAATCTTGATGTGAATCTTGTCAAGTCTTTAATTCTTTTAATTTATGCCAAGTCCTATAAATTTATGTTTTTGAATCAAGAATGTTACTGTTTCTTAATACAGCTGGGAAGAAGCTTTTTTTTTCATTACTCTGGACATTTTTTGTTTTCTGATGAGAAATGCCAGAGTTTAAAGCTAAGTGTGACTGGGCATCATGGGGTCATACATTACAAGGCAGTGGAAACCCATATGGTCAGATAATGTTCCATTGAGTCAAGGAGTCGATAAGAATCCTTTCTTGTTCTTTTCTTTAATATGCAATTCATATCCAAAGTTATAGTTAGAACTTTTTTTGAAATGAGTTAAGGACACTTTTTTGCCTTTGTCTGATAGTAGTAGTCATTCAACAAGACACTGTTCCTCCCTGCCCCTTTTTCATGCCTCCCTGCCCTTTTGCCTTGTCTAGAATAATCGCTAATATTAATTTTCACTGTAAAGAGCGCAAGGTCTGCTACCTGGAGCACATCGTAAAATGACTGTTGTCATGCTTTTAAACGACCATATTTCAAAATTGTCTGATTCAAATTGCCTGAAATTAGGTCAACATAATGGTTGGCGCCATTTGATGTTCAGTGCAAAATTTCTGACCTCACTTCTGAAAAACAATGTTAGGACCATAGTTTTTGTGAGACCAATCGAAGGAAAAATGAGGCAAAATGAGGTGGTTTTTGGAAGTGACAGAAACTTGAGTAGCGATAAAATTCTGTGTAAACATAGGGCATAGTCCGTCTGAAACGTTTAATTTATTTAAAGAAGCTGGGGTAAAGCTACCATTGAAAAAGTCTGCAGTGTTCAAGTGGCATGCTTGGTTTAAAAGATGATGAAAGAGTATTGAAGACAATCCAAGGAATGGGCACGCAAAGATAATTAGTAAGGCTGTATCTAAATGACATTCATGTCATAACGTGCTCTGGGTAGCCGTTACGGTTGGTCTTCAAAGAGTCATAGCAACTATATTTTTGGATCAATTTTTCTGGAACTTTTCAATTTTATCTGTTATGAATTGATCTTAAATGCATGAAAATTTAAGTGTAATAGCAGAAGTAGTTTTGTTTTAATCAACAAATGCCACAGACTTTTTGTTAAGCCCTCGTAGTTAACTGCAGTACATTTTGGCTTTTTCTGGAAAACAAAAACCATCTTTTTCTACCATCTATAGGGTAACATCTCTCTAGTAACACTTGCTTACAAAATGATGTTATGAAACTTACAGAAAATGATGTAGACATCCTAAGAAGTCAAAGTCTTGGCCCCAAAATGTTGAAAGAAGAATTTAATTCTTTAACAATAGTTGGGTTACTTTTTTTGTTTGACCTGCCCAGTAAGCTATATATATGGCATATGAAATGGTAAAAAAGTAAATTTTTATGCACAGAGAGTCTTGAGTTTGTGTCTGAATATTGGTAAATGACATCATATTAGGATAACCATGGTTCATGCTGGGCTTTGCATTTCGTGCCATTTGCGAAAGAAATTTTTATTTGGTGCAGAAAAATTTGAGTTTGCAAAAGTGTATAAAAAGTCAATAATTTGCTATAACATGTTTCAACAATGACAAGATACAATCCTGTGTTTTAAAAGACCCTGAGGATGATAGCTTCTCAAGACATTGTGGAAATTTCAAAAATACTAGTTTATACTAGGGCTTTCTCATTTACCCACTATGTTTTTTAACCTTTCAAAGACAAAACCTATCATTTTACTCACATTTAATTTGCAGCATGCAAATGCTTTTAGTTTCCATAAGACCTAACTTTGTTGTCTAGTAAAAAGTTAAACATTCCTAGATTTCTATGTCAAATCGAGTGGTTGAAGATTTTATTCTTTTGGTTTCTAGTATGGCAGTCACTACCCTACCCAATTCATACAAATATGTTTCTTAAAGGCCCAGTAAAGGCCAAAATATCAAAGCAGGTGCCGTAATACATTTAAATTTAAATCATACCATTTAAAAGTATGGAAATTATTGTAGAGATGATAGTCTGTTATCGTGGGGTTGGGCCATATGTTAGTCGCTGGCAGAAAAAAGAATTTTAGTATCAGGCAAAAGTAAACAAAAGACACAGCTACCTGGCAGGTTTTAACCTAGTTTTGAAATTAATTTCTCTGTCAGTGACTAACACTTGGACCGACCGTACATTGACAGATTGTCTTCTTCACAATAATTTCCATACTTTTAAATGGTATGATATAAATTCAAATGCAATTAAACACTCGCTTTGTTTACATTTAGCCTTTATTGTTACTTTAAGGCAGTTAAAATGTGCTACTGAAGTTTTATTTTTTTACAATTTCACTGTTAGTGTAACTTTTCTCTCAATGTTTCTACCACTTTTAACATTTTGTGCTTCAGATTTGCTTTGTCTTTGATACCATTTCATCTTTATCATTCATGTTATTTAAAAGAACTCTTTTTTTCAGCCCATTTCTCACTTTCTTTGAAGCATACAAGATTGCCTACTGTTTAGGTCAGCAGTATAGATAATCTTAACAGTTTGAAAAACTAAAGTCATGAATTCATACTTTATTGCAAGAATAAAGTCAGGAATTTGATAGGCTAAACCTATGAATTCGTTGTTTAGCTTTCTACCACACAACCTGGTCCAGGGTGAAAGCATTAACAGAAAACAAAATATATAATAATGGGAAAAGGAGAAATGCTGATTACCAGTATTTTCTCCTTTTCCCACATTTTCATAATTCTAATTTACCATAGTTGTTAAAACTTGGCATTGTGTGTCAAAGGGTTAACATATTTTACGAAGGCAGATATCAGTATCTTTTACATTTTGAAAGAGAACAAAAAAGGCCTGAGTCTGTAAAAAGTGGTCTAACTCACTTTGCCATATTTTAGGATAAAAATTTCAGGTGTAGATATTTCAGATTGTGGTATAATATTTGATGTTATTTCTTTACTTTTTTGTTTTTTTAACTGTGCTTTTTACTTCTCCAACTAGTCTTGAATTGTCTTCCCTGATGAAGACATATCTATTCTCAATTAATATTTTCTTGTGATGGATGAAGGCAACACAGTTTCTTTGGTTCTTTTCATTTTTTTTTTTTTTTTTGATAAGTTTGTGTCAACTTGTGTACTAAAACATTGCAAGCAAACATTACGTGGATTTAAAGCCTTGCTTTGTGAAAGATCTCAAGAGCCTTCTGGTTTTGGACTTTGGACTATCATCATAACCCTTTACCACACAATCACAAGATTTAATGACCCTTCTAAATAAAGCTTTTTACAACTTGTGGGAAAATGAAAAAAATCTGTTAATCAGCATTGTCTCATTATCTCACTAGCATTTTGCAATTTGATGCTTTTGGTAGTGTTTTTTTGGTTTGAAATGTTACATTTTGGTATTTCTATTCAGATTCAGGTGATCAAGGTGTTGTTTGGCATTTAACATACCCATGATCTGTTTGAAAAATAAAAGTTACCTATGTTTAGAGTTGTTGACTATAATCATCACTTTTTTATCCTGAAAAGTCCTTGAAGTATTATTACTTTTAGCATTATTGGTTTTTGAAACATTAATGCCCCATGGCAAGTCATTTTTTTACCTTTTTCCTAGAAATCTGACTTTAACAATGATAGAAAGACCATGACCTGGAGGATAGAACCTTGAAGTTATAACTGACTGATGCTGATTTGCACAAGCTAGATCTACTTATTAACTAAATATGAGCATGATTTTAAAAACATTGATTTAATTCATATGCAAATGTTAAGCGTTTAGGACAGACAGACAAATGTACAGACAATTGGGAGTGAAATGATATAACCCTGATCACTCAAACTCAGGTAAAAAAAAAATAGTGTATGAAATTTCTCTCTTTTTACTTATGTGTACACAGTATCTAACATTATGTCTTTTCTGTAAGAATTTGTTGTCTTTTCTATAATAATGTGATAGATCCACTTTTTCCCACAATTCTAGTTATAATTCCCCTTTGTGTATCAAATATTCAGAATGTACCTAAAAATCTTTTTGAAAACAGCTGAATGCTTGTAATTTCTTTCTATATCTCTTATATAAAGGGAGAAAGTCTCTTGGAACAAGTTCTTGTCATTTCTGTAACTGTAAATCCTAGATTCAACCAACATTGTCTGCACTGAACTTTTTCATTTTTTGCATATCGTCAAATAACAACTAGGGTTTTGTAGAAAAAGCCAGCCACCATAGACATTTGAAATTCTGTGTATATCCTGTAAATACCGTAAATGTATTTCAAACTGCAAAAAGTCCTTTTGGTAAGGAGACATGTCTTCTTTGAAACAAAATAGTATTGTTGCAGAATGGGCTGTTACAGAGTGGACATATTCATTGGAGAAATTATTTCTTTGCACTGGTTGACCCTTGAGATGCTCAGATTTTTCATGCACAAAGGGGTACTTCTAGGTACTTGTACAGTGGAAGCATTTCTAAAACATGCCATTAGGATGAATTTAATCCTTTCTATGGACAGGACTCGGGGGGAAAAAAACCTCGTTTACCATACTGTCTTTGGATGCTTAAATTTTCTTTTTAACCCTTTGCCAGACGACAAAATTTCAGACTAATCCAAATTTAAACCTGTTACAGACGACAATTTAGATGTGGATCAGTTGATGAAATTTTTCTATTAAAGGGCAGAAATCATTGTGGAAAATGAGAAAATGCTGGTTACCATCATTTTCTCCTTTCCAACCATGTTTTCGAAGGGCTTTTTCCTCACAGTCATTAAAACACAGGATTGTGTGGTAAAGGGTTAAGATGACTCTAGAAAAACATGTCTTTATCATTATCAAACTTCAGGAAGGTCAAAAAAAGTTTATGTAAGGCAAGGTCACTCTCAGATGTTTGCTATTGGTCAATAGTTCTCATAAATTCAATATTGTTACAGGGTACACATAAACCTGAGGTCCAGAGTCAGCCTGTCCAAAATTTCTCATAAAAACAATCAATACAATTTAAAAATTCACGTTCCCCTAAATGAGTTCATTAAGATACCTTTTCCATGAGAAAAGCCCGTTCTAGATATATACTGTTTCTGCAGCTTTAGGGCATACAGAAAAACGGAAAACTTCTAGGTCAGCTTAAATACGATAAAATTGGGACATCAGCCCACTTTGTAGGTGTCTGTGTGTGTACTTTCTGACAGCTACCCATAATGTATACTAGAGGGATACCTAGTTTTTAAGTATAAAGCAGGCTTATACATTTTGATGCTTGATATTTGTGAAATTTAACAATGACAGAAAGATGAAACAAATTTGATAATTACACTTAAGAGGAGGTTATTGTTTTTGATGAGAAAATTTAACTCTTTACAAAATTATCCTGTGTTTTTTTTTACCTATTAGTAGAATGCTTTTGGAACAAGGGAGAGTGCGAAATGCTAGTACCCAGTGTTTTTTCATTCCCCCACATGTTTGCTGCAGTAGGTACAAAAATACATATTTGGAGCAGAAATTTAAACTATTGTCTGCAAATACTTTCAATTTGGACAAGTTTTGAAAAAAAGAATTGGTGTCTGGTAAAGAATTAAACTTGTGATAAAAGTGCATGACATATGTATTTTGCATGTTCCACTCAGATGCAGACAGAGCCAGGAAGCATGGATTAGATGAGTTTGTCCAAGCATACCCATGTGAGTTTGACCATCATGAGTTCTTCAAAGTCTTACAATCACTAACCTTAGACTATAGGCTCAATGATGCATACACTTGCCTGGTAAGCATGCTGCTTATACGATGATGACAGCATACAATTATCTTTATTAACAAACATTAAATGAGAATTTTATTTGCTCCACTGGCCAAAGGCCAGCGAGCTTATGTCATGGCCCAGTGTCTGTCATGTATTCACTAGTCTGTGCATCTGTCTGTCCATCTGTGTATCTGTTAGTCCTTGTGTTAACTTTTATTTGAAAACATCTCTGAAACTGCCCATTTGATTTTGATCAAACTTCACTAAAAAGATCCTGCTATGACCCTCTTCAGAATTTCTTCAAAGAATTTGATTCTATTTAAAATGCTGGTTGCCAGGTTGCCATGGTAACAAAACTGAAATATATTGTAAACTTTAGACAATATTCTTGGGTTAAGCCATAAGGCAGAGGGCTACCAAATTTGGCATAAAGCTTTATCTAGTAAACCTCTACCAAGTTGTTCCAAATTGTAGCCCTAGGGCCTAAAATGGCCTTGCCTCTGTGATCACAATTTTACATGGGCTTGTACAGTAAAAACTGAAATGTCTTATTGCTCCTAACCATAAGGTCTAGGGGTACCAAATTTTGCTTGTAGCTTCATGTAGTGAACCTCTACAGAGTTTGTTCAAATTATAGACCTTGGGTTGAAATAGGTTCTGCTTCAGGTGAAATAAGTTTTACATAAGCCTATGTAGTGAAAACTTTAAAAATTTTCTTGTTCCTAACCATAAATTGCCAGGTTTCCAAATTTTACATGTAGCTTCATTTAGTGAATTACTACAAAGTTTGTTACAAATTGATCCCTTTGGTCTAAACTGCCCCACCCCAGGGGTCACCTTTTACAGGTATTGTATATTGCGAAAACATTAATTTTTTTTTTTTGTACTTTTACAAAGAAAACTTTGAAAATCTTTTTTTTTAACCATTTTGCCTAAAATTGTAATGTATGTTATGCAGCTTGATACTGGAAACCTCTATCAAGACTGATAAAATCATTACCTCGTGATAAAAATAGGTCCCTGTGGGAGAGGGGGGTGTCATGGATTGTTCTCTGGTGAGCAAATATTGGCCATTCTGGATTTTATAGGAAATCTTTTTGTCAAAATACTCTTTATCAGAGTGCATGGACATTTGGCATGAGTGATATCCCATTAGACCCACTTCTTTTCATGAACACCATATTTGCATGTGAAAAAGATATCACTTTGATAGAGCTAGCATTATTTTCTCTATGAAATTTTATTGCAATACAGATTTCTTAAAGTTTAAAGACTGCTAATGCCAATCACATATATGGCACACTATTCAGGCAGTGGGAAATACACGGCCATCATATTTCCTTTTTACCTTATCCCAATTTCTACAGTGATTATTTCTAAGTTGTCTGCTGCAAAGTTGTTTTACCTTGTGAGGAGTTACATGGATTGACCAGCACTGACAAATCCATTCACTTTTATGAGCGCAACAATGGTTAACGCACAACTTACTGTGCAATTTTTATTAGCACAATAAAGTTAAAATTCAAATGGTAAATGGGGCAAAAAGCCACCAGCAGATGTGTGGTTATGTAAATAGCATATTCGGGGAAGTGTAGTTATGTAAGCAGCTTCTGAAAGAGGATGTGTAGTTATGTTGAAAGCTTATTAAGGGAATTGGGTTCTTGTATAAGTAGCTTATTGAGGGACCTTTTAGTTACATAAAGGGCAGGGCTTATTGACCCTTTACCACAGGACAAAGTTTTAGACTTGTCAACATTGAAAGGATTTGCAGACGAGAAATTAAATGATTCTGAAAGCATTAAATTTGTCATTCAGTTGGTAGAAAACACTGTGAGAAAAGATCAAAATGCTGGTAAGCAGCATTTTCTCCTTTTACCACATTGTTTTAAAAAGGAGCCTTCTTCAGGGTTAAAATTCGGGATTGTGTGGTAAAGAGTTAACTCTTACTAAAGAACAAAATTTAAACTTGTCTAGATTGAAAGCATAGGCAGACAACACTCTTACAAACAAGGTCCATAACAAAGAAACAAATGAACAAATGCATGGCAGAAATACAGGGACCGGGCAGGATTCGAACCTAGAACGCCCTGACGAAAGGCCAATCTATAACCACTGAGCTAAAGAGAATTCTCCTGAACGCAGTTGTCAGGTATTGTATTTAAATCGGGATGAAGCCATGCATGAAGGAGTGGTCTCCCGTAACAACACATCTGATGTGACTAAGAATTTAAAATATGTCTTTGGCGGGAAAAGAAAACATTATGGGAAAAGGAGAAAATGCTGCTTACCAGTATTTTAATCCTTTCTCACAGTATTTTCAAAAGGCCTTCTCCTTAGGGTCGTTAAAACTCAGGATTATGTGGTAAAAGATTACAGGGATTGCATAGATATGTAAATAAGTTATGAGGGTGAATTAAATCTTTTTATGTGGAATTTTGGGCACTTTACTTCATAGGATGAACAAGGAATGGTAGTTGTAGATGATATATTTCGAAGCCATATATCACAAAGCCTTTAGGTTAATGACCTTGAACTTACTTTTATTTGGGAAAGTTTGATGTCATTTGGGAAATACCTTTGATAAGAAGCTTATACCATTTGTCACTATATTTTCTCTTGTACTCTGTAATAAAATCTATGATGATGTTCAAAATGTTGAAAGAAAATATTTTAGACATCCACAGATTTGTCATGAAGGAACAAAACATTTATTGCCCTTATTTGTTGTGTGTATTTATTTTGTGGTAATTGATTGTGATTGTTGTCTACTTACAGCCGCTTAGTATGATCATGGCCAATTGCAGACTTGCCTTTTGTCATTCTTGGGTTGATCTAGCTGTATCCAAGTCCATCTTGTTAAATGTGAATCCTATATGGGTTATCTCCATGAAATCACTTGTTGATATACTAGTAGATGACAATGTGCAGAGGGTGTGCATTCATTCCTGTTTTGGCTAGGGTAAAGGTTACTGTTATGCAAAAAAATAAGTGCAATAGATAAAATTATGTATGCTTGTTTCTGTAATTTCTCTGAGCATATCAGATGGTAATATACTAATTATGGAGTCACTTTAATCTTCAATCCAAGGTCAGTGTAATGTAAATTAGATTTATGAAATACTCAAAAAATAAGTCAGGCAACTTTGTGAAACTTCTTCAGGAGATAGATGAGAAAAGGCAGATAATGCTGTTTTTTGTTGCACTGACCAAGGGTTAGCTTGCCGGTGTCATCACTGGCCCAAGGTCAGTTAGCTTATACCATGGCCTGGTTTCTGTTGTACATCTGTCTATCAATGCTTTGACTTTTATTTGAAATATCTCCTGTACCAATTTCACATGTTTCAACTCTTTACCATATGACATAGCTTCATTAGTTTTTTGCATAAATGATCCTGTGGTCCGATCCTGTTGTCTAATCCTGTTGTCAAACTTAAAGGTTTAAGATATAGATTCTTGATCCAGCCATAACATGAAATTTGTGATGTTGCATATTTTTACCATTTTAATTACTGAACAATCTTTGAACAACATTTTTGTTAGAGTTCATGAAATGAAAAGTTTCATATTTTGTCAGATTTCACCGAATAATTCTGAGTTTTGACCCTGAGAAAGAATACCTTTTGAACACATTGTGGGAAAAAGAGAAGCTACTGGTTATCAGCTTTATCTCCTTTTCTCACAATGTATTCTACTCTTTCACAGACAAATTTGATCAATTCTGTGACATTTAATTGGTCACCGTCAAATACTTTGGATTTTGACGAGTCATACATTTTTTCACTTGATAAGGAGTTAAACAACTTTTTTCAAACTGCAAGGCAGGTTGTTACCAAACTTCACAGATATGTTCTTTGGGTCAAGATCTTTAAAAGTTTTTTTCAAATATTTTAAGTCCATGCAGACCTGTTGCTACAGCAACAAAGAGGAAATTTGACAATTCTGAAAAGGAAATCTTCTGGTCTGAAATGACTGTCAGAAAATTTGCCTTGATAGGTCAAGAAGTAAGTCACCAGGTCAGAAATTTGAAAAACCCTGCATACTCTCTAGAGGCCTAATTTTCTATCCAAAAGCTTGTGTACACTACAGAGATCACATCTTAAGTCCAAAACCCATGTCAAAAGATCAAAATGTTTTCCTTGATATTATCCTGGACAAGTTTGAAAATGGGCCATGTATGGTCAAATGCTAGGCCCCCACATGTTAAATCTTTGAAAATCATGTGAACACTCAAAAGGCCACAATTTGATTCAGTGCTCATCAAAGTTGGTCTGAGTGTTTGTCTTGATGATATCTGGTATGAGTTTGAAGGTGTGTCAGGTGGGGTCAAAAAGTAGGTTTCATCATTGAAAATCCTTGTGTGCACTGTGGAGGCCACATTTGCTGCCAATACTTATAAATGTTGGTCAGAATGTTTGCCTTGATAATATATCAGACAAATTTGAAAATGGGTCATGTTCGGTCTAAAACTAAGTCACCAGGTCAAATCTTGAGTACACTGTGGAGGCCAAGGTTGGTCAAAATATTTGCCTTGATTTTTCCATAGACAAGTTTGAAAATGGATAATGGAAGGTCAAAAAGAGGGCACCATGTCAAATCTTTGAAAAACCTTGTGTATATTTTAAAGGCCTCATTTTCAATCCAATACATATGAAAAATGGTCAGAATGTTAGTCTTGTTGATATCACAGATGACTTTGAAAATGGGTCACTTTGTGTCAAAAAGTAGGTCAGCAGGTCATATCTCTAAAAAATATTGTGTACACTCTAGAGGCCATATTTTCTGTCAAATACTCATTAAAGTTGGTCAGAATGTTTGTCATGATGATATCCTGGACAAGTCAGAAAAGTTTTCATGTTTGGCCTACAACTAGATCAGTAGGTAAAATCGTTGAAAAATCTCATGTAAACTCTAGAGGCCTCATCTAAGTCATACACTAATGAAAGTTAAACAGTATGCTTGTCTTGATGATATCTCAGACCCTTAAAAAAAGGGTCACCTTGGATCTTAAAGTTGATCACAAAAACAAATCTTTGACAAACCTTGTGTACACTCTAAGGGTTACAATTTCAGTCCAATACTCATGAAAAATGACCAGAATGTTTGTCTTGCTGATATGACATTATAGATTGAAAAAGTCGAGCCCTGTTTGTGTAGTGGGTAGCATACAGGACTTGAGAATAGGGGGTTGCTGGATCAAGTTGCTCCAAATTTTCTTTTTGAAGATTGATAGTCATTGTTACAGAATTCATTTCTCTCTCAGGGCTGATCATTGTTCTGATGATGGTTTTGTTAGAAAGCAGCCAGTGGATTGGGAAGATTATTGTCCAAAGCACTGATAACAGAAAGCATGGATAGGAGCACTGGCCTGCCATGATATAACTGAAATAATGTTGGAAATGGCATTAAAGGCCATACAGTTAGTCAATCACTAGGTTGAAAAAGGGTCATGTCAGTTCAAAATGTAGGTCGCTGGGACTGATCCTTGATAAATCTTGTTTTCACAAAAGACCACATTTTCAGTCCAATACTCTTTAAAGTTGGTCAGAGTGGTTCTTTTGATGATATCTCTAATGAGCTCCAAAATTACTCACATCTTCTTAAAAAGTAGGTCACAGAGTCAAATCTTTGTGAAACCTTGTGTGCACACTAGATGCCACATTTTCACTTAAATACTTATGAAAGTGGGTCAAAATGTTTGGATTGATATCATGGACAAATTTGAAAATTGGTTACGTCAGGTCAAAATGCCAAGTCTAAAAGTAGGTCTCTGGGATAAATATTTTCACTCAGATGCTCACCAAACTGAGTCGAAATGTTTTTCCTGTTATCATACACTATTTTGAAAATGGGTCACCATGGTCTTCAGGTCCTATCAGACAAAAAAATGACTTTGTTTTGCATTATGGTCTGAAAGGTACATAGGCTCAGATGAGCGATTCAGGGCAACTTTGGTCCTCTTATCTACTAAATAGCATGCCATCTTATTGTTGTTTTCACATTCAGGGCTGGTTTAGTCCGGGTCAGGTGTTTGTGCTGGATGAATACTGTGCACGGTATGGAGTTCGAGGTTGTCATCGGCATCTGTACTACCTAAACGATCTGCTAGACAGGGCAGAACAAGGGGTCATGATAGACCCAACACTCATACACTATAGTTTTGCATTTTGTGCATCGCATGTTCATGGAAACAGGTTTGTGCATTTAAGATTTTTTAGCAAGTTTAAACAAAGAGAAATTAATTGTATGTCAGTAACTGTAATTTTACAACATAAAGGTACATGTATTTGTTTTTATCATGGTAAAACTTAATATTTTTTTGCTCACCTGAGCACAAATCTCAGAAAAAACCTTAAAGGTACTTTAAAGGCCACAGTTTTAGTGTATTGATCATGAAAGTTGGTCAGAATGTATCAGAATAGGTAACTAGGACAAATTCAGAAGGGAAAAAAAAGTAATGTAAAAAGTTGCAGCATTAGTAAGGGGCGAGAGGTATTATAGGAAGGAGGGATTTGTTAAGAATGGCTTTTAACCCTTAGAGCACCAAATAAACCCAACCAACATTTCCATTCAAGGGAAAAGGTTGCATTTGCCCAAGGTGTCTCTGCAAAGTGGAAAGCGTAGATCAAAGATCAGGCTGCACATTTTGGGTTATCTGAATTTGATCTACACTGGCCACAAACGCAACTGTAATAGTGAAAGGCACTTTAAAGGTTAATACACATGCTTCATGGACATTGTTACCTGAGCTTTTTAGTTAATCATGTGATTTCAGACCAGACTGTATTGGTACAGTGTTGTTGGCAGAGCGGGAAAAGTTTGATGAAATCAAAGAGAGGTTAAGAATCTTACTAGAAAACCAAATTACTCACTTCAGGTAAACTATGGATTTTCTTTCAAACATTACTATTTTACAGTACTCCCTATATTTATATAAGTGAAAATTTCAATGAATTTCTTGACTAATACATCAGGCCCAGAGGGGTTATCTTTAGTGAATTGTGTCACCACATAGATTTCTACCAAAAGAATTAACTCTGTACTATAAAACAAAATTTTAGACTTGTCCAAATTGAAAGCAATAGCAGACAACAAATTGAATATGAGTCCAAAATGAAAGCAATTGCATAAATTATGACAAAACAAATGTGACTCAAAAATTGAATTTGATTTGGGAAGGGTTACCAGCATTTTCTCCTTTTTAGCTCCACTGGCCGAAGGCCAGCGAGCTATTGTCATGGCGTTGTGTCCGTTGTGCGTCCGTCCGTCCGTCCATCCGTCCGTTCGTTCGTCCGTTTGTCCGTGCGTGCGTCCGTAAACTTTTTCTTTAAAAAACTTCTCCTCAGAAACTATTGACTGGATTTTTACCAAATTTCACAGGAATGTTCCTTTGGTGGTCCTCTTTCAAATTCCTTCAAATAATTGTGTTCCATGAAGAATTCTGGTTGCCATGGCAACCAAAGTAAAAAACCTTTAAAAATCTTCTCCTCCCAAACCGCTATTTGGATAGCATTATTATTTTGCAGGAATGTTCCTTAGATACAGGTTTACAGAATTCCTTAAAAAAAAAAAAGATCTGTCAAAAAACATGGCTTTTATGGGAGACTCATTTTCCTTTTATGGTATAAAGTAAAATCTTTGAAAAATTTCTTCTCTAAAACTATTCGTTGGATTTCATTGTTGTTTTGCAGGTAAGTTCCTATGGTGGTTGTCTACCAAATTGTTTCTTCAGTGAGCTAAAATGCAGGATTGAATGATAATTGTTTAAAACTTCCTTTCGCCATTATAGAAATATCAGGCCTGTGGAGCGATACAGGCGCTCAAGCGCCTCTAGTTCCTCGATGTTTTCAAAAGCTTTCTTTCTCTGGGTCGTTAAAATTGGGGAATGTGTGGTAAAGAGTTAAATAGAAGACCTTGATGTAGATATTGTCCTGCTACAAGGATGAAGTGTTGTTTTAATTTTTACACTGATTTTAACAAGGAACCTTCTGTTCTAATGTTGGCTCAAGATTAAGAAGAAATGGTCCTACTAAGGGGCACAATATTTTTTATAACTTGGTTACCGGTGTATAGAGAAAAGATTAAAGTCCCTTATCTAGGACCCCAGAGGCATAAGACTTGGTATGCAGTATCTCCTTATGAACTTTCACCACTTTCTAGGGGGAAGACCACAAGAGCTTATGTTATAGTTTGCTTTCACTCATTTGTCTGTCTTTAAGCTATAATTTGCCTGGCAACACCATGCTTAACATATCTGACTCGTGACCTGGTGGTTGTGGGATACCAGGCTGTAGCAAAGTTTCTTTGACTGTGTCACGATGTCACTAGTTATGTGCTAGTGTGCTCTTGGTATATGTTACTACCATATTGTTAGGTGCTGTAATTTCTTTATTGGTGAACAGTTTTATATAAAATTTTTGCATCATCATAAAAAACATATCAATGTTAAAAAGTACACATGAAATACAGGATCATAGATTAACGTTTTTTATATCCTAGCAAAAGTCTACAAACTTCCCAGTCAACCCACATAATACATTGTAAATAGGCACCAAATGGTGTTGTCTCTGTTTTGTTGTAGAAATAGGGTAAAGTGTGTGGGAAAATTTACATTAATGTCTTTTTTTATCTTTACAGATACTGTTTTCCCTTTGGTCGTCCAGAAGGTGCTTTGAAAGCAACATTGTCTCTGCTAGAAAGGGTAAGTGTATGTTATGTGCTGATGTTATGGTACATATCAGAGGCATATGCTACAAAAACAATTTATCTTGCAATATAAATACATTATAGATAGCTCAGTCTAAGTAGTAATGTATGGGGATTGATGAAAAATAAATTGCAACACAAACCTGCTTTAGTCGTTTTGTGAAGAATAACCCTCCCTAAATGATATGGCTTGCAACACGTGATAAGAGGCATTCGGACATTTGCGTAAAGTGTGGTCTCGGATCGCCCTGGCTAATCCGAGACGGGACTTTAAGACTACATTACTTTTTGTGCCACAGTAGACTTGTGCAAAACAGATAATTACATAAAAACGGGAAGTTTTGTTTCGGATTAGCCTGTGTGGACTGCACAGGCTGATCTGAGACGACACTTTACGCCAATGTCCAAGGGCCCCTTTTCACGTGTTGCAGACCATATTTAAAAGTAATACAAAATTATAGCATCTACCTATTCCCCCCTGTTTTGTTGCTGGCTGCAAAGTGGGATAGATATTTTGAACCAAAATATATTGAAATTTCCTTATTATGCTCCCGAAATTCATGTTCTTTAGGAATCAGTATTTTCAAAATCTCTGCCATGCTTTTTTTACCCTCTAACCCTTTACCAAATGAGGAAATTTTATTCAAGTCTAAATTGAAAGCATTTGCAGACGTAAAAAGAAATACAACTCGGGAATTGAAAATTGTATTGGAAAAGATTGAAAAACACTATTGGTTACCATCATTTTCTCCTTTTCCGACATTGTTTTCTAAAGCTTCTTTCTCAGGGTCGATAAAAGTGGTGATTGTGTGGTAAAGAGATATAAGCCAATCCCATCATTTGAGCTACATGTATTTTATCTTCTATAATGCTTTCAGTTTTGGCAATTATAAAATTTCATCATTTGGTAAAGGGTTGATTATGGCATTATTGAGGATTGTAAATCAAACCTGTTCAATTTGTAATTTTTACAACCATGATTTTTTCCAGGTGTTAATGAAGGATATAGTTACACCAGTACCTGCTGAGGAAGTGCGCCACATTATCAAAAAATGTTTAGAAAATGCAGCACTTGTAAACTACACTAGAATCTCAGAATATGCTAGGATAGAAGGTATTGCATTATTTTCTAGACAATAACTCTCTTCGAATCATTCATACTATTTCTTTGCTTCAATGAGCACAGGGGTCCTGCGTGGCTCAGTGGTAAAGTGTAGGACCTGTGACCATGCCGTAGGTTCTGAGCACTACTGGATCCATTGGGCTTTTTCGTGGGAGTGTCCCTGGAAAAGACACTTCAGAGCCCTAGCCTAGTACTGGTGAAACCCAGGAAATACATGAATAAATTATGTGATACGATTGAAGTAATGTTGAAAGTGGCATGAAGTACCATTCTATTCAATGAGCACAAAGTGCTCAAGATGAGATTTTGTAATTGTGCTGTGTCTGTTGTGTGTTTTGAACCTTTACCAAATGTGCGCTCTAGACGCTGTATTTCTAGTCTAATGCTCGTGACGCCTTATCCAGTTTCATCTCCAGGTAATTTGTTGCACAATTTCTAAAATGGGTCTCCAAACTTCAAAAAGCAGTTCACTAAATCTAATATATTATGTCTGCTGGTAATATCTTGAATGACAAAAGCTTGTGTGCTCACTAGAAGCCACATTTTCTTTTAAGATTTCCATGAAGTTAGGTCAGAATGTTTGTCTTTCATGGTTTTAGATGAGTTTAAAAAAGAGTCACCGTGGTGAAAAAGTAGGTCACATGGTCATATAGAAAACCTTGTATGCCTTCTTAAGGCAAAATTTTCATTCAAATGTTTATTCACTTTCGTCAGAATATTCATCTAGTATTCTAGATAAAATCTTCTAGAATATGAAAAATGGTCACGTTAGTAGGTTACTAAGTCAAATCATAGAAAAATTTTCCAACAACTTAAGAAGCTACATTTTCTCTCCAATGATGCATGGTCAGAATGTTTTTCATGATTACAACTCAGAGGTGGTGCCATGTAAAAGTTATATATTTGTAGCCCAACGTTCATGAAACTTAGTTTATAATTATTCTCTCAAATTGATTGATTGCTGAATGGTGGTTTCTACTACTTTCAACATTATTTCATTCGTATCATGGTGACAGCTCACATACTCATGTATGTCTTGGGTTTCACTAGGGTAGGGGGTCTTAAATGTCTTAACCAAGGACAAGAAAATTCTTTGCCTCAAGTCAAATTCATTTTAGATTACAACAAATGTAAAAGATGGAAGAACCATCAGACAGATAGACATGGTGAAACAAGTATAGCCCTACTGTACTTCAAAGGGGGGGGGGTTAAAAAATTTATTGAAATAAAGATCCTGCCCCTGATCTAGACCCCTGTTTACATGTAGCTATTCTTCAAATAATTTTATGAACAATTTCAATGTGCCAAACTTCAGATTAAGGTAATCTGTCTTTCAAATATCCATATCTTACTTATGGTCCACATCAGGCAAAAAAGAGTTTTTGAAATAAACATAAATCTCAGAAATGAAAAACATACTGAATGCAATAAAGCTGATACATGTCAAAAGCCTAAATTGGCTATATTAACCCTTATAGCACTGGTCCCAGATTAGATTATATATGTCGAAAGTGCAGGTCAAGATCAGACAGCACAGAATGAGCAGTCAGATCTTAGATTCACATGGTCCACTTGTTACCAGATATTTTGACAAAAAAAGTTTTGAACTTGCAATATATGCACATATAGTAGGGACTAAGAATGTCCATTCAATTAACATAACACTACAAGGGTTTAGGTAGATGACATGAATTGACCAAGGTCATCCTTCAAAATACAGATTCCTTCGTGGCTCGGTGGTAAAGTGGGGGACTCAAAATCTAAAGTCCCCTGTTTTAATCCTCACTGGAAGCTTTGGGTTTTTGGATTTGAGTGTCCTTGGGCAAAAAACTACAGAGCTGCAGCCTATTACCGGTAAAATCTAGGACACACATGAGTATGTGAACTGTGGAATCACTGAAATAATGTTGAAAGCAGCACAAAACACCATTCAGTCATGCAATCAACCTTTACTTCTGGCTGTGCTATCAGCTTCACTTAATAGTTATGAGCTACAACACTAAACCAGATATGTCAAAGAAGAAAAATGTCCTGCTTTAACAAGGGCAATAAAATTTTCACAGGACAAGTAGAATTATGGTCCTTTTCTTACGGCACTTCCCAAGGCTGCGCAGTGATGAATATGTCTGCCACATTTCATGCATATGCATCAAGAAATGACCAAGTCAGAGCAGGAGAATGTTTTCACCATGGGGCAGTAACTCCTAGACAATTGAGGACAGAGTTGACATTTTTCTTCATGCTACATTCCTAACTGATGACAATTACTTGTACGCTTCATGAAAAAGCATCAAGGAAAGACAAAATTCCAAAGCAGAAACCTTTTTGGGTGGATAAACTGATAGGCACTGCCTTTCACTCTGATTGCAATATGCTCTCATTCAGTGCCTTAAAAGAGAAAGTATTATCTACATATACATGTAATCATTTTTCCCTTTTGAGGAAATTTAATGACAAAGTTGCCATAAAATTTTTATATTAAACATTCTACCTTATTTAATACAACCAGATTGAAATGTAGAAGAACTTTCCAAACTAGCATAGTCTGATCATGATGTTGGTCTGTGCCTGTTTCTCATGTGATCGAACAATCTATTGTACTTATCATCACTTCTCTGTGACATGAGCTGACCTGTTTTTCATTTCACCGGCCTAATAAAGTGTTAAACAACAATGAAAAAATAACATTTAGGTAGAGATTTCGACAGTTATCCAAGTTATTGTGATCCCTGTCCTGATATCAAATTTGTAAAAAGCGGTGATACTGTAAACAATTAAACAGTGCAATATGTGTCTCCTTAGACTGTAGTGTTTATTTTTACCTTACAACACGATTTTTGACTTGTCCAAACCCAAAGCAGTTCCACATGACAAATTTACTGTGGATTCATGCTTGCATGAAGAATTAAATTTCTTTAAAAAGTCAGTCAGGATAGGACAGAGGAGTTAGGCAAAGTGTCAGGTAAGAATTTAGGAACAATAAAACAGAAAAAAATACATATATGATTTTTTTTTTTCAAATAAATGTATGATTTTTTTTATAGCCAAACATGGAAAACAAGGAGGTGAAATGTGTGTTGTCATTTAACAAACAGAATGTGTTGTATTCATATTGTATGGTTTTAAGCTATACTGGCCAAAGGCCAGACAAGCTTTTGTCATGGCATGGTTTCAGAGTCTGCTATTCTACTATAAACTTTACATGTGTGGTCATACTCATGAAATCTGAATACTTAGTTTACATCAGCTTGGCTTGAACTCAAGTGAAGATTAGTATTGGAAAAGCAACCATTTAATGTCGAAAATGTACATTTTTTTGTTTGGCAAAAATGTCTGCATTTCTGATGTGTGATTTTTATCATCCAGATATTTCGCTCATTTTGACTACCTTGTGCATAGGTTCCACTAAACTCCATGTGAACAAATATACAAAATGACCTAGTTACGCTATATTTTAAGGGTATTTAGCACTATTCATATGTAAATGAAACTGTCTTTAAAGGGTGCATTTCTTGTTATTTTCAACTAGCATATGTAATAGCAAGTTTTATGATTCAATAAGAATGCTTTGGACATATTTAAAGTTGTTTTAGTTTCCATATATTTTTGGAAAAAAAAAAAATGGATAGAGATGTTGCCTATAGATAGCTCAACATACAGGTACAATCAAAACCACTTGCTATGGGAAAAGATATCGAAAAGTAAATTTTTTCCCCAATAATTTTGATAGTCAAAGATTTAGATCAATCTACCCTTTCTGCCAAAGGTATTGGAAATATGTATTAATGGCTGATTAGACCAAATAATGGAAGTCAGTTGTTGAATAAAACAGTCATTACTTCGAAATCTTTGCAACACATTTAAGGGTAAAGTGACTTATTCAATGCCTTTTATTGTCACAATGCTTGAAAGCACATATCATTTCTGTGTCATAATAACTGAATGGCACTGTGCTCAAATTTTGTGGAGACAAAAAATCAGCATTCCAAGTTAATTTAGAATGCATTTCATGATTTAGTCGAACGAAAGCTTGTGGCATAGTTTAATCAAAATTTTTTTATTAGTTATTTTTTGTTTACTGACATGTGGTGCATTGATTTCACTTCAGAGGGATTAATTCAACACAAGTGTCATTGACAATTAACAAGATGATAAGTCACAGGCTTCCTGTAAACATAGGGTATCCCTTTGGACCTAATCATACCTTTTCAGTCAACTAGCAGTTGTTGTCACCTTTCTCAATTATTTTTTCAAATGAAGTCAGCATTTTCTTACCTCTTCTTTTGCTAATTATTTTTGGTGCACCAAAGCACAAATTGCTCAAGTTGAGCTTTTGTGACTCTGCTGTGTCTGTTGTCCTTAATTCAGTCCAATAATAATGAAAGTTGGTCAGAGTTCTTCTCTTGATAATATCACAAACAAGTTCCAAAACAGATTTTATTGTGTCAAAAAACCAGGTCACCAGACTAAATCTTTAACAAACCTTGTGACTCTAAAGGTCACGTTTTCTGTCCATTACTCATGAAAATTGGTCGGAATGTTTGTGTACATGATATCTCAGATGAGTCTGAAACTGGTGATGTCAGGTCAAAAACAAGGTCACCAAGTCAAATTTTTGAAAACCCTAAGACCGCTCTAGAGGCCACATTTTCAGTCCAATACTTATGGAACTTGGTTAGAATGTTTGTCTTGAGATCTCTGACAAGTTTTGAAATGGGTCTTGTCATGTTAAAAACTAGGTCACCATATAAACAATTTGAAAAACCTGATGTACCCTCTAGAAGCCATATAGTCCAATATTTACGAGTCTTGGTCAGAATGTTTGTCTTGGTGATATATCAGATAAGTTAAAAAAAATGGGTCACATAGGGTAAGAAAGAAGGTCACCGGGTCAAATCTTAGAAAAAACTTTGTGTATCTTCGAGAGGCAACATTTTCAGTCTTGTACTCATGAAAGAATATCAGAATGCATGTCTTGATGATATTTTGGAAAGCTTCAAAATTGATATTAATTCAAAAACTGGTCAAAAACTAGGTCACCAGGTCAAATATTTAAAAAAAAAAAAAAAAAAACTCTCTAGAGGCTACGTTTTCAGTTTGGGATTCATGAAAATTTGTAAGAATATTTGTATTGATAATATCTCAAATGAGTTTAAAAATTAATCATGTTGGTAAAAAGAAGGTCTTTGTGTCAAACCTTAGAAAAACCATGTGTGCACTCTAGTGGCCACATTTTCAGTCCAAATCTTCATTAAAGTTGGTCACAGTGTTTATCTTGATGATATTCCAGATGAATTTGAAAATGGGTCCCATTGTGTCAGCATGTAGGTCACCAGATCAAATTTTTTAAAACTCTTGTGGACACTCTAGAGGCCTCTTTCATAGTCAAATGCTTATGAAGCTTGATCAGACAAATGGTCAGAAAGTTAGTCTTATGATATCTTGCAAAATTTGAACATGGGTCATGTTGGGTCAAAAAGTAGGTCACCAGGTAAAATCTTACAAAAAAAACCTTGTGGTTGCACTAGAGGCCACATTTTCAGCCCAATACTCATTAAACTTCGAATGTTTTCTTTATGCTTTCTTGGACAAGTTTGAAATTCTATCACATTGGGTCACATAGTGGGTTACCAGGTCAAGTCTTTAAATGAAGCTTGTGCACACTCTAGGGATCACATTTTCAGGCCAATATTCATGGAACTTGGTCAAAATTGTTTTCCTGATGATACAATAGACCAGATCACAAATGGGTTATGTTGGCTCAAAAAGCAAGTAACTAAGTCGAATCTTTGAATAACCTTGTATACACACTAGAGGCCATATTTTATGTCCAGCACTTGAGATTTTTTGTCAGAAAATTTGTTTTGGAAATATTTCGGATGAGTTTAAAAATGGGTCAGGTTGGATGTAAGAGTAGGCCATTAGGTCAGATCTTTGAATAATATTGTGCACACTCTACAGGCCAATACTTGTGAAACTAGGTCAGAATGTAGAAAGTAGGTCACCTGGTCAAATCTTAGAGGCACTATAAAGGGCAAATTTTTTAGTCAAATTCTTATGAAAGTTGTGGCTACATTTCTGTCAAGTTATGTTACGTACACAGTTGTTGTATTTGAAAAAAAACTTAATTCCCATCATGCACTCTGAATACAGTTTGTATGTGATTTACATCATCACCATTATAATCTCTTCAACATTATAAATCCTAGATCTCTTTTCTCATGTGAGCCCTTAAAGGCCAGTGGCCCTCTTGTATGAAATATTTCATAGAAATAAACAAACAAGACAGTCGTTGAAATGCACCTTCATATTACATAACATTTCTTTTTGTTACAATGAAAAACAAGTCAGGTACTAGTATTTTATAAAGTTTTGAAAGGGAGCTATCACCTTTGCTGATTTCGCCTATGAATATTCAATTCACCGCTAGCAAAGTCTGTGGAAACATTAAAAAAAAATTAATTTCGAAGTGTGGTGTCCGTGGTTGTGAGGTAGAGCGTTAGCCTTGTAACCATAAGGTCCCAAATTCGATACCCGTGAGTGGATGTCAACTTTTGGATTTTTCAATGGGCCACACATTTGGCGTGAGTACTGGTGCAGTTCCCAGGAAGCAGAATAAAGAGAGATTGGTATAACTTGTAAGAACTTGTTTCTCAATAGATATAAAATAAGTATGTTTAAACTAAAACTTGTTTTCAATTTGTTCTTGCTGACATCCCTGTTGTTATACTTCTCCATTTTATTTAGAATTTGAAGATATGGATATGTAGAAAGAATGATGTACTGATTAAGTTGGTGTTATTTATGTTCTCTACTGTCCTGAAAAAAACTTATGTAACAGAAATGAATATATTGAACTTTTTATAGGTAAATAAGTTTTCTGAAAATAGTTTTAATGCTCATATTACTTTCAGCCATGAAAGTATCTGCAGAAGAAGTATTACTTTTTGCATTGGCATTTGATGTATATAGTGAAAAAATATCACTAAGCAAACATGAGAACTGTTGAAAGATTTATATCAATAAGCATGAGTAAAAAGATGGATTTCAATGGAATTAGAAAAAGTTACGTTTCTTTTTTGTCATTAAATTTTCACTTTGAAATGGACAGTCATGTTGACAGGCATCAGAATTTCAAAATACATATACAGTGTGTTTCAAACCTGGCTTTTGCCAAGTTTTCATTACCAATATACTTTTGTAAAATAGTGTTAAACACCAAACAAGCACATCCCAGTTGGGATGGTATTTTTTAGCACATTACCCATTGTGTGGTTATAAACACCAAACAACAATGAGTAAATTTTAGACTCTTTTATACTGAAAGCATTTGCAGACAAGAAATTTGATTTGAACCAAGTAACTAGCATTTTTTCTTTTTCAAAAAGTTTTGTGTAAAGTCTCCTTCAATGCAATAGTAAGAAAATGGAAATGGTTGGTTAAGTGGTAAAAGTCAACAGATGTTTGGGTCATGTTTATGATAAATAGGCAACAGAATGAAGACTGATGTACAAATATGTTTATTTCTAATACCAATACAGCCTGTTTGCTCTGCTGACAAGGGTAGCAATACAGGGCCAATATGGAGATTTTTTTTCTAACACTTTCCCTGTTTTCATTTTGAAACTTACATTTTAAGGCAAATACTTGGTAGGTCTGTGAGCTGTGATGGTAAATTGGTATCATTTTCACTCAGATCATCAGATGATATCAGGTTATCCCTTTGGGGATCAGTATTTTCAATTGTAAAGAACCTTAATAATGGCAATTTTACAACTTTCAGGCCTTAATGTCTCTTAAAAAGTTTGACAGAGTTGATCAAAGATTAACTGACACATTCTCTGCAATCTGACCTTGATCTGCATTGTAGCCAAAAGCAAGTGAAGTTGTGCCTAGCCATCTAAAGGTTGTAGATAGGAAATGTACTTACTGAATTAAGTTGACCTTCTTAAGAGATCAGACATTGCTTTACTCTTTACCACACCACAAAAATGTTGAAATTTCCAAATTGAAAGCATTTGCAGATGACAATTTAATGTGGCTCAAATGATGAATTTGTCTTTTACAAGGTAGAAAACATTGCGGGAAAAGGATAAAAATATAGAACCAGCTTTTTCTCCTTTTTCCCACATGTTTCCAAAAGGCTTCTTTCTCAGTGTCCATAAAACTAGGGATTGTATGGTAAAGGTTAAGCATGTATCAGATGCGCTAGACTTTGGTCCTTACAGTGCTAGTTACTGATTGTTGCTATATCAGGCATTTAGACATTACTTTATGTTTTTATGTTTCATTCCAGAGAATAGTAATGATGATGTTTTTCCAAAAAAGCGTTTAGAGGATGTGATGCATCTGGCTGAGCTTTGTATTGAGGTCTTACAGCAAAATGAAGAGCATCATGCAGAGGTTAGTATTTTGATGAATATAAAATTTGGAGGGAAATTATTTTGTGCGCAGACAGTTATGATGTGATCCCTGACATAATATGTCTGTTGACATCTTGTATTCCTCCTGTAGTTGTAAGGGGTTTCAATGGAGCTTTCAAGTAGTGTTTGTTACAAGGAAAACATTTTTAGCTCACCTGAGCACAAAGTGCTCGAGGTAAGTATTTGTAATTGCCTGTTGTCATGTGTCTGTGGTATTTCATTGACAATTCCCTTGCTATGATTCTAGAAGGCTCAGTTTTCACCCAATCCCCTAAATGCCTTTAATTTTAGCTCACCTGAGCATGAAATGGTCAATGAGAGCTTTTGTAATGTGCTATGTCCCATGTCCCGCGTCCATCATCTGTCCTTTGTTGTTTGTTGTCTGTTGTCAACTTATACCTTACGTATGCTCAAGAGGCCACATAAGATAATCATGAAACTTGGTCAGAACAATTTTGTTAATAATATTTTGGACTAGGTAGAAAAATGGGTCATGTTAGGCCAAAAAGTAGGTCACTGGGTCATATTTTGAAGAACGTTATGTACGCTCTAGAGGCCACATTTTCAGTCCAACACTCATGACAGTTGGTCAGAATGCTTTTCTTGATATCTCTAACTAGTTTAAAAATGGGTCATGTCCAGTCAAATAGCAGGCCACTAACTCAAATTTTTGAAAAACCTAGCTTTCACTCCAGAGGTCACTTTTTCCACACAATACTTGTAAAAGTTGGATGAAATGTTTTTCTTGATGATAATTCAAAAATGAGTCTTGTAGTGTTAAAAAGTTTGTCATTTGGACATATCTCTGAAAAACATACTTTACTCTATGAAAAAAGCCATGTTTTCGTTTCAATAGTCATGGAAGTTTGTCAGAATGTTTGTCCTGAAGATATACATATAATAGAAAAGTAAGGAAATCATAGAAGTTGGGTCCAAATGAAGGTCACAGGGATATGTCTTTGAAAAACATTGTTTACACTATAAAGGCCACATTTTCAGACCAATACTCATGAAAGTTGGTCAGGAGGTTTCTCTTGATGGTATCTCAGATGATTTCAAAAAAGGTCATGTTCAGTCAAAAAGTAGGTACTTGGTCAAATTTTTGAAAAACCTTGTGTACACTTTAAGGGCCACATTTTCAATCTAATTTTCTTGAAAGTTGATAATTATCAGGTAAAAAAGTAGCTCACTGGGTCCAAGGTTTAAAAAAAATCCTATTGTATACTCTGGAGGCCACATTTTCAGTCCAATACTCATGAAAATTAGTCAAAGTGTTTGTCTTGTTTATATCTTGGACCGGTTTGAAAATAGGTCTTCTTGAGTCAGTAAATAGGTCACTGGGACAAATCTTTGTCTGTGACCTTCGCTCTAAAGGTCACTGTTTCAGTTCAGCACTCATGAAATTTTGGTCAGCATGTATGTATTGAAGATATCTTGAATGAGTGTGAAAATGGGTCA
The DNA here is from genome assembly GCA_946811185.2 of Hippopus hippopus. Taxonomy (NCBI): domain Eukaryota; kingdom Metazoa; phylum Mollusca; class Bivalvia; order Cardiida; family Cardiidae; genus Hippopus; species Hippopus hippopus. The sequence continues at coordinate 13,763,927 of OX328102.1, forward strand.
CATTAGGTCAAAATGCAGGTAATTGGGTCAATCTTTAAAAACTCATGTGTACACATCAGAGACCACATTTTCTGTTCAATACTTGGTCAAAAAATTTGTTTTGGTTATATCTTGGAGGGGTTACAAGATGGGTCATATTGGTTTAAAAAGTAGGTTTTTTGGAGAAATCTTTGAAAAACCTTGGGTGCACTCCAGAGGCCATATTTTCTGTCCAAATTTCATGAGACTTGGTCAGAATGTTTATTTTTTTTTTTTGATATCTCAGAGGCCACATGTTCTGTCCAGTTTTCATGAGAGTTGGTCATAATGTTTATATCATTGATATCTCAGATTAGTTTGAACCGGATCACGTCAAATTTAAAATTGTGTCACTTGGACAAGTCTCAGAAAGAACTTGTGCACATTTTAAAGGCTACAATTTTCACTCCTAAACATCCTGAAAGTTAATCAGAATGTATACATCTTGATAAAATCTCAGTCAAGTTTGAAACTGGGTCACATCTTATGAAAAAGTAGGATCTTGTCAAAAAGTTGGTCACTGTGATAAACATCAGGAAAATCTTTTGTACTCGATAGAGGAATCATTTACAGATGAATACTCATGAATTTTGGTTCTAAAAGTCTGTGTTGATGATATTTCTGATAAGTTCAAAAAGTAGGTCTCTGAGACAAACCTTAGAAAAACCTTGTGGACACTCTAGAAACCTCATTTTCAACCCAATACAGATGTTTGTTCTGAAATGTGCATAGACTCAGTTGAGCTAAGCAGGGCCATCATGGACCTTTTTTGATATCTTTCTATGATCCATCTTTATAGAGGTTTCTACGATTGCAAAAGCCGTTTTTCAACCTCCTGCAGAGTAAATGTTTTCAGTGTTGGACCAGAGTAAGCATGTTTGTCTATTGGTATGTTTGACAGCATACAGAACAGTATACCTTACAACAGAATTTAAGGAATATATGTCTCAAGTGTGTAGGCTTAGTGTGAAACTGTGTCATACTGGATGAACAAATTGTGTTTTAGGTTAAATTGATGGAAAACCTCATTAAGACTCTTAGAGCCATATTTTTTATGTACTGTAATTGGCCAATGTATCCTGACTTCCTAAAAGTTTTAACTTATTTTCAAAAACAATCTTTTTTTCTATTCTAATTGCTGTAAAGTCCAAAAATTTAGCTTTCCTCAATATTTGGAAAGTCTGTAACATTAGTTTTCCAAAATATCGGATAATTAACTTCTTCGAAAAATGTTATTGATAATGATTGGTTGCATAATGCACATTTATGCCTCATAATGTTCATTGTCATGAACATGAACCCTTTGAGAGCGGAGTAACTAACTCAACGGTAATTTTAAGTTACGAAATAAGACCAGAATAATTGCAACATCAAGGTTGTTTTGGTTAAAATGTCACGTCGGAGTAAACAGTTTAGATTTAGATGAAAGATAAGACAGAACATGTTATTATACTGCAAAGAAATTTCTCGTGATCTGATTGGATAATATGCCCCGAACATACGAGGGTTGTTCGATATGTAATGTGTATTGTACGATATCTCAAAAGCATTCGACTCAAATAGTGAAATGAACATTACATCTCTTCAAAGTATTCTCCGCGGTTTGAAATACATAATTTCAATCTCTGAATCCATTTCTGAAATGTGTCACGGTACGCTGATTTAGGTAGACCTCTGAGGCACTGACTGATGGCTGAGCCAAGGGCTTGTCGGGACTTGTAACGACGACCAGATAAGAACTTTTTAAGTTTTGGAAAAAGGAAAAGGTCGCATGGGGCTAGATCTGGAGAGTATAGTGGGTATGGCAAGACGGTAACCTTCTCCGACTTCAAAAATTGCTTCACAAGCTCAGATGTATGTGATGGAGCATTATCATGAAGTAGACGAACATGCCTAAATCCTGACACAGGGCGTCGTTTAAGATGATATTTCTTGACCTTTTTTAGTATAACATCTCGGTAATACCGACCTGTAACACTTTTGCCCTTCGGCACCGGAATTTGTACGGCTATACCATCACATGAGAAGAATATGCAATAAAGAACCTTCTTTGTGCTTGTGCTTCTTTTGGCAACTACAGGCCTTCTACCGTGATTAGTTAGCCATATTTTGTTTCCAATTTTTCTTACTGGTTCGAAATAGTGAACCCATGTTTTGTTACCAGTAACAATGTTTGCAAATTGTCTTTGATTGAATTTGGGAAACATTTTGAGCAATTGCTTAGCGGTTTGTACTCGTACCCGTTTTTGGTCATCTGTCAATATATGCGGTATCCATCTGGCAGAAATCTTTCATACTTTCAAAATACGCTTCAAAATGAAATGCACCCACGATAGCGATATGCCAACAGCATTGGCAATATCACGAATCGTGTATCTGCCATCACTTTCAATTATTTCCCTGACTTTTGAGACATTTACCTTGCCTGTTAAAGTCACAGGTTGGCCAGATTTTGCTGCATCTTTGACGGACTCTGTGCCAGTCAGAAATTTCTTTCTCCAACTACGAACTGTCTCATAAGATACCTTATCAGACCCATAAACTTCCCCCAATTCAGTAACAATCTGCATTACCAAATGACCGAGTTTTGTGCGAACTTTTATATAAGCTCTAATTTCTTCAATATTCTTAATCTGTTTCCCAACCATTTTTACAACAGTGGTCAACGACTAGCTCTATTGAAATGACTATAAGTTTAAAACTGTGTGGAGCTGAAGGCTCGTGTTTATACCGTTGGAAAGGTATTGAATAGAGCTATTCAAGCGTATCATCATCCACGAAATCGTGCAAAGCGTTATCGCGCTGTGGTACAATACAAATTACATATCGAACAGCCCTCGTATATATTATGTACACTGGCAAAACCAACGTAAAAGCAGTTTCCCTTTTGGGAGCCCCGTATACATGACTACACTTTCAACACAACATCCAAAATGGTGGCGTCGATCAAGATTAACATCAAGATTATGCACCAAACTGCATGTTTTACCAAGGTTTCAGTGATGTCATTTCCCATTGACGTCAGTTTTCATTGAATTGAGGCACTCAGAAGGGAAATTCTACTCGTCAGAGTACTCAATTTTTGAAACCAAAAAACAGGTAAATTTCGCTTAACCCTTTACCACACAATGACGCCTTTTAACGCCCCTGAAGGAGAGGCCTTTTGAAAACATTGTGGGAAAAGGAGAAAGTGCTGGTAACCAGCATTTTCTTCTTTTCTCACAAAGTTTTCTACCCTATCAAAGAAAAGTCGCGTCATTTGAGCCACTATGAAATTGTCGTCTGCAAATGCTTTCAATTTGGATACGTCTTAAATTTTGCCGTGTGGTAAAGGGTTAACACATGTTGGAATGGTAAAACTTTGCAGTATAATAAATTCGTTGTACGATCAGGTGGCAGGGAACTTGGAAACTTGTTCATGCCTGTGGTGAATCATGTCGCCACCTCGCCTTGGGCTCGGGGCGACATGATTCACCACAGACTTGAACAAGTTTCCAAGTCCCCCTGCCACCTGACCGTACAACTAATACTGTCTAGTCTGATCTTGATTGACATAGGTCACCAAAGCAACTGAAGTTCTGATTGGTCCTTTAAGAGTTATTTCCACCTTTTTGATGTTATACAAGTAGTTTCTTCTTTTTTCATAGCGTTTTCAATAGGCATCTTCTGCAGAAACGTGAAAAGTTGCTCCTATGACTGTTAGAGAAATGGTTTTACCATTTTTGTTTTGTCCCTATACATGCAAAAGTATTAAAGCATTGATGAATACTCGTACTTGTGTATCCTAGACAGATGTGAAATCTTCTTGACAGATGGCTAGTTATTTACTATTGGTCATACTAATTTACTCCTTCTCTGTGGTTGGCAAGATGGCGGTTTTTAAAGTTTTTGCAGATGGTGTAGATGGACATCAGACTACAATCAGAGCATGCAGTCTGATCTTGGATCTATACCATCTACTGTTTGATTATATTTTGACCCCTATATCGCTGCTGTAAATAGATCTAAATTTGTAGGATTTTTTCCCCTAATTAATTTGGACAGAAGAACAGTTAAATCCTATTATTTCGGCCACCCCCTCTATTTCAAAATTGGTAACTTTGAAAAGATTCAAACAATAAAAAAGATCTTTTCGAAATTGATAGTTTTGAAAAGATTCAAACAATGAAAAAAAATATGTATTTTTTTTTTGTCTAGGTATATTGGCAAATGATGGTAATCTTTTTAAAACTTTGACAGAATGGGTTTCTGTAGGCCAAGTTCAAAACTGAGCCATTTAAAACTTAAAACTTTTTCTCTGGATCAAATTGTTGAAAGATCTTGTCAAGACTACAGAAGCTAAGTATTATAGCTCACCTGAGCAGAAGCATTCTTGCTGAGCTTGATGTGTTGTATGTATGGCGTCCGTTTTTCCTTGTCCATGGCACATGAACAGCTGTTACCTGATGTAAAACCTCGAGGCAAAATTTCAGTCCAGTGCATTTGAAGCTTTGCCATAATACTTTGTTAGATAGGATCTTGACTGAGTTTTTTTTTTTTTTTAAGAGTCACCTAGGGTAAAAAAGCAGGCCATAAGGTGAAATATGAAAAGATTGGTGTCAATTATGAAGGGCTCAATTTTCATTCCAAGGGTCAGAAAAGTTAGTTAGAATGATTTTCTTGATAAGGTTATGAACAAGTCTAAAAATGGATGACCTCTGGTGAAACAGTAGGTCACCTGGTAAAAACCTAAGAAAATCCTGTGTACTGATGAAACTTGGTCAGATTATTGATCTTGACACAATATCTGGCAAGTCTGAAATGTGTTACTTGAGTGAAAAAGCAGATCACGAGAACAGATCTAAGAAATACCTGATGTGAATCTTATAGAGGCAACATTTCAATTTCAGACCAATGCATGAAACTTGGTCATAACGTTTGTCTTATTAACAATAAGTACCACATGTTCACAAATGTATGTTACACTTTCTAATATGTACTTGGGTATATTATTCATAAAGGTATTAAAATAAAATATATAACATTTGATAAGTTTATGTAAGGTAAAATAAACAATAAGGGTGACTAGCTCCTTTCAAAACATACATTAATTTACATCAAGTTTTCAAAATGATGTCCATTTTTGCCCCACAGAGCAGACAGACTTTCCATGAAATTCACCTTTATGAGGTTGAGTTGTAATCATTCCTAGGTCTGGAACTGCTGTGATTATCTGTTGTCTGAGGCTGAACTTTATGCAGAGTGTCCTCATAACCTAATGGAAAAAGTCTAGTGGGCTATTGTCCGGCCAGTGAGGGTGTCATGATCCCTCTGTTTTTGAGATCACCCTTGAATTAAACTTGCTGTCTAACCATTTCAGTACTCTATGGCTGTGTATGGTGTTGTAACATATTGCTGACACCTCCTGTAGAACCGTATGCCCTACCAGAAAGTGCTGGCATAAACTTTGGTTTCAAAGACAGATCTGCAAATGTTGGCCCCTGCCTTTGTTGCATTGTCTTCATTATTATTTTCAAGAAGAAACGCCCAGTTATACGTCCAGCCTCAGACAACAGATGAGCCTAAGGCATCCATAGTTCCAGAGATGAGAGTGATCACAACCTAGACACTTAGACATGCTGATCAATGAAAGCAAATTTCACGAACATGCTGAATGTCCTGCAATGTAAAAATGGACATCATTATAACACTTGATGTAAATAGATGTATGTTTTGAGAGGTACTAGCTGCCTTTATTGTTGAACGTTACCATACATACTGGGTGTGCCATAAAAGTTTATTCTTTGACTAATCAAAGGGTATAAATGTCACTGTAAAACCTGATAAAAAATATACCTTTGGTATATTTGAAAGTGTAACATATATTTTTGAACACCCTGTATGACTTTAAATCTAGATATACCGAGATCAGGTAGTAGGTATATTTTGACACAGCTGTGCCCTTTTTTCAATTTAGAATTTTTTTTTTTTTAAATCATTTGCAGGTGAGTGTCTGCATTCACTTGCACTTGTGATAAGCTTTTCTCTAAGCTACAAATGCTCAGGTGAGCTATAGAGGGTCCTCTTCCTCAGTCTTTATGAAACTGTTTCAAGTTTGCTTCTTTGCGTGATATATGTTGATAAAAACCTTGTTTTTGTCATAGCAATTGCTTACATTATTGTTGATGAAACAGTGCCTGAATGTGTTGGAAGGGTGTCACAAGGCTGGTGTTAACAGTTCTACTCTTTAACCAAATCCAGAATTTAATCTTTTGCAATGTTACATCAGGCCAGCCTTGCTCTCTACTGATCACTCATGCTTCTTATTCTGTTAATATCATAGAATAAAAGAAAAGGTACTGTAACATTAAAGAAAGTTTCAGGTCAGCAAAATAGCTCTAAAGTGGCCCTCAGTTATTATGCCCCCTTCAACGAAGTGGGGGTATATTGCGTTGCTAATGTTGGTCCGTCCGTCCGTCAGTCGGTCGGTAGACCTTACCTTGTCCGAATGATAACTAGACACAGAATTGACCTAGGTTCGTCAAATTTGGCACAGACATGCGTCTTGGAGTGTAGATGATCCCAATTGATTTTGAGGTCAATTGGCCAAAGGTCAAGGTCACAGTGACCGTCAATCTGTTGATATATAGACCAAACCTTGTCCGGATGATAAGTAGACACAGAATTGACCTAGGTTCGTCAAATTTGGCACAGACATGCGTCTCGGAGTGTAGATGATCCCTATTGATTTTGAGGTCAATCGGTCAAAGGTCAAGGTCACAGTGACCGTCAACATGGTGATATATAGACCAAACCTTGTCCGGATGATCACTAGACACAGAATTGACCTAGGTTCGTCAAATTTGGCACAGATATGCGTCTTGGAGTGTAGATGATCCCTATCGATTTTGAGATTAATCCATCAAAGGTCAAGGTCACAGTGGCCTTCAACTTAACGATATATAGACCAAACCTTGTCCAGATGATAACTAGACACAGAATTGACGTAGGTCCTTCAAATTCTGTACAGATATTCATCTTGGAGTGTAAATGATCCCTGTCGATTTTAAGGTTAATCCGTGAAAGGTCAAGGTCACAGTGACCACCAGATGATTCAGGGCCCATGCTGCCGTTCGCCACTTGAGCCGTTTGCTCAAAAAAAATTAAAGTGTCTCAAAAATCATCATATGTGGCTCAACTTGTGGCTCCAACATTTTATTCGCGTATCATCGGGGACGTAGTAAGCATCGAAGTTGACTGGAAAAAAGCAGAAGTCGAATGGACGTGCCGAAAAGAAAATCGATAACCCAGTCTGAGTATCGGCGACTGTTTACAATCTTGTATGTATACACACGGCGGTGTGTATAATTATGCGAACTGTTGACAGATTATCACGTTTAACAATTGAAGTGGGCTATAAATCAAAAAGATGACATCGATTTTTCCCAATCAATTCTTTTGATATCAGTTTATGAACTGTGCCACTTCCTGTATCAATGTGGCAGTAGGGGGGCATGACTGTTTTACAAACAGACATCTTGTCTGCTTATTGATTTCCAGTGCATAAATTATTTATTTATGACATGTGAAACAAGATGAATTTTTAGAAAACTTGATTTTAACAAGATAAAATGTTCATACACATTATGGTCGTTAGGTACAAGCTTTCTTATATGGTAGGGAATTCAGGGTTATGGTGATATAGGTAGCTGTTACAAAAATTAAAACATGATGTTTTAGAAACAATTTGAATGGCTTGGAAGGAAACGTTTCTAGTATTCTTTGACTTGTATTGAATCTTGTTATGTCTGTATATTATCAAACTGTCAGGCATATTTGATGTATTCAGTAAAATGCCTGTTAAAATATTTTCTTTTTTTTTTTTCACAAATTTACTAGGAAAAATACAAAAGTTGTTATGTGTACATCTTATTTTCGATTTGCAGAAGTAGACTGCATTATTAAATTTTCTTAAGAAGGTTCTACACTCTATGATGTTTGGTTGTCGTGTAGGACCAAGTTGAATTTGTATATCTAAGATCTAGTAACATTTGTTTCATATCACTTGCATAAATTGCATAAAATGTGATTGTAGTTAAGGTTTTAAAGATTCCTCGTCACCTAACCAAAAACTTGAGTCCCAAGATTCATTGCAGGAACTCTATACCTCCACCCCTGTCTGTCCCCAGCACTTACTGACATTGAGCCTGAAATTAAGAAAATACATGAATTAAAAAAGTAAAAAAAAATTGAATTTCAATTTAAAAATTATCTACCCAATCTTGTTACCTTAAACCAAAAATGCTTTTTACAATCCATACCAAAAAGAATACCATGAGCCATAATCATTTTGTCATAGCAAATACTTTCTGTATGTACAAGTCTTGATGTTTTGCATAAGGAAATTTGTTCTGAAATTTTGAATTAATGATGTATAGTGTTACAGTAAATGCAATCCAAGTTGAATGCAGAGTAATGTCATTTCTTTCAGTGGTCTCTTTGATAGGGCTAGCAATGCTGGGCCTTAGAGTTGCCTGTATCTGACACTTCTTAGGGCTATTTTTCATTTTCTTTGCTCAGTGGTTTTCATTCTAGCCTCTGTAATTTTTTTACCCAATTATTATCCTCTTATTGTTTGTGTTGTTATGCAATGGAAGCTTTAGTATTTCAGTGAATAATTCAAAGATGTTTAGTATATTCAGACAGCTTTTTTAATCATTTTAATTTGTTTCTTGACTTCACTTGACAGTGTATGCAAAATGGTAAACTTTCTTGGGTCAGAACTAGGTCTTGTACTATTGAAAAAGCTTATAGTATTATTATTGGAAGGTGTAATACAACTTCACCTATCCACAAAACATGCCAGTAATTGTGATATTATTCTTAAACTAGTGAATGTGAGAAATAAATGTAGGTAGAGATTTTATAGATGAAATATTAACTTTTCTACCATCTGCAATATGGTCAGAAATGATAGTTAATCATGCAGTTGAACTATCTTTGTCACTAGAACATGTTAACTAATGTTGTTTGTAATTGCTGAACTTTCCCCAGAAACATGACAAGGTATGCTTTGTATTTTTATTGTCTGCAGAATAAAACACAGCTTTTAACATATTTTACATCTGAAAGTAAGTCTTACTTGAATTTGTGTAGATGATATTTAACAGTACAAAATGCACGTAATTGATCTTAGATCAATGTAGATAGTCCTAAAGCTGAAAGAATAAGCTCATGTAATGATGTATACTTTGCTGATGTGTTAGAAATTACAAATTTACATAGCTTGGAAAGTTTTGGAATTCATTTTGTTGTAATAAAATCATATTGTAAAACTAACAGCATGTGATATGTCATCTGTGATTTGCCAGCAATATTGTAGTCTGATGAATAACAACGTCAACTTGCAAATAAAGCCTGTACACACAATACTGGTTTTAAATTTTCAGCTTTTCAAAGAAAACCTGAGGTATTTTCATTGCCCTAGCGTTGTCTACATGGCCATCTTTATGTGCAAATTTTGACCTTTTCTTTTCAGACTTCTTCTCTAAAACTACCCATAAACTACCCATGGACTGCTTCAGAGTTTGTTCAAAGAATTTAATTCTGATTAAAACTCTTGTTTCTATAAAAAAAAAAAAAAATGAAAATCTTTAAAAAATCTCCATGCCCCAAACTATTGGGCCCAGGGCTACAAAATTTGGCATTTAGCTCTATCAAATAAATTTCTTCAAAAGTTCCTGGGGTCAAACTCAGCTTGGCTCTGGGGGTCACAAGTTTTAACCATTTAGCCATTATGGCCCTCTTGTTATTCATGACAGGCTTTTTTTCTCAGATAAGTTTCAAGATGGTCAATCAACTTCTCTTCCTACATCGATGGGTTTTTCAAAATGATTTCACAGGAATGTGCCTTGGAAAGCCCTCTACCACAACTGCTCAGTTCAAGTTTGCTGCCACAGCTGAAAGTATAGAAACCTTTAAAGGACTTGTCTTTCTAATCAAGGGGAAGGATTTGGAATAATTTCACAGAAATATTGATCAAGTTAATGTGCTTAAACGTATATGCTCTTATGAACAAATTCTAGAGCTTTATAATGAAACACCCACATACAGCTTCACTACATCAAGGTCACTATCACTAAAACTGGTAAAGTGTTTCTACTCAAGAACTCATTTTTGAACGAATATATATGAATGAAACTTGCTGTGTAGGAATACTATATGAAAATCTAGCATGAGAGTAATTTTTGAGTCAGGATATGCAAGGTCAAGGTTATTGTTACAAAAAATAAAAAAAGTGTGTCTGCTTTATAATTCATGTTTGAACAAGCATTTTCAAAAGCTAGCTTGGGATTAATTTTGGACAATAAGTTAAAAGGCATTGTTCCTAAAATGATAACAACTGTTTCCCCTGATTTATGTTTGAAGGAACATGTATGAAACTTGCTGTGTAGGATGTTAAAAGCTATCTTTGGATTAATTTTGGGTCACTCCATGTAGGGTCAAGGTCACTGTTACTGAAACTAGAAAAAAAGTTTTTTCCACTTAATATTTCATGTTGGAATGAACATTCATGGATGATACTTGTTCAATAGGAAGGTTATATGAAAAGTGAGCATGGGGTCAGTTTTGGGGTCATTTCATGGTCAAGGTTATTGTTACGAAAAAAATAGATAAAGTGTTTCTGCTTAGTAATTAATGTTTGAACATACTTTGATGAATGAAGTGTGCCTTGTAGGATTTTAGGGTAAAAAGCATGCTTTGGAATTTATTTTTGGTTCAGTACATGAAAGGTCAAGGTCCTTAGTTACTAAAGATAGAAAAAGTGATTCACCCCAATAACTCAGGTTTGAAAGAACTTGCATAAGTGAAAAGTGCTACACAGGATACTTGTATGAAAAGCTAGTTTTTTAAGAAAACAGAAATGGCTTTCAATTAGTGGAATCTGTCTCTGGTAAATGAAAAATATATTGGGAAAAGGAGAAAATTCTGGTTACTGGCATTTGCTCCCTTTTTCCAATTTGTTTCTACCCTTCCCAAGACAAATTTGAACGTTTGGGTCAGAATTTATTTGTCATCTGCTATTGCTTTGAATTGGACAAGTCTGAAATTTGTTGTCTGGTAAAAGGTTAATTCATACATCTATTCCATTTTTGTTAGATTCCATTGATTGATTGATTGATTGTATGGTGTTTAGCGCCGTTTTCAACATTATTTCAGTTATATCGCGGCGGCCAGTGCACCTATCCATGCTTTCCTGGAGTCTCTTATACCAGTACTCCGTGTTAGATTCCAAGTTTTATATGTGCTCAAGTGCTTATTTTTCTTATAGGGGATTATAACATTATTTCTTGTCATTAAATATTCATCTGGTCTTAAACTGGTAAAAGTTGCTAGATATACTTGCTTTGGTAGCCATAGTAATCCTATCAGCAGTATATTGAGAAAAAAATTCACTGGTATGTATTAATTCCAGGTAGCATTGTTATCTTCTGTCTACCCTTGTTACTGTTTTTTTGTAGCAAGCAATGTGGAGCCCAGCAATTACAAATTAATAGGAATTGTAGGAAGTAATATAGAGCCGTGTGGTTACAAGAAGTCATGATTGGAGCAAGTTATGTAAAGCCATCTAATTACAATGTAGTTGTAATTCAAGCAAGTAATATAGAGCTATGTGATTAAAAAGTAGTCATGGTTCCAGCAAGTAATTCAGATGAATATGAGTACAATGTAATGGTGACTGTAGCAAGTGATGCAGAGCGATGTCATACAAATTCATTTGATTGTATCAAGTAATGTAGAGCCATATGATAAGAAAGTGGTTATGATTGCAGCAAGTATTGTAGAGCCATGTGATTACAAAGTACTCTTGATTGTAGTAAGTTGACTGATTGATTCATTAGCTTTTTCATAGCTTTCAACATTATTTCAGTGCTATCACAGTGGCAGCTGGCTAATTTTTGTAGGTCCTGGATTTGATCTATATTAGGATATGACTCCCAATGAAACTCCTACAAAACCAGTGCTTCTAGAGAGGTTAAGTGTTCTACACTACCACTGCGTCTCACAGGATCCCAGTGTAGCAAGTAATGCAGAGCTGTGTGATTACAAAGTAGTTTGATTGCAGCAAGTAATGCAAAGAAACCTAATTACTAAGTAGTCGTGATTGTAGTGTAACAAATAACCTCCCAAGGCAGGGATTGAACCTATGACCTTTAGGTCCGAAGGCCAAGGCTCTACCATGTTGCTACAAAAGCTAGCCGTATAACTAGGCAGTATACATTTCCCCTTATACAACACAAGGTATACATTTATATCTATCTGTGGGATAGACCAGTATACTACAGTGGCAAGTAATGCCAAGCCATGTGATTACAAAGCAGTCCTGGTTGTAGTAAGTAAGGTAGAGCCACATGATCACAAAGTAGTCACAATTGCAGCAAGTAATATAGATCCATAAAAATGCAAAGAAGTTGTGATTGCAGCAAGAAATGTTGAGCCATGTTATAACAAAGTAGTTGTAATTGCATCAAGAAATGTAGAGCAACGTTTTAATGAGGTAGCTGTGATTGCAACAAGAAATATAGAGCCTTGTTATATCAAAGCAGTTGTTGTTGCAGCAAGAAATGTAGAGCCATGTGATTTCAACCTATACTCAAAGAAAAAAGAAACACAACTCTAGGTTAAGCATGGAATCTAAATGTAAATTTATTTGAAAATAAATTGATTTCATTCTTGAACTCACAACACAAGAGTCCTTCTTTCATTGTCATTTTACTGGACCTCAAACAAAAAGTATATCAAGAGATATGGCAGCTTTTGTGACATAAGGATGACAAATTGCCATTCAAAGTTGTAATACCAGGTATTGCCCTCATTGGCAGCCATTGCAGACCTGATACATCGTTGCATTGAGTTAAATAGATGGTTCTCCTGCCTTTTACTGATGTTTTCCCACTCTTCAGTCAGTGTCTGCCTCAGCTCATTGTGTGATGTCGGAAGTGGATATCAATTACGTACATATCTGTCAAAAACGTCCCAAACATGTTCAATGGGCAAAAGATCAGGCTGAAAGCTGGCCAAGGCATAACATTTACATTGTTGTCAGCCAAGAAGGCTTGGTATATAATTGCAATGTGTGGTAGTGCATTGTTGTCCTGGAAAGTGGCAGTGTGATGTTGAACGAATGGGACGAACAGCTGTCAAAGATTCATCAGTGAATATAGTTGGAGTTTTTGTCAGTATGATATGCCTGCCACACCATCACCCCATGGAAATACCCATGGAAGGTGTGCCAAGTCCTTGTAGCTCAGTCAGTAGTGTGCAGGACTTGAGAACAGGGGGTTGTGGGTTGGATCCCTGGCTCGGCCAATTTTTTTCCAAGGATTGATGATAGTCATTGGGACAGGATTCATTCCTCTCCCACTGCTGACCATTGTCTGGACATTGGTTATGTGGGAAAGCAGCCAGTGACTTGGAAAGAAAATTGTGCAGAGTACTGGTAAAAGAGACTCCAGGAAAGCATGGATGGGTGCACTGGTCACTGCAATAAAACTGAAATAATGTTGAAAACGGCATTAAACACCATACAATCAATCAATCAACCCATGGATGGTGTGCAGTGAGCCATTCCATATGGTGATGTTGACTATCCAAGGTAAGTGGCATACTAATGTGTGGCCTAGCATTAAAGCTGAATGCATGCAGAAGGTATCTTACCATCCTAGCACTCACCAGAACTCCTCTTCAATAGCTGCACAAAACCCCTGACAGATGTGTCAGGTGTATATACGCGTCTTTCTTTCTTGTAGTGGCATGAGGATGTCGTGATCTTGATGGTCATCACTATACCAGTCTCCCTTAAACATTTAACTAAACTAGATATGGTACTCTTATGCAGAAAAGTTGCGCTGCAAATTGATTGTTGCCAGGTCCTGTTCATCAGAATTCTGATGGCCTGTTAACGCTGTTCTTTACATAAGTGTGGCATGTTTCCTGCACAAATATGCTTTAAAAACCTGGATTATTTGCAGTTTAGCATGGTAAATTTGTAAATGTACTCACATGCAAGTTGTTCAGTGCGGCATACATGTGGAAAATGAAATTTGCTGAACACGACTAAATGCATGGGTTACTTTAATAGATAAATACTTTAAATAAACTGGATTGAATGAATATCTATAGCCATGACCAGTTATTGAAAAAATGACATTTCACCTCACAGACATAAACTTACAAATATATATATGATTTGGAAAGAGTAGTTTTCTTTTCTTTAAGTAGAGTCATGATTGTAGCAAGTAATGTAGAGCCTTGTGAAGAAGAAGTCGTGATTGTAGCAAGTAATGTTGAGCCTTTTGATATCAAAGTGGTCCTGATTGTTGATAGCAATGTAGAGACACGTGATTATAAAGTAGTTCTGATTGCAGAAAATTATGTAGAGCCATGGATAACAAAGTTGTCATGGTTGCAGCAAGTATTGCAGAGCCCTTTGATATACAAGTACTCATGATTCTAGCAAGATTAGTAGAACAATATGATTACAAATAATGACAGATTGTTCCATGTAATACAGATCTGTTCGGTTACATAGTATGCATGGTTGAAGCATGTAGAGCGAGTGACTACAAATTAGTTGTGATTGTAGTACAAATTGTAGAGCCATGTTTCTATAAAATAAGTGTGATTGCAGCAAGTAATGTTGAGTCATGTGCTTAAGAAGTACTCATAATCAAGATAAAAACAACTGAAAGTGTGCTAAATATAAATAAAGATCAATTTAATAGACAAAAAATTCATAATATGATATACATTGTCACCCCTTTTCACTCTTCCATTGTTGTGTCAGGTATTTACTTGATTTTTAATTGTTACTTTGTTGCAAGAGCTGAATTTACAAGTTTTTTTTAAGTACAACTACTCTGCATTTACCTTACATGAAATTATGAATGCACAGGCTTGAAAATGTACTTACAGGAAGTTTCTTTTGTTAGAAAATACTGAAAAATGGACAAACAGGTGTAGTTGATTGAATCAGAACCAGGTGATTTTTATAAGATTAATGCAATTAAAATAATTTTGGGAATTAAAGGCTGCAAGTAGCTCTCATTTGAATGGATCATAGAAAGTTTTCTTAACAGATAGGTTTTGAACTTTTATCATTGATGTACATGTGATTTGACTTGGATAAGTATAATTAGGATATGTTTTAAATTTGTTTATCAGTGACTGATCAGTCTGTGTAAACATGTTAAAAGCTGTGTAATTGCCTGTTTTTGATTGATTTGTTTTATCACTTTATGAAACATACATGCACAAATTTTTACTTCTTCAATGATTGCTCTATAGTTGTTATATTATAGTTGTCTACTATCCCGTTTACTTCCAAATGATACTTTAGCTATCAAAATAACATCATGGATAACATGGCAGGAATAGTTACCCCTTTTATATTGATTCATAACTCACAAAATTTAGTTTTGACAGAAAATCATAAATTAGTTTCTAGCAGTACCTCTGTGAACAATAGATGATATATTCATTTTAGTAACTGGTGGGTATAGTAATAAAAAAAACCCTCACATTTTCCTTCATCAACAGATGGGTTTAGAATTTAGAACCTGAGTGTAGATCAATCAGTGGCTCATATGTAATACAAATATTTTTCAAATTTGTCACAGGGTTTTTCAGTGTCTCAAATTTAATGTGGGCCAGTGTACAGTCTGGCAAACTGAAAGCTTTTGTAAACATGTTTTTCTGAAAACATCCGACTAGTAAATTCTATGGGACGGAAACTTATCTGGTGTGCATGGTTTGAAATGTAAGAAATTCTTTTTTCTTTTCACAGTTACTATGATTTAGATTTTTAAAAAATGAAAACTGATTTTTGCTTAGGAGAGTAAGGAAGTTGCTGAACTATTCATCTGTACCAGTGACCACTAAATTCTTGCTAATTTCCTGGGGAGATTTTAAATTATTTTCTTTTTATGCACTCGGATAAAGAAATCACTCAATGTCATGTATAAATACTCATAGGAGTATTGAGTACTTTTTCCTTTGAGATTATTCAACTTCTACTGAGGTACTTCAAAAGGTTGACCGTTTGATCAGCTGCCCAACATGTTTACTATCCGGTTAGCTGTGATTTTTGCTTTATGTGGACAGCATGGAAATTATTCTCTCTGAACCTGGCTATGAAATGATAGAGTTTATATGGATGACTGGAAAATCAGTTTTGTTCTAGATTTGAAAAAGATTTGTATAAACAAGGGATAGACTAAAAAGGGGTCTGATGTGTGACTCGATAGTGAAGGTGTCGTAATCATAATTCTATATTCCTTAGGTCGATTTCCACCTGAGGCATGTTGTCAAGTTAAGACATTATACTTTAAGCCCTAGGACACACATGAGAATTTTAGCTTTAACTGTTATATGACTGAAAGATGTTGAAAGTGGTGTAAGACACCATATGATCAACTAAAAAGGGGTATTGGAATGACTGAAAATTATCTAATTATTCAGCCATATTTTATATCCAAAACCATATATATTTTTTTTTGCAGTAAAAATGATAGTTCAGTGATGTATCTACCGAGTTTCGTGTGAACTTCTTTGTTACAGGTCCCTTTCTTTTCAGTTCCAGTTTCTAGCTGCAACGGCTGAAGGCCAGCAAGCTTAATATGTCATGGCACTATGTCTGTAATGTGTGCATGTGTAAGTTTTATTTTAAACTCTGCGATATTACCAGTCAAATTTTTAATTAAAATTACATAAATGATCCAGCTATGATTCCATTTTAAACTCTGGTTGGCATGGGAACAACACTGAAAAAATATGAAAATCTTCCACTCCACAACTGCAGGTTTGAACTCTGTACAAGATGGTATAACGATCCTATGTTGGACCTCTTTCGGATTTCTTGATACAATTTTGATCTGGCAAAGAACATTGCTTGTTTGGCTTAAGTATAACAAGCTATACCGGTAATTATAGTGATCATGAGAAAGTACCCTGTTGTCTCATTATAGATATTTTTTTACCATTTGTCTCCTTTGATTATCCTGTTACACATTAGCATGGTTTGTTGTGTATATTCAAGCATTTTTTTTTTATAGAAAATGGTCAGTTTTCAGTCAAATTGATTTAATTTGACATTAATGGTTATAATCAGAGGTGTTGAATATTTAGCAAGAAGTAAGGTTTACATTGTTCTATTGTATGTTCAAAAACTTTGCCATTCATGCCAAAGAACTGTTATGTTAGTGTCCACCCTGTAACATTTTTAGCTCACCTGAGCACGAAGTGCTCATGGTGAGCTTTTGTGATTGTGCTGTGTCCGGCGTCCAGCGTGTGTCGTCCGTCGTCAACTTTTACCTTGTGTACGCTCTAGAGGCCACATTTTCAGTCCGATAGTCATGAAACTTGGTCAGAATGGTTGTCTTGATGATATCTCGAACGAGTTCGAAAATGGGTCATGTCGGGTCAAAAACTAGGTCACTAGGTCAAATCTTAGAAAAACCTTGTGTACGCTGTAGAGGCCACATTTTCAGTCTGATAGTCATGAAACTTGGTCAGAATCTTTTTCTTGATGATATCCCAGACGAGTTTGAAAAGGGTCATGTCGGGTCAAAAACTAGGTCACTAGGTCAAATCTTAGAAAAACCTCGTGTACGCTCTAGAGGCCACATTTTCAGTCCGATACTCATGAAACTTGGTCAGAATGTTTGTCTCGATGATATCTCGGATGAGTTGGAAAATGGGTCATGTTGGGTCAAAAACTAGGTCACTAGGTCAAATCTTAGAAAAACTTTGTGTACGCTCTAGAGGCCACATTTTCAGTCTGATACTCATGAAACTTGGTCAGAATGTTTGCCTCGATGATATTTCGGACGAGTTGGAAAATGGGTCATGTCGGGTCAAAAACTAGGTCACTAGGTCAAATCTTAGAAAAACCTTGTGTACGCTCTAGAGGTCACATTTTCAGTCCGATACTCATGAAACATGGTCAGAATGTTTGCCTCGATGATATCTCATATGAGTCCGAAAATGGGTCATATCGGGTCAAAAACTAGGTCACTAGGTCAAATCTTAGAAAAACCTTGTGTACGCTCTAGAGGCCACATTTTCAGTCCGATACTCATGAAACTTGGTCAGAATGTTTGTCTTGATGATATCTCAGACGAGTTTGAAAATTGATCATGCTGGGCCAAAACTAGGTCACTAGGTCAAATCTTAGAAAAACCTTGTGCACACTCTAGAGGCCACATTTTCAGTCCAATGCTCTTGAAAGTTGGTCAGAATGTTTGTCTTTATGATATCTCGGACGAGTTCTAAAATGGGTCATGTCTGGTTAAAAAGTAGGTCACAAGGTCATATCTTAGAAAAACCTTGTGTACAATCTAGAGGCCACATTTTTGGTCCAAAACTCTTGAAATTTGGTCAGAATGTTTGTCTTGATGATATCTTGGACAAGTTTGAAAATGGGTCATGTCAGGCAAAAAACTAGGTCACTGGGTCAAATCTTAAAAAAAACCTTGTGTACGCTCTAGAGGTCACAGTTTCAGTCCAAATTTCTTGAAAGTTGGTCAGAATGTTTTACTTGATGACATCTCACATGACTTTGAAAATTGGTCATGTTGGGTCAGAAACTAGGTCAGTAGTTCAAATCTTAGAAAAAACCTGTGTATGCTCTATAGGCCACATTTTCTGTCCAATACGTATGAAAGGTGGTCAGGATCTTTGTTTTGATAATATCTCCAATGGGAAAATTGGCTATGGTTGGATAAAAAGTAGGTCACTGAGAGAAATTCTAGAAAAAGCTTGTGTATATGCTAGAGGCCAAATTTTCAGTCCAATAATTATGAAAGCTTAGTAAATTGTTTGTCATGATATCTCAAAAGAGATTGAAAATGGGTCATGTTTGGTCAAAAGACTCAGGTGAGCGACTTTAGGGCCATCATGGCCCTCTAGTTTTTAATTGGAAAAAAAAATCATTATTACTGGATGAACTAGAACAGATACAAATAAGACTGATTTTAGAAATGTTCAACTTCCCACTTTTCATTTTTTAGAGGTTTTCATGCTTCATATGCAAATGATTGTGTCAGATAAGTCAACATCAAATGGTCATATTTTCATATGTTCATAGTGTTCATACGGACTGCTAGAAGCAATATTGTATTTTGTATATGTAAAGCTTGTAGTCAAACATGCAAGATAATGTTAAGAAGAAGAACTGGTGACTAATGTGCCTTTCTGAAGATACTCAAGAAATGTATACCTATTGATTTCAGACACATTCATAATTTTGAAAGGGTAGTCTGTCATTTTATTCAAACAATGTTGAATTATGCATCATTTGTACTGGTGAAGAGAAAAACAGACCTACACATTGGTTAAATATGGAATACTCAAACATTGATTGCTTTGGAGAAAAGTTTAACCTATCTTACAGAAAGAAAATCAGTTGTTATGTTAACATTATCACATTTTAAAAATTGTACTGAAGGGCTCCCTTTTTTTTATTGCAAAAGTTGGATGCAGGACAAGTTTATGTGTCAATAAAACCTTTCTTTGATTATTTTTGCTGTATGTCTACAACCAAAATAGAGCAATTTACTGAGAAAGTGTCAAACAACTTAAAATTTCTGCTTATCAGACGATTTTGGAGTGCAATAGTACAACACATGTTCTTGTAATTACATATTAGTAGTCTATCTCTCATAGAGTTTCTTACAGATTGATATGATGCTTGGTTTATGTTTCAGAGTGAAATCCTGGAAGCAGGGTGTTTGATAGATGATGTGAATAGTTTTAGCACCAACAACCATATAATCTTCTAACATGCAACTTTCCCACATAATAATAGTAGATCGTGGACCTCAGAGACAACTGAATAAGTAGTGAATAAGTAAGCTGTCAAAGTGAAATGACTGAAAAAGTTAAAGATTATTCAAACAACTAAACCCTTTGTCTGCTATGCACAATTTATGGCAATTGTGCAAACAGTGTAAATCAAGATCAGTAAGGTCTTACATAGTAATATATCCTGTAAGCAGAACTTTGAAATTGCAATATGTGGGGTTTGAATAATGGCTTGACGTTTTCATTTTTTTTACCTCCACTGGCCAAAGGCCAGAGAGCTTATGTCATGGCCCCATATCCTTCATGTGTACGTCCTTTCATGTGTCAATGCATTAATTTTTATGTGAAACCTGTTTTGTTAAACTACCCATGACCAGACTTCACAGAAAGGATCCTACCATAGCCCTTTTAAGAATTTCTTAAGAAAACATAAAAAATTCACTGTTGTCAAAACTCTGGTTGCCATGGCAAAAATACTGAAAATCTTTGATAATCTTCTTATTTGAAATCATATGGCCAAGGTCTACCAGATTGATCATGTAGCTCCATCTAATGGACCTCTACCAAAAATCCTCAAAGTATATCCTTGGAAAACTTGAGAGATATCTTTTTGTTCTTACCTGTAAATTCTTGGGCTTCCAAATTTGGCAGCTATCTTTTTCTTGTGGATCACTAACAAGTTTATTCAAAATTTAGTCTTGTGGTCAAAATTTGCCCCATCTTTTTCAGGGGCTTTATATTATGGGTACTTTAAAATATTCTGGTTTAAATTCATTCAGCCTAGACCTGTATTATTTGGCATGTGGTGTCATGTACTGGACCTCTTCCAGGAATTAACTAATTGTAGTCCTTTGGTAAAAATTACCTTGCCCAGGCAGTAACAGCTTTTGTATGTGCTTTTATAGGGTCAAAATCTTCCTGCCCTCTTGTTGGAAATTGTCAAAAAAAAATTTGTCAGATTCTTTTGATATTTTGTATGAATGATTCTTAATTAGACCTGCTTGTGTTCATTAACATCATCTTGGCATGTTAAAAAGATGTGACTTGGAAGAAGGCTTATTTTCTCTAAGAAATATTTTGGCAATAGTTTTCGTACACTTGAGTGATTGTCTATGTCAATTACATGTAGTGCCCATTCATTAGGTAGTGGAGTGATACATGTCCATCATGGCCTTATTGTTCCTAGAAGGTAGAGGGGTTTATAGAAAATTGCACAAAATGATTTATCTCTGATCAAAATGCAAACTCCATAATGGTTTTTCACCATTTTTGAAATATGAGAAGTATTGCAAAGATCTGATACATTTTACCTTCATTGTTTTCATCACAAGATGCATCTATTATGTGGGAAAGATAAGACAGATTCTAACAATTATTATGCTGCTGTGCTATCTAGTATTATTATTATTATTATCTCTGTAGTGTCTGTCCTGTGTCTGTCTGATGTGCATCCTACGTCTGTCAATTTCTCTTTTTCTTGTTTATTCAACATTTTTGGTGGATCTACATAAATCTTCCTCAGCTTTGTATCATCAACAGCTTAATCCCTAATGAAAATTGATAAGGAAAACTTGCTGTTTGAGTTAGAAAAGTTACATTTCTTAATGATAGAGTTTTTATCCAATTGCTTTGAAACTTGTCTTAATTACTTGTATAATCAAGGGGCTGAATCTGAGTAGAAATGTAGAAAATCCAATTATCTGATTCTGTAAAGGGGACATTTGAAGTCCTGTTAAACTTAGATTGATTAAAAAAGTGGTTTTGAGGATTTACTTTCTGATTATTGGCTTATTTGTACAATTCAGGATGCATACTTATTATACTGTGTTATGCTTTCATCCTGAAGGCAATGAGTTCAAGCCCAGTAGAAAGTAAAACAACTTTTCAGATTTTTGTTCCTTTTTTTTCTCTTTTTTTTCCTTCTCATCTTGTTTTTATCAAAACAGGCTTTCAATATGCGCTACTTTTCCCATTTTCTCTACTTTTTTCTTTGCCACTACTTTTTTCCTACTCTCTCTGAAAATTTACTACTATCCCTACTCTTTTTTTTTTTTTTTTTGGAAAATGAAAATGTACAGTCAAACCTCAGTAGCTCGAACACGGGAATCTTCGAACACTACCGAAAATTCGAACAAGAATCTCAGTCCCGACAGAAAATGCTCTTAATTCAACGAGTTCGACTTCGGAAAACTCGCACACCGTGAAACTCGAACTCTCGAACACATTTCATGGTCCCAAACGTAAAATCACTATACTTTTTACCTGGGAAAGGTCGAACAAAAGGTTGACCGATAAATTAGTTGACAAGTGTTGGTGAATTTCACACATATAGGTTGTTTATCTGTTTATGACACCTTGTCCACTGATTGAAACGGTGCGTAATATTAACCCGTTCCGTGAAAAATAAATAGCTTTCATTAATTAATGCTGATTGATAATGATTGTATTTTTTCTTGATTGGATGTTTGCTCTGCCTTTAATCAATTTTTCACGCCTTTTGCATCAAACTGTGGTGTTCGACGGTATTTAAGAGGAGAATTCTGAATCCCAGTATCATAACATACATGTAACGTATTAGAAATGTCTCAACCTACGGAAGAAAAGATCTCTGAGCAACTTAGTGAAGGACCCGGTAACGGGGGGATATCTAAGTCAGAGAAAAGAGGAACAAAAAGAAAACTTGACCAGAAACCCTTAGAAGTGAAATTCAACGCCATTATCGAGTTCGAAAAAGGTCAGAAGTCGAAAACAGAAATAGCCAGAATGTTCGACATCCCAAAGAATACACTATCAGGTTGGCTGAAGAAGGCCGATTCCATCAAAGAAGGCTTCGCAAAATTTGGGCCTAAACGACGCAACATGAGACAGGGAAATTTTGAAGATCTAGAGACTGCCTTACTCCGCTGGTTCAGAGAAGCCAGAAACCAGAACGTTCCTATTAGCGGTCCCATCATGTTAGAGAAAGCTAAATTCTTCGCAGACCAACTTGGTATAGACGACTTCAAACAATCGACCGGCTGGTTAGACAGATTTAAAGACAGACACCAGATCTCCTTCAAAGCCATCTGCGGCGAATCCAGATCCGTAGATTCAGACTCAGAGGCCATGGACGCATGGTCTGTACAGAAAGAACAGCTCCTGAAGCGCTATTCTCCTCGAGACATCTACAACGCCGACGAGACCGGATTGTTCTACAGACTCACACCAGACAAGACCCTCGAATTAAAAAATGTGTCCTGTGCGGGGGGTAAACGCAGTAAAGACCGTATTACAGTGATGGTGTGCGCTAACATGTCCGGTGACGATAAAATTCCACTCCTAGTGATCGGCAAATCCGCTAACCCACGGTGTTTCAAGAACGTCAAAACATTACCAACTCAGTATGAAAACAACAAAAAAGCGTGGATGACCAGTGAAATCTTCAAAAAGTGGCTAACTAAACTGGATAAACGTTTCCTCCGTGAAAACAGAAAAGTGGTTATGGTGATAGATAACTGCCCCGCCCATCCCGCTATGAAAGAACTCAAAGCCATTGAACTTGTGTTTCTCCCTCCTAACACAACATCACACACTCAACCCTGCGACCAGGGAATCATCAAGAACCTAAAAGTCCACTACCGTCACCAACTGATACAGAGACAACTAGCCGACATAGACAGTAAAAGTGACTTCGTGTTTACTGTCTTAGACGCCCTACGTTTACTGAGACAGTCCTGGTCTATGGTTACACCACAAACAATCTCCAAGTGTTTTCGACATGCTGGATTTAACTCTGTGTCAGATAACCCTTACCCCAGTGTTTCAGATAGTGACGACGAAGACGATATCCCGCTTGCTCGTGTAGCCGAATTGTGCAAACGTGATCAATGTGATATCAGTGGTTACATTAACGTCGATTTAGACATTCCAGTGTGTGCCGAAACCAGTGACAGTGACATTGTTTCTGACCTACTCTCAGCTCGAAATCCCGTAGAAGACGACATGACTCAAGAAGCCGACGACCAGCCTGCTCCCGAACCACCGACTCTCGCCGAAGCCATGACAGCCCATGATACCTTACGCCGCTTTTTTGAATCTGAGAATGACACTGAACATGAACTGTCTGTGATGTGCTCTTTGTATAAATCTCTGTTTAAATTTGACTTGAAGAAACGCTCCACACGCCAGACTAGCATTCACGACTTTTTTAAGCATTGATATGGATATTCATTACCTTCTTCCTTTTTTTCTTGCAAACTGAGACCGTATATTAAACTTGTGTTCTATAAATAGAATAAATGTACATGTAAATAGAAGAGAGGATGTTTGAATGGTTTTATATCTTGTGTATGCATTTCTTATTAAAAATCAGATGATATTTAGATGACATGTGCTAAGTTAAGTAAATAAAAGTTATTTTACTGAGCAACTATTTTGTTTGTAATTTTTCCGTGTGATCATTTAAAATGCTATTGGGCATAGGTAATGTCGGACATAACCTACTGCGGACATACTATATTTCTTGATCGAATCCGGCGATCTGTGAATGATCTTCGGCTCGGTCGAACTTCCGATAACTCGAACAAATCGGCTGGTCCCCTGGGTGTTCGAGCTACCGAAGTTTGACTGTATATATAAAGTAAGTAAAAATGGTGAAAAGTCATGGGTGAAAGTTTTGCGTATTATAACAGAATTATGTGTTTTCAGGGTCCAAATAGGTCATTTTTTTCAAATCCTCTGAATCCGAGGAGAAAAACTGCCCCCATCTTATATCTCTGGCATATTGCAAGTCAACTGATCTCCAGCTGATGCATCAGTAAAGTTTATTTCCTTTCTGTGTTTCCTTTGAGGCTATTCCTGGTCATTTATGGCTCTTGTGAAATATCTGATAACAGAGATTCAAATACAGAATCAGCTGAGTTTAGTGGCAGAGTATACTTGGACTATTTGTAAGAGCATTAATTTTCTGGTTGCCTGTTTGAAAAATGTCTTAAGATTGGACCAAAACATATTGGTCAATCAATAGATAATTATTTAAAGGGAAAAGTTTGCCCTGCATTGTAACATGAATGTAAAGGTAAAATGAAGATTGTCACTGTTGAAAAATGAGTTTTTTATGCCCCAGATTTAATTAAAAAGAAATTGAAAAGAAGTAAAAAATAAATGCAGGTAGGAAGAGAGAGATTTAGGCAGAGAAAGATACAGCATCTGGTTAATAATGCCCAATTTAACTGGAGTTGCATTTTTAAAGTGTTCACAAAAATGATCAAATGGAAAGAAAGCCTTAGGCCTGCATGCCTGTATACGTAGAAGATTTTTATGCATAAATGAATGTAAATTCAAAAGCTTAATTATTATTAACTTTATACAGGTGTTGCTCATGACCTAAGGAGGTGCCCTATTGTTTTGGGGGTCACATGGTTCAAAGGTCACAGGTGAACTTTGTTTCAAAAATCATTTCCATTCTCTGATTGTGCAGCTTCAGTGACAAGGTGCTGGTGGGGGTATTTGTCCGCTTTGCAACAGCTCTAGTTACCCAAAATTACAAATATTTAAGCCTGCCTTAGATATCTTAAGACAAACATTCCAGTTTCAACTTGGTGGAGTATTAAAAAATTGAACTTGTTTTCAGCCTATTTTCGAAGCTTTCCCAGGATGTTTGTTAGAACATTTTATCTAGGAGACAATCTGGATCTAAAACTAAGTTAATTCCTAGGAAAAAAGTATTTTAAAGATTTGTGATCTGTCCAGGACTTTATGAAAGTCTGTCAGACTGTAATTCAATCTGAAATCTAAGATAGTCACTAATATTTGTGTTCTATGTTAGGGATTAGAATTTGAAAATGTTTTACACCACACAATTATTGCGGGAAATACATGCAGTCCAATATCTTTAAATGTTGTGGAGCGGATCAAGACTTTCCATAAGAACAATTAAGACTGACAAACTTAAGTATAATAGGTCTAAGTGATTTTTGTGTGAATACAAACAAGTAAGCAAGTAAATCATATAGAACAACAGCCATAGTATGTCACTCAATTCAGGTAAAGGCAAATACTTTTTTTGGTATTAATAAATACAATGAGATTTGAATAAATCTTATCAAAAATGAGCTACATTCCTTATTATACATATACAATAACTCTGAAACTCATAATACCCATTCTGTAGTGATGTTTTGGATTTTTGTGTATATGCAAGTGACACAATATCCTTATACATAGAAGGGTAGAATTACACAATCTATATCTTACATGTATAAAATCTCGACCATTTGTCATCAAAATTTTTAAACAAGGGAAGAAGAGCCTATCCCTCTATTTTTAGCATTGTAGAGTTCTCAAGGTCCTTGTCTATGTCAACAATTTAAAACAAATAATGACAATTATAATTAACGGTCTCAGGTGAGCAATAAAGGACTCAGTTATTCTCTTATTATTTGACTATTTTTCTTAAATAATATCACAACAATTAACACAAGTTTTTATGTTTATGTGTTGTTTTCTATCATTTGATATAGAAAAGGAACTGTATTTGTTTCACATACACACACATCACTTTCATATCATGCCTTCAGTTATGCTTAGTCAATGCATATTTTGTTGCACTTTGTCTTGTTAATCAGAAAAATTTTGTAATTATGTATACAGGATTGATTTTTTATTTACCTGTCTTGTAGTGATAGAATCTTTACTTTGTATAATTCTATGTTCAACTAAATCATATATTAGACAATCCCATTTTTAGCTCATCTAAGAGTGAACTGCTTAAGGTGAGCTTTTGTGACCGTGTTGTGTCTTGCGTCCATCGTATGTCGTCTGTCGTCTGTCCTGTGGTCGTCAATAGTCACCTTGTGTGCACTCTGGAGGCCACATTTTCAATCAGATACTTATCAAACTTGGTCAGAATGTTTGTCTTAGCTCTTTACCACATGACAAATTTCAGACTTATCCAATTTTATTGCATGATTATGCAGATGACAAAATGAGTGTGACTCAAAAACTGAAGTTTGTTTTCATGAAGGGTAGTAAAGATTGCGAGAAAAGTTGAAAATGCTGGTTCAGCATTTTGTCCTTTTCCCTCAGTCTTTTCAAAAGCTGTCTTTCTCAGGGTCATTAAAATATGGGATTGCGTGGTGAAGGGTTAATAAAATCTAAGACAAGTTTGAAATTGAGTCATGTCAGGTCAAAAAGTAGGTCACTGGACTAAATCTTAGAAAAACCTTGTGTGCAGTCTAGAGGTCACATTTTCAGCCTGATACCCATGAAGCTTGGTCAGAATGTTTTTCTTGATGATATCTCTGACCAGTTCAATGTAGGTCAAGTCAGTCTAAAAGTAGGTTACTTACACTCATGTGTTTTACATGTTCAAAACCAGGATCTCTTCAGCTTTATCAGCTGTAGATGACTTTACTCAGGTGAGTGCTTTAGGGCCAATGTCCCTCTTGCTTAATAATTTACAGATTTTTGAAATATTGTTAAAAATGCAGAGCAGGGAGAACATGCAGGCTACCAGCACGTTCTTCTTTTTTGACAATATTGTCTACTCATTCAAAGACAGATCTAATCATAATGCCTTTTATTTATCATTTGCAAATGATATTAAATTTTGATGGATCCAAAAAAAATTTTTTTTGTGGTAAAGAGTTAAGGTATTTTCCTCTCTAACAATTCTTTGTGTGCTCATCATTTAGGTTTTGGGTCATGACATCCTGTGATATTATGTTGCGTGTCACATATTGTCTGTTGCAAGCAATATTTTCGAAGATTTTCACCTCCAATAGGCAATTTCAGTGGAATGCAACACATGGCTCTGGTGAATGGGGGCTACTTGCACTATACAGAAATGAAGAAATTCTTAAAAATTCTTCTTCTCTGAAACCGAAGGTCAGATTTTAAAATAATTTTACAGAGATGTGCCTTGGCTGACCCTTTTCAAAAACTGTTCGCGAAATTTTGATCCGTCAAGAAACATGGCTCTGGTGAATGGGGGCTACTTGCACAATACAGAAATGAAGAAATTCTTAAAAATTCTTCTTCTCTGAAACTGCTGGTCAGATTTTGAAATAATTTCACAGAGATGTTCCTTGGGTGACCCGTTTCAAAAATTGTTCACGAAATTTTGATTCGTCAAGAAACATGGCTCTGATGGGTGGGGGGGCCCACTTGCACTATATGGACTTGAAGAAATTCTTAAAAATTCTTCTTCTCAAAAACGGCTGGTCAGATTTTGAAATAATTTCACAGAAATATTCCTTAGGTGACCCTTTTTGCAAATTGTTCGAGAAATTTTGATCCGTCAAGAAACATAGCTCTGATGGCTGTGGGCTATTTACACTATACGGACATGAAGAAATTCTTAAAAATTCTTCTTCTCTGAAACCGCTGGTCAGATTTTGAAATATTTTCACAGCAATGTTCCTTGGGTGACTTTTTAGCTCACCTGAGCACAACGAGCTCAAGGGGAGCTTTTAGGATTACCCGGAGTCCGTCGTGCGTCATCAACAATTCTTTAAACATCAACTCCTCCTAAACCTCTGGGCCAATTTGGACCAAACTTGGCTGGAATGTTCCTTGGAAGGTCCTCTTTAAAAATTGTTCACAGAATTTGATTCCATCAAAAACTCTTGTTGCCATGGCAACCAAATGGAATTTTCTATGAAATTCTTTAAAAATCTTCTCCTCTGAAACCGTTTGTCAGATTTTGAAATAATTTCACAGAGATGTGCCTTGGGTGACCCTTTTCAAAACTGTTCGCGAAATTTTGATCTGTCAAGAAACATGGCTCTGGTGAATGGGGGCTGCTTGCACTATACAGAAATGAAGAAATTCTTTAAAATTCTTCTTCTCTGAAACCGCTGGTCAGATTTTGAAATAATTTCACAGAGATGTTCCTTGGGTGACCCTTTTCAAAAATTGTTCGCGAAATTTTGATCCATCGAGAAACATGGCTCTGGTGAATGGGAGCTACTTGCACTATACAGAAATGAAGAAATTCTTAAAAATTCTTCTTCTCTGAAACCACTGGTCAGATTTTAAAATAATTTCACAGAGATGTTCCTTGGGTGACCCTTTTCAAAACTTGTTCGCGAAATTTTGATTCGTCAAGAAACATAGCTCTGGTGAATGGGAGCTGCTTGCACTATACAGAAATGAAGAAATTCTTAAAAATTCATCTTCTCTGAAACCGCTGGTCAGATTTTGAAATAATTTCACAGAGATGTTCCTTGGGTGACCCTTTTCAAATTGTTCGCAAAATTCTGATCCGTTAAGAAACATGGCTCTGGTGACTTGGGGCTACTTGCACTATACAGAAATGAAGAAATTCTTAAAAATTCTTCTTCTCTGAAACCGCTGGTCAGATTTTGAAATAAATTCACAGAAATGTTCCTTTGGTGACCCTTTTCAAAAATTGTTCGCAAAATTCTGATTCGTCAAGAAACATGGCTCTGATGGGAGGGGGGGGCCCACTTGCACTATATGAACATGAAGAAATTCTTAAAAATTCTTCTTCTCTGAAACGGCTGGTCAGATTTTGAAATGATTTCACAGAAATGTTTCTTGGGTGAACCTTTTTGCAAATTGTTCGAGAAATTTTGATCCATCAAGAAACATGTCTCTGATGGCTGTGGGCTATTTACACTATACGGACATGAAGAAATTCGTAAAAAGTCTTTTTCTCTGAAATATGGTCAGATTTTGAAATAATTTCACAGCAATGTTCCTTGGGTGACTCTTTTCAAAAAGTGTTCACAAAATTGTGATCTGTCAAGAAACATGGCTCTGATGGTGGGAGGCTATTTGCACTACAGGGACATGAAGAGGAATTTCTTAATTCTTCTTCTCTGGAACGGCTGGTCAAATTTTGAAATAATTTCACAGAAATGTTCCTAGGGTGACCTTTTTCAAAAATTGTTAGGGAAATTTTTATCCGTCAAAAAACAACAGCCAATTGTTGGCACCTGCATGTGGTGCTCTTGTTCAACTTACGTTTTTAGTCACTATCGAGCATGTGCTCTTCTTCAAGAAATTGTCCTTGGGTGATCTATCCAAAAATTTATTTGCAGAATTCTGATTCATCAAATTCATTGCTGTGGTGATGATTGTAGGGGTGGTGACAGATTTTTAAATGACTTTTACAAGTGACCTTTTCAAAATTGCTTGGCAAAATAATGATTTTGTTTTCAAAGTTTCAATACCTCAAAAAAAAAATTGGCTATGTTCCTCTCAAAAATTCCGGTGAGAGATCCAGGGCCATCTTGGCCTTCTTATGTAAAAATTGTTTACGAAATTTTGATCCGTTAAAAAACATGGCCGTTGTGGAGGGGGGGAGCTCTTGGCGTCCAGCGGTGTCAACAATTCTTTAAACATCTCCTCCTCCTAAACCGCTTGGCGGATTTGGACCAAACTTGGCTGGATTGTTCCTTGGGACGTCCCCTTTGAAAATTGTTCACAGAATTTTATTCATCAAAAACTCTGGTTGCCATGGCAACCAAATGGAATTTTCCAAGAAATTCTTTAAAAATCTTCTCCTCTGAAACCACTGGTCAGATTTTGAAATAATTTCACGGATATGTTCCTTTGGTAACCCATTTTAAAGTTTGTGTGTGTAATTTTGATCCGTCGAAAAACATGGCCTGGGTGGGGATGGGCATCTTTGCAAGAAATTCTTTGAAATTCTTCTTCTCCTAAACCACTTGTCAGATTTTGAAATAATTTCACAGAAATGTTCCTTAGGTGCCCCTTTTGAAAATTTATTCGCGAAATTTTGATCTGTTAAGAAACATGGCTGTGGTGGGTGGAAGCTATTTGCTCTCTGAGGACATGAAGAAATTCTTAAAAATTTTGTCTTCTCTGAAACCACTATTCAGATTTTGAAGTTATTTCACAGTAATGATCCTTATATTATACCCCTTATTTAGCTTAGCTGTTTTCAAAGAAAACATCGAGGTATTGACATAGCCCTGTTGGCGTCATCTGCGTTGTTGTTGTTGTGCAAAAACTTTGACATTTTGTTGTATCTCAGCTTCCACTCAACACATGTACTTAAAACTCAGAATAATTGTTCACTAGTAAAAAGCAACCCATACAACAAAGGCAGTTAACTCCAAAATTGTTTTGTCCAAATTATGCCCCTTTTGCGACTTGGAATTTTATTTTACTATCCAGCAAGGTTCCAACAGCCAATCATTAGCACTCTCATGAGGTGCTCTTGTTCAACTTAATATTTTTAGCCACTATCGGGCATGTGCTCTTGTTCAAGATAAGGTCTTTGGATGACCTATCCTAAAATTTATTTGCAGAATTCTGATTTGTCAAAAACATGGCTGTGGTGATGATTGTAAGGGTGGTGACAGATTTTGAAATGATTTTTACAGGTGACCTTTTTATAATTGCTTTGCAAAATACTGATTTTGTTTCCAAAATTTCAATACTTTTAAAAAAAGTTGGTTATGGTCTTCTCAAAAATTCAGGTGAGTGATCCAGGGCCATCTTGGCCCTCTTGTTTTAGACCATTTTTTCAGCCCATACAATTCTTTAACTATGTGCTTATATTCTTAAGCTTATCCTTTTACAATCATAATCTACCATGCAAGTAAATTTACCACTTTTGGTACACCATAGATATTAAAACATTATTCCTTCTTTCAGAACCAAAGTTTTCTTTCTGATTTTACCTGTCACAAGCTGTCAAATCATAAAATAGGCAAATGTTTCAATGATCAGCAGTTCCTTGATTGAAAGAAGAAGTCATTACAATTATGTGAAATTTCGCTGGAAAAACTGTTATTGAATTACAGATGACGCATAAATATTCTCAGTTAAATGCCTAAGCTATGGATTTTAGTATGTCGCAATGATTTCACTGAACCTGTATTGAATAATAAAACATTACCTGGACTTTAGTTTCAAAATAGCTGTGGGATCAGGTTGTGATTATATTTACGTTCTGAATGTTCTCACGACATGATAAGAATGTTATGGAAACAAGAATTAATTTCATGCTTTTTGGTAGTTTATCGGAAAATAATGGATTATGGTTTGATAATTACACCATTTCGGCCAGCGTATTTTTTTCTTGCACTATGTTTATAAATTAGCCCTTTCAATCACATCAGTTCTTTTTCAGACAGTGATTGAATCAAATTATCTGAAAAATCCCACCTTTTCAAAATGTTTATTAATCCTGATAAATTCAGGTTTATTAGTTTTGTTGATTTGTTTTGTCACTTCGAATGTAAACAAATAGCGGACACGAATGACACTAACATGGAAGGATATAATATTATATGGCACTGGAAAGATGTGTGAAATAAAGACAAAGAAGATGTTAATTTGAAAATGGACTATTGTCTTTCTTAAATTATTCACTGAATTTGATTTTCTCTTAAATTGATTAAAACACAATACTGTCATAATTTTAGTCTATACCAACAAACTGTTTTCTTTGTGAACTGGCAAATACATTCTTACTGAAATGCAGCTTTTTGTGGGGGGTATGCCACAAGGAATTACAGAAAACAACTGTACTGGATTTGGGTAAAGACTCAGCAAAAAGGGGGTTGGAAGCATGAAATATACAGAATGTTCGTTTTTTTCTGTGTAAGGTAGAAATTTATTTCATCTAGTGAACATGTACTATGATATTTTCACTCGTGGTTGAACCACTCATGAAAGTATTACTAATTTTTGACACAATGATATAAATTTTGATCTGTTATGGAATAAAAACCAAATATCCTCTATATCAATGAACAGGATTGTTGAGGTACAAATTAGAATGGTTTAAAACCTATAAGAACTGTAGAATAGTTATTCTGAATGGGTTAGAACTGACTACAAACCATTAAGGCTGGTTATGTAAGGCATCTTCAGGAGGTGCACAGGCAATTTTACATAGCTTGACATAATACAGAATGACTTCAGACAGAATAAGAACCAGATAATCGTACTGGGAACTGTACATGGACAAACTGTGATTGTATCATACACATTCACCTGCTGAAAGCTACTTATTTCAGGCATGCTGCAACGCATTCAACAGGGGCCTGCAAATGTAATTATAGCCGTGGGGTCAAAATTTTTTTTTTGGGGGGGGGGGCTATTCAAGCCCTCTTGTTTAAAAAAGAATTAAGAAGAAAATCCCAAAGATTATTAAGTTTTAATCTTTCAAAAATATTACCTTGACATAAATACATATATATATGGTAAAGGTAGATACATGTACCTTTTCTAGTGTTCAAAACTTTATCTTGCTTTTAAATTGTGTTAATATAAGATTATTTATTAGTAAGTCAAACAGCTTCTTAACCAGTATGTTTCTATGTAATTGTAGCCATTATATGATTTTATTTCTTTACAGTATTCTTCATACTAGTTCCATTGTGTTTAGTTGGTGTCATCTAAATAATAATCATCATTGTACTGAGAAAAAATAAGAGGTTCATCTCATAAATCAAAGGTCGCTGAAACTCCATTGGTCATCACAAAATATCGAACTTTCATTGGTTGATCATCAGACAGGGTTGTGAGACGTCATCAGACACCAGTTGTGTGACCTCAATGCATCCAGAAAATGTAAAAGCTTTTATAACACTCTTGAGATCAGTGCCAATGCTTGGTTGCAAGAATCATTTGAAACCTATGAAGGTCAGGGAACAACAGAAAATTCATTTCTGAACCCATTTTCATTGATTACCAGTTTTTTTTTTCTTTCCTGTTTTCAGTTAAATATTCTCTTTCAAAGAGGAAAGGGGGTCAAATTTTCTCCCATTTCATTGCACACTTTGTCTTATTATATATGATATAGAGAAGTCGCTAATGTGCTATTTTTAAGAAAAGTGTTCAGCAATCTACACATGAAAATTTCAATATTGTGTTATAGACCTATTGAATTTCAGTGGCCTACGCATAAATCTACCTTGATAGGGAGATAAATTGATTGTAAGCTTTATGTTAATTTCCTGTAGATATTTTAGCTTATTCTTGAGCTCAAGCGAGGCTGTTGTAATGGATCAATGTTTCCCATCACTCATATATCCATCTGTGTATTGTCTGTCAACAATTGTTAAGAATCTCTTTGAAACCTTTTGGATAATTTTGCCCAAATTTTATGTGCACCCTCCCAGGGTTGAATGAATAAAGTATTGTTGAAATGTTAAAGGTTATGTGAACAATATGGCCACAAGAGCTAAAAAAAGTAATGTCAAAAGAGAATTTTTATAGTCAGAAATTGCATTTCAGCTTGATATGTAAAGTTAATTTGAAGGGCTCAAGTTATGAGACTTTGATATTTTGTTAGATGTTATGAAATATATTATAAAGTGATCCTTAATTAAGATTTTTCAGATTGAGTCCTTAATGATAAAGATCACCCCATGCTCACATTTACATGTTGTTATGTAGGGAAAATTTAAATACCCTTTCTGGAAACCATTTTAAAGGCCCTAGATGGTTATATTGGTTATGATTATGATTTTTTATGATATCAAACTTGTTCAAAATGTATTCATAAGGGTCACATTTTTCCCAAACAGGTATTAGGGAAATTTTTAAAAATCTATTTTGTCGGAAACAAGAAGATTTAGAGTTATCATTATGATCTATATCAAAGCTGTTCAATTTGTGTCTCTTGAGTAAACCATGAGATTGTTTGATAAAGAGTTAATTCACTTTAACTTATTACCAAACAACAAACATTTACACTGGTCAGAATTGAATCTGTTTACAGACAAAAAATTAAATTTGCCTCAAAAACTGAAATTTAGCGTTGAAGGGTAAAAAATATTGTGGGGAAAGGAGAAAATGCTTGTTACCATTATTTTTACTTTCCTAACATTGTTTTAAAGGTCTTTTTTTTCTCAAGGTTGTTAAAATTTGGGATTGTACAGTAAAGGGTTAAAGGACAGCTTTACACATACCAAATCTTAGTATGAAATGAAGAAAATAATTGGTATCTGATTAAAAGGAAAGGCTGTTAGTTAGATATTACAAAATTTCAACAATATGACACTTTACTGAGTGAATTATAATATGCAAATTGACAATTTAACGTTATAAGTAGGTAGCTCTAAAAGATTTTACATTGAACCATGTTACATGAGCATCACATGTTTGTTTTTAGCTTTCACAATGTCTCACTGTCATTTTTGGCTTCATCCATTAAGAAACTGGTTTGAAACAGCTTGTAAATCCTATTAGTGATTTGATCTGTCGTTAGTTTCAAAGTTATTGTCTGGAAATTGGTATTTCTAAGCAGAACTGTGATGACTGATAGAAAAAGGTAGGAAATAATTCAAGGCATTTGTACTCTAATTACAAGATTCAACCTTTACTATACTGTATGTGATCTCAGTTTTTTTCTTCCACAACAATCTAAACCAAAACAATAAAGTATAGTATACAACCCAAGTTGTGTTTGATGAGCAAAGTAGAGCAGTTGAGAGCTATTAGAAACTTTCTGCTTTTAGTAATATGTCACCGCTGGTCCTCTATTAGATTCATCCTGAATTTCAAATGTTATAAATGAACCTCTTATATTTTTGTAGGCCTTTGCATGGTTCAGTGACCTGCTGGTTGAGCATGCAGAAATATTCTGGTCACTCTTTGCTGTGGATATGGATACTGCACTTGAAGCTCAACCTCCAGACACATGGGATAGTTTTCCATTGTTCCAGCTTCTCAATGACTACCTTAGAAATGATGGTAATGGAAAGTTAATAATACTGGATTGTAGATATCGAAACATGAAAGAACTTAAGCAATTATACTACACAACATGTGTTAAGTTAACTAGTTATAATTCTCATTCTCAACTATCATTCCAGAAGCTGAATACAACTTTGAATATGATGATGTTAGATAGTACCAAAAAGAGCCCTGTGTGTCAAAAAGGGCCATGCTAGTTGCTGCATCAGTAATTGTTGCTCACGTGTCTATGCGTATAAAGCACAATATTGAGAATATTGAGAAAGGTTTTGTCCAGAGTAAAAAGGCCTAGAATGATGAGTGAGATTTAAAGATGGCATCTTTCATCAATTTCTTCAAATTACATGCTT
Organism: Hippopus hippopus; assembly: GCA_946811185.2. Taxonomy (NCBI): domain Eukaryota; kingdom Metazoa; phylum Mollusca; class Bivalvia; order Cardiida; family Cardiidae; genus Hippopus; species Hippopus hippopus. Next base: position 13,799,824 of record OX328102.1, read on the forward strand.
GGAGATCTAAGATGGCCCTTCTCTGTTAGGACACAAGTTAGCTCTGGCTGAAGGGCAGAAGAACTGATGTGATGACTAAATGAAATTTCAGTGCACAGATGATAGCATGATTACTATACAAAATTCAATTTCTGAACTTTGAAGGCTAAACATACCTTAACATATGATTGCAACAATGAATCTCAAAAAACTATTTTATAATATTATGTAAGCTCTAATCCAAAACATGACTGTTATAGACTTATTATTTTTCTTTAAAAGTCTTGGAACTCAAGTGCAATATTGTATAAGTGGATATATATGCGTGTCGGAAAATTTGCGAGTTACCGATTACGGACATTTTGTGTAAGGTAATGTTTGCGAATTTGAGATGCTCGTTATTAGCTCACCTGAGCACGAAGTGCTCAAGGTGAGCTTTTGTGATCGTGCTGTGTCCGTCGTCCGGCGTCCGTCTTCCGTTGTCAACTTTTACCTTGTGTACGCTCTAGAGGCCTCATTTTCAGTCAGATACTCATGAAACTTGGTCAGAATGTTTGTCTTGATGATATGTCGGAAAATGGGTCACTTCCGGCAAAAAACTAGGTCACCAGGTCAAATCTTAGAAAAAGCTTGTGTACGCTCTAGAGGCCACATTTTCAGTCCAATACTCTTGAAAGTTAGTCAGAATGTTTGTCTTGATGATTTCTTGGACGAGTTCGAAAATGGATCATGTTGGGTCAAAAACTAGGTCACTAAGTCAAATCTTAGAAAAACCTTGTGTACACTCCAGAGGCCACATTTTTGGTCAGATACTAATGAAACTTGGTCAGAACATTTGTCTTGATGATATCTCGGACAAGTTCAAAAATGGGTCATGTCAGGTCGAAAACTAGGTCACTAGGGCAAATCTTAGAAAAACCTTGTGTATGCTCTAGAGGCCATATTTTCAGTCCAATACTCTTGAAAGTTAGTCAGAATGTTTGTCTTGATGATTTCTCGGACGAGTTCGAAAATGGATCATGTTGGGTCAAAAACTAGGTCACTAGGTCAAATCTTAGAAAAACCTTGTGTACACTCTAGAGGCCACATTTTCAGTCCAAAACTCTTGAAAGTTGGTCAGAATGTTTGTCTTTATAATATCTTAGACGAGTCCAAAAATGGGTCATGTCTGATCAAAAACTAGGTCACTAGGTCAAATCTTAGAAAAACTGTTTGTATGCTCTAGAGGCCACATTTTCAGCCCAAAACTCTTGAAAGTTGGTCAGAATATTTGTCTTGATGATATTGTGGACTAGTTTGAAAATGGGTCATGTCGGGTCAAAAACTAGGTCACTAGGTCAAATCTTAGAAAAACCTTGTGTAAGCTCTAGATGCCTGACTTTCAGTCAGATACTCATGAAACTTGGTCAGAATAATTGTCTTGATGATATCGTGGACAAGATGGAAAATGGGTCATGCTGGTTCAAAAATAGGTCACTAGGTCAAATCTTAGGAAAACCTTGTGCACACTCTAGAGGCCACATTTTCAGTCCAATACTCTTGAAGTTTGGTCAGAATGTTTGTCTTGATGATATCTCGGACAAGTTTGAAAATGGGTCATGTCAGGTCAAAAACTAGGTCACTAGGTCAAATCTTAGAAAAACTTTGTGTGCGCTCTAGAGGCCACATTTTCAGTCAGATACTCATGAAACTTGGTCAGAATGTTTGTCTTGATGATATCTCGGACGGTGTTGGGCAAAAAACTAGGTCACTAAGTCAAATCTTAGAAAAACCTTGTGCACACACTAGAGGCCACATTTTCAGTCCAGTACTCTTGAAATTTGGTCAGAATTTTTGTCTTGATTATATCTCGGATGAATTTGAAAATGGGTCATGTCTGGTCAAAAAGTAGGTCACTAGGTCATATCTTAGAAAAATCTTGTGAACGCTCTAGAGGCCACATTTTTGGTCCAAAACTTGAAATTTGGTCAGAATTTTTGTCTTGATGATATCTCGGACAAGTTTGAAAATGGGTCATGTCGGGCAAAAAACTAGGTCCCTAGGTCAGATCTTAGAAAAACCTTGTGTACGTTTTAGAGGTCACATTTTCAGTCCGAATTTCTTGAAAGTTGGTCAGAATGTTTGACTTGATGATATCTCGGAAGAGTTCAAAAATCGTTCATGTTTGGTCAAAAACTATGTCACTAGGTCATATCTTAGAAAAACCTTGTGCATGCTCTAGAGGCCACATTTTCATTCCAGAACTCATGAAACTTGGTCAAATTGTTTGTCTTGATGACATCTTGGACGACTTAAAAAATCAGTCATGTTGGATCAAAAACTAGGTCATTAGGTCAAATCTTAGAAAAAGCCTGTGTATGCTCCTTAGGCCACATTTTCTGTCCAATACTTATGAAAGGTGGTCAGGATCTTTGTTTTGATAATATCTACAATGGGAAAATTGGCTGTGGTTGGATAAAAAGTAGGTCACTGAGAGAAATTCTAGAAAAAGCTTGTGTACATGCTAGAGGCCAAATTTTCAGTCCAATAATTATAAAAGCTTAGTAGAATGTTTGTCATGATATCTCAAAAGAGATTGAAAATGGGTCATGTTTGGTCAAAAGACTCAGGTGAACAACTTCAGGGCCATCATGGCCCTCTTGTTTGTAGGTATACTTGTGGTAAATTACGCGAAAAGAAAAGTTTGCAAATTTTTCAAATCAGTGAAATCGCAAAATTTTCCACATCACAAAAATTTCCACTTATACAGTATTTTCTGTTCCAGAAAATTTATGCAATGGTAAATTCCATCTTCACCTACGTGACATGTTTGCACCCCAAGTGGTGAGGTATGTGGACCTGATGGAGTCTTCTGTAGCACAATCTATACACAGAGGCTTTGAGAAGGAACGCTGGGAAACACAGGGGTGTGTACACTGTTTCTGGTATATTGATCATTGAAACCTTTACCAAACAATCCCGTGTGTTAACAAGTCTGAGAAAGTAGCCTTTTAAAAACATTGTAGGAAAAGGAGAAAATGCTGGTAACCAGCATTTTCTCCTTTTCCCACAATGTTTTTTAACCTTTCAGAGCCAAGTTTCATCAATTTAGCCACATTAAATTTGTTGTCTGCAACAGGTTTGAATTTGGACAAGTCTAAAATTTTGTTGTTGGTAAAGAGTACAAGTCTGTGAGAGTAATCTTATTGAAAACAGTGTCATAGCACTTTCTCTGGCCTGCTCAAAGTTAAAGAAATCTGAAGAAAAGAACAGAAATATGGACAGATAGACATGTATAGACAGGCAAGATACCATTGTGATCAGTGGAGATTTTTCAATGTGTGAAAGACTTTTGAAGAAATTTTTATACCCCCCACAACGAAGTGGAGGGGGGTATACTGGAATCGCCAATGCTGTCTGTCCGCCTGTCCGTCTGTCTGTCCGTAGACACGAATTTGTCCGGTGAAATACTCCAACAGTTTTTCAGGTACCGAACTCAAATTTACACACACTGTTCCTATATATATGAAGTTGTGCATGTGCAATTTCCATGACCCTGCTGCGATTTGTTGTGGAATTATCTCCCCTTGAATTTTTTTCAACTCTTCCTTTTGTACTAAACCATTCTGCATTCTGTGACAAAGACCTGTTATGTGACAAGGAGCTGGTGGGTAGTATGATCACGTTTAGTGATAGCTCTAGTCGCCACTGGGTTGGAATTAATATTGTATGGAGAAAACAGAACATGCAAAATTTATGGCCTTATTCCAAGTCAGATGGTTGTACACCTCATGTAGGAAAAGAAATTTTGAAAAATCTCTTTCTCTCAAGCATTAAGCTTTGACATTTGTTCCACAGCAATATCTATAAAACTTGACTCTTTCCCACAGAACAAAATTTTAGACTCATCATTACTAAAAGCATTTACAGGTGACATAATAAACATGGGGCAAATGAAGAGATTTGTCTTTGAAAGAGTAGAAAACACTGTTGGAAACAGAAAAATGCTGGTCACCAGCATTTTCTCCTTTTCCCACATTGTATCCAAAAGCATTTTTGTTAGGGAAGTGAAAACTCAGGATTATTTCTCCTTTTGTCACAATGTTTTCACTTGTGTTCTTGTATTATTCTCTAATGCATGTTGATTATTAATGCATAGCTTTTTTTTTTCAAATTCACCAGCTGTAAATTTGTTTCCAGATGTAGGGAGTTAATGATAATGTAACTGGTAAGCCTATGACTTTCAGAAATGGTTGTGCTACATCAGAGGATATGCTATGGAAGCTGGATGCCCTTCAGTCCTTTATCCGTGACCTTCATTGGCCAGAGGAGGTATTTGCTGAACATTTAGATCACAGACTCAAACTCATGGCTGCAGATATGATTGAAGCATCAGCTAAAAGGTAGTTTTGGTGATTATAGTGTATCATACAGAAGTGTTATCTTACTATGTGGGTAATTTGTATCATCCCTAGAATCCCTTTACCAGACAACCAAATTTTAGACTGGTCCAAATTGAAAGAATTTGCAGATGACAAATTGTAAGTTGCTTAACTGGTGAAATTTGTCTTTGATAGGGTAGAAAACATTGTTGGAAAAGGAGAAAATGTTGGTTACAAGCACTTTCTCCTTTTTCTACAAAGTATTCTTTCTCAAGGTCGTCAAAAGTCTGCTCTGTGTGGAAAAGGGTTTTTTGGCCAAGGACTGTTGTATTGGTCCTCTTGTTTACATTTGTTTAAAATTTACTGTGCATTTTTAGTATTAAGAAAATTTAGCATCAAGAAAATTATCCAACCAAATTTCAGCGAGAAACTCTGTTTTTGTGTAGTTACCAAATATATCAGAAATTCATTTCCATGACCATTCTTATCTCCTCCTGACAAGAATGAGCAAATGATTAGAATTTTTGCTGACCAGATCTGGAGGCGTCAATATGCACCAAATGTTCTCAGTTATTCTTTAGCCACCCTGTCATGCATTTCAAATACAAGTATAGAATGAGTCAAATATATAGAGTCAAGTGTTGATGATACTATTTATGGAACACAGGTTGTCATCATTACTTGAGTATGTAATAATCAAATTTCCCAATCCAGTCGGAAAAGTCATACTATTCTTGATCAGTGGGAGATATAGACTAAATATGATGTCATTATACTTACTCATATTTTAAACGATCTCACATAATTAGTACTTATACTTTTACTTCTCCACTTTTTACAAGGTATTGACATACTCTGTACAGAAATATATGAGCCGCGCTCTGTGAAAAGGGGGCTTAATGCATCTGCGAAAAGTTTCGACCCAGGTCAGCCTGCGCAGTCCGCACAGGCTGACCTGGGCCGAAACTTTTCGCTCTTGGTCAATTTTCTGCATGTCAAAGGATCAGTCTACCTCATGATTGAGTCGGTTGTTAAAAAAAATGGCTATTATGGATCCATAAGTATGTGATGGCTTTCTTGGTATGATAGATTACGGAGATGCATTAAGCCCCCTTTTGCCAGAGCACGGCTCATATGTTTTTGGAGTGTGGAAGGATGAGGAAAAAGAAGATAACGTCTTTAAACTGACAAACAACTAAATACCAGGTGGTTCTACTTACTAAGGTTGTAAAGTTAAACCTACCATTTAGCACAAGCTTTTGTAAACATCAAAAAGAAGGCATCAAGAAAGAATAAAGAATGCTACAATGATTTTAAAACTTCAAAAGTACACCTTTTTTTTTTTTTTTTTTTTTTTTTTTTTTTTTCAGGACTCTGAGGTCATTTGAATCCTTTTTGAGAAAAGGAGGACGTAGTACAGATTATTATGTACCACCTGAAGTCTGTGTTATGATGAACACAATTATTGACTGTAAGAATAAGGTAATTAATTTATACCAACAGTTTATGTTTTAAGCTTCACTGGATAAAGGCAAGCAAGTTTATTGCATGGTCCTGTATCCAGTGTTTGAATGTTAATATGACCATGCATGTGTTCTTTGAATTTTATTTCAAACTTTGTCTTCTCTGAACCTACAGTATCAATTTTTGACCAATCTTCATCGAAACTGATTTCATTCAAAACTGTTTGCCATAGTACCAGCACTGAAAAGTGTTAGAATAAGATGATTCTGACTTTTAAGCAACCCTGAGGAAGAAACCTTGGGAAAATAATACAGGAAAAGGAGGTAAACCAGCATTTTCTCCCTTTTCCTACAATGATTTATACCCTATCAAAAACAAATTACATCATTTGAGGCACATTTGAATCGATGCCTGCTAATGCTTTCTTAAAGGTCTAAAATTTAACGTGTGATAAAGAGATGAAATAAATTCTCTGAAATGGTAACTTGGAATCCTGTAAAAAAAAAAGGGGGGGTGTTACTATGCTGGACCTCTTCAGGTTTTTTATGTCTCCCCCCGTCAGGGTCGGGAGACATATTGTTTTTCCCCGTGCGTCCGTCTGTCTGTCTGTCTGTCCGTCACAAATCATGTCCGCTCTATAACTTGAAAACCTTTTAAGATATTTTGATAAAACTTCACACATTTGTAAAGCACTATGAGACGAAGTGTCATGCACAAGAACCATAACTCTGGCTTGTATATTTTTTGAGTTATTTCCCTTTGATTATTTTCCTTACTCATTTTACATACAATTACGCTCTATAACTCTATAACCATAGAGATATCTTGATAAAGCTTCATACATTTGTAAAGCACAATGAGATGATGTGTCATGCACAAGAACCATAACTCTGGCTTTATTTTTTGAGTTATTTCCCTTCGATCATTTTCTATACAATTAAGTGGCTGCTCTATAACTTGAAAACCGTTTGAGATATTTTGATGAAACTTCATACATTTCTGGACCACAATGAGATGATGTGTCATGCACAAGAAACATAACTCTGGTTTGTATCTGAAAATCTTCACACCAATTCGGCAAATAGAAATCTGGGAGAAAATATTATTAACTTTATCATGGATTATTAATCCTTCTGACACCAAAAGGGGGGGGGGGGGGGACATCTGTTTTTTTGTAGAAAAACAAGTTCTAGTTTTATATAAATTGATGAGACAAGATGGGGTGTACGCGATGTATATAATACTCTGATGTACGTGGAATCTAGTACGACCACATGGTTTTCTGATTATTTTCTTTTTCAACAATTTTTTTTTTATTTATGGATTTGAGATAATGGTACAGGGTGTTTCATAATATCTGTCCTTATTCTAAACATGAATAGTGTCAACACATGTGAGTTTAAGATGAATGGAAAGCTACCACCTTTTTGCAGACATAGTAAAATTTCATTTGATATATAATACACAGACATTACCTAAACTTTCTTTGATACGCTACACTTTTTCCGACGAGTTTATTTCACAACAAGTGTCCTCATAACATCAATTCTGGGACTTTAAGTAACGCCAACTTTTTGTTTAAAAGGGCGTACAGGCTTACATAAGCAAAATAGATTTAGAGCAACAGAGGAATTGAGTTTTCATATTGAAAAACTGCTACACTATGTGACAATTACCTCATGGGCTGTTTTCAGAGCAGACGGTAATGTAGTTCACATGTTTTTGCGCATATGGCAAGGACAGTGCCAACACAGTAAATAAAGAGGGCTTTCTGAGCATTCTGAGAAAGACTTTCATTCTGATACCAAAAGAAAAGGGTATCAACATTGAAGACACGTGTACTAGTACATGCATTTGATTTCGGAAAGGAGGAGCCACACAGCACATGACCGGAAGCATAATTAAATGACATCTAAAAGCATCCTGGCAAAAGTTAATTTCTTTCAGGCATAGCTACACACTCTGAACCTCGAGGCTTTTTCTTGTAATATGTAGTATTAAAGGTGCACAGCTGAGTGTCAGGATATACTTAAGACTTTAAAGCTACAATCAAGACGAAAATTTATTGAAATAGTGGGGGTGGGGGGGGATTGCAGACATGTAATGAAAGACTCTAACAATAAACTTGACGTCACAGTTGCTCAGAGTAGACGTCATTGCTGTATAATGGACTTGTCAGAAAAAGTGTAGTGTATTAACTATTATAAAAGTAATACCTATGTACTACATATCAAATGAAATTTTATTATGTCTGCAAAAAGTTGGCAGCTTTCAAATTAGTTTAGATTGAAATTAGTCGAAAATATTGACTCTAAGAATAAGGACAGATAATATGAAACACCCTGTATATAGGAAATTTTCATTTTACATTAACGCTGTTCCAGATAACTTTTAACTGGTTTTCCTATGGTCCATAACTGCAAGTTGAGCAATTCAGATCCTCATTGGTCCCATGTAAGCTCCACTGGCCAAAACTAGTGAGCTTTTGTCATGGCCCTGTCTGTCCATCTGTTTTTCTGTCCATGTGTTAACTTATTTCAAACATCTCTGAAATAAGCCATCCAATTTTGACCAAACTTTACAGAAATGATCCTGCCATGGTCCTCTTTGGAATTTTTGAAAGAATTTAGTTCCAATCTCTTGTTGCCATGGAAACAAAACTGAAAAATATTGTAAACTTTGAAAATCTTCTTTTCTTAAGCCATAAGGCTTAGGGCTACTGAATTTGGCATGTAGCTTAATCAAATAGACCTCTACCAAGTTTCTTCAAATTATAGCACTGGCGTAAAAAGTGGCCCTGCCCCAGGGGTAACAAGTTTAACATTGGCTTATATTGTGAAAACTTTACTAATCGTCTCGTTCTTAACCATAAGGCCTAGGGCTACCAAATTTTGCATGTAGCTCCATCTTATTCATCCAAGGTTTTTCAAATCAGAACCCTACTGTCAATATTGGTCCTGCCCAGGGTTCACAAGTTTAACATTTGCTTACATGGAGAAAACTTTAAAGAGGTCTCCTTTCCTAACCATAAGGCCTGGGGCTATCAAATTTTGCATGTAGCATTTTCTAGTGCGTCTTTACCAATGTAGTTCAAGTTTTAGCCCTTGAGTCCAATTTGGGCCTACCCTGGGGGTCACAAGATTTACGTGGACTTATGTACTTTAAACTTTAAAAATCTTCCCATTCCAAACCATAGGGCCAAGGGCCACTAAGTTTTGCATTTAGCTTTATCTAGTAGACCTCTACTAGAAACCATTTAGTCTAAAATTGTAATGTTTGGTATGTATAGTTTGTACTTATTAGCCATTGGAGCTATAAACAAAATATGGCTCAGATTATAGGATCTGTCTTTCAAAGGGATACAAACATAGCTGGTTACCTGCATCTTTTCCTTTTGCATCATTATTTTTTAAATCCTTCTTCCTAAAATACAGGGTCATTTGGTAAAGGATGAAAGCAGTTGAGCATTTTTCAGTTTATTATTGTTATCCATTCTTTTGTTTTTCTTTTCAGGCATTGCATCTGTGTGCCTTGGACAGTGGAGATATGGTACAAAGTTGTTACTTTTCTGTGTTGTTTTCAATGTTGTTTATTCTTTTTCTTGCTTTTTTTTTCATTTTCTTAAGTTACAACTAATGGTATATTCCCATGGTCTTTAGTGGTTTTATCCCGTTTATTGAAGGCAACCACTTTGAAACTTGGTTACAGATAAGTGATGTTGAGTTTTAATGACCCTGAAGAAAACAGCTCTTCAAAGCATTGTGCTTTTCAAAGCATCCTTTTTCTCACAATGTTTTCTATCCTATCAAAGACAAAACTCATTTTTTGAGTAATTAGCTCCACTGGCCAAAGGCCAGCGGGCTTATGTCATGGCCTGTTGTCCGTCGTGCGTCCGTCCGTCCGTCCGTCCGTGCGTCCGTCCGTCCGTCCGTGCGTTAACTTTTTTTTAAAACGTCTTCTTCTCTGAAACTACCCATCCAATTTTGATGAAACTTCACAGAAATGATCCTGCCATGGTCCTCTTCAGAATTTCTTGAAAGAATTTAATTCCTTCAAAAACTCTGGTTGCCATGGCAACAAAACTGAAAAATTTTGAAAATCTTTGAAAATCTTCTTGTCTGAAACCGTAAGGCCAAGGGCTACCAAATTTGGCATGTAGCTTTATCTAGTGGACCTCTACCAAGTTTCTTCAATTTATAGCCCTGGGGTCAAAATTGGCCCCGCCCCGGGGGTTACAAGTTATACATGGGCTTATTTAGGGAGAACTTTAAAATTCCTCTTCTACCTAGCCATAGGGCCTAGAGCTACCAAATTTGGCATGTAGCTTTATCTAGTGGACCTCTGCCAAGATTGTTCAAATTATAGCCCTGGGGTCAAATTAGGCCCTGCCCGGGGGTAACAAGTTTTACATGGGCTTATATAACAAGTTTTACATGGGCTTATATAGGGAGAACTTTAAAATTCTTCTTTGACCTAGCCATGGGGCCTAGGGCGACCAAATTTGGCATGTAGCTTTATCTAGTGGACCTGTACCAAGGGTGTCCAAATTATAGCCGAGGGTCAAATTTGACTTCGCTCCGGGGGGGTAACATGTTTTACATGGGCGGGCTTATATAGGAAAATCTTTCGCATCTAGCTATAAGGGCTAGGGCTATCAAATTTTGCATTTAGCTTTATCTAGGGGGTCTCTATCAAGGGTGCCCAAATTATAGCCCAGGGGGTCAAATGTAGCCCCACCCCAGGGGGTCACAAGTTCTACATGGTCTTATATAAGGAAACTTTAATAATCTACTTGTACATAGCCATATTAAGGCCTAGGGCTACCAAATTTTGCATGTAACTTTATATAATGGGCCTCTACCAAGAGGGCCCAAATTTTAACTTTGGGGGTCAAGTTTTACTCCACACCAGGGGTCACAAGTTTTACATTGGCTTTTATAGTGAAAACTTGATAAACCTGTATCATGGATCACATATTTTACAGGGCCTTTTATTCAGCAAACTTGTTTTACATGACTTTTTATTGGGCAAGATTAAAAAATCTTTTTGTTTATAACCACACATTCTAGTTTCATATTGTAGGTCTGGGGTCAAAATTGCCTTCATTCCAGGGATCGCAAGTTTAACATGGGCTTCAAAATATTGTCACTTCAATTTAAACATTAATCAAGGGAAATAACTCTTTTTATGAAAGATAAAGTTCGTTACTATTTACCTCCCTTGATTATCAAGCTGCAGTGATACATGATTGGTGCTAGACAAGTTTTTTAGCTCCACTGGCCGAAGGCCAGCAGGCTTATGTTATGGCCCGTTGTCCGTTGTGCGTCCATCCGTATGTTAACTTTTTTTACAGGGCTTTTCATTGAGAAAAATTTGAAAATCTTCTTGTTTATAACATTCAAGAACTGAATTATTTGGTATGGAGCTTTATATTGTGGACCTCCACCAGGATTCAAATAATTATAGCTTTGCGATCAAAATTGGCTTTGCCCATGGATCACAACTTTCTCGTAGGATTAGATAGAAAAATGTTTGCATGTCCTCGTGTTTGAAATCAATTTGCTGAATATTGTAATGTTTGGCTTGTAGTGTTTTTACTTAATAGCCAGTGGAGCGATACAGGGCCATCATGGCCCTCTTGTTATGATTGAGCTATCTATTCATGCTTTCAATTTGGTTTAGTCAAAATTTTTGTTGTTTGGTAAAGAAATAAGCTTAAGGTCAATGTCAAGGTCACTTTTTTATAGTATAAAGTCAGATGACAAAGCTTTACTAATTGTAGAGGCAGGTATATGAAACTTCCTATAGTGTTGGATCTTGATCTGTAGATTATGCCATGCGTATACCTTTTTTTCTGTGCAGAAATGCATATCATGTTATAATATACCCAGTAAAAAAAAAAGCAACATAGTGCTTGAACTTTTTGGGTTTTAAACTAATACATATGAGTCATGCTTTGTGAAAAGGGGGCTTAATGAATCTACAAAAAATATCAGTCCATGTCAGCCTGCACAGTTCTCACAGACTGATATGGGTCAAACATTTTGCATATTGTGAATTGTATGCATGTCCAAGGACCATACTACCTCATGATCCAGTCTGTTGTTTATAAAAATGGTTTTATTATATTCATAATTATATGGTGACTTGCTTGGTAAAATGCATCACAGAGAAGCATTAAAACCCCATTTGCCAGAGCATGGCTCATATTTAAATGCTTTATAGACTATATCAGTTTTACTGTTTAACAATTAATCTTCTGTGAACAAATTATCCAAATTTGTTAGATTCTAACACTAGTTATCAAAGTATATTTGATTGCATCCCATTTTGATCATAAAATGAATTCGACACACTCTTCAGTATCTCAAATGCCGATTTGTCTTGGTCCTGATTCTCCTCTGCATGGAGTTCATAAGTGCATTTATCCTTTTTTTATGAGAATATTATTCCTCTTCACTATATGGTGGCTAGTCAAGTTGTTTACTGTTATGTTTTGCCCAAAAGTCCCAACAAACCCTGGCTTTATGTTATGCTGAAAGATTAGGTTGTGCTTTTGCACAATGGCACAGCAACAGGGCATAGAATTTCATCATTGTATCATACAGCAGCAGTTCAATTCTCATCTATCACAATGGTGACCTTCTTACCCTGTGTGACACCTGCCCCCATACCATAAGCAAGCACCAGAGCTATCCTTCTCAAAAATGCAAGCATAAGCAAAGCATTTGCTGTTTTACACTTTCTTTGTGGGGCACTGTTACAGTTGAGTAAATTTAGATACTGTGTTAAGTACACAGTGACCTTGACAGTTGTATGACATATTTTCTTCAGGCCAAAGCATTTAACAATGGTTGCATGTTTATGTTCCTGTTGTTTCATTTTTGGGTCAGTTTAGATTTGGTCTAGTATTTTTTTTTTTTTTTTTACTCTAGATATTATTTATTTGCATTATTATTTCATTTTTGTGACCCTGTTTTTGATGTTGTGTTTCTTTATTCCCAGCATCCCTTGTCTACTCAGTATGATTTGACCAGTGGCCATGGAAATATGGTATAATCTCTAGTTATAATACTTTTAATTGCTTGTGTTAAACACTTAAACTTTATCACACAATCCCAAGTTCTAACAACCCTGAGGTAGATAGCTTTGAAAGCATTACAGGAAAAGGAGAAAATGCTGGTGACCAGCGTCAAAGCTTTCCTTTCCCACTACGCTTTCTACCCTTTCAAAGACAAATCATCAGAGTAGTAATCAGAGTAGTAATTGATTTGTCGTTTCCATTGCTTTTCACTTTGGATTATTCTTGAATTTTGTTATTTGTTAAAAAATATTGTATTCCTGTATTACATGTACAATTTTTATACTACCTTACATTAGATACCTTGAAGGAAAACACCATGAAAAACAACACTCTATTGTTCAATATTTTGGCTATTGCCTTTTTCAAAAGCCCAAAACACTTTTTCCTCTATAGCATTTTTTAAGAGTGCATTACTTCAACCATATTGTTTTACAAAACGAAAAGTAAGGTTGAAGAAAAGTTGCTAGGTTAAATGAGGCATAGATAATACATGTTATTTCATGTAGATCAATTTGGCAAAGAAGAATGTCATCAAAACTTTTAATGTTCCCCATTTGACTTTTCTTCCTCTATTTTCAAGCTATTGTGAGTGAATGAGTCAAAGTATGTCCAAGTCAAATGTGAAAATAATGTATGTCCCAGTCTGTTTGAGTAGTGTGTTTCTCTTTATCATAAGTTATTCAATTTGCATGGGAGTATATTGTATTTCATTAATTAATTTGCTTGAACTGGTGTCCAACACAATATATTTCCATGCAAACCCAATAGCTCTTGTATGTTACATTTTGTCCATCTAATATCTGTACACAAACTTTTGAATATCATGACATCACTATTGTTAAAGGTAATTTAAACCCTGGTTACTAGCATTTTCTCTTTTTCTCGCAATGTTTTCTACATATTCAAGGCAGATACTATAATTGAAAAGTATTTGAATTGTCATTAGTAATTTTTTTCAAAATGGATGAGTCTAAAATCTTGCTGTGTGGTTAAGGGTTAACAAACAAGATGTAATGGAATATCCTTTTCCTTGCTTCAAAATTTCAAGTTCAATAAAAGTGTTACATCTGGCACATTTTGTATATCTTTTAGTGACTGTCTTACGAACATTTTCCGTAACAAAGAAACAAATGAATAAATGCATGGCTGAAATACAAACCGCATCTGGTGGGATTCAAACCCATGACGGACAAATATTCACGTTTTCCGAGGTTTAAAAGATAAATACCTTAACCACTGAGCTAAAGAGAATTCTCCCTAACGCAGCTGTTAGGTATTGTATTTAAATCGGGACGAAGCCATGCATGAAGGAGTGGTCTCCCGTAACACACCCCCTCTTAAAGTCATCATTTATTGATGACTCAAAGCCTTATTAGGCAGTAAGTCTATTATTTAGACAACAAATGTCCGTTTCTTGGACAACAAATGGGATTAATGGCTCAATGGCCAATCCCGGACGAGCTCCCATCTTAGGAACATGGAAGTTCGCAACAAATGCATAGCTGAAATACAGACTACATCTGGCGGGATTCGAACCCATGGCGGACAAATATCCTCGTTTTCCGAGGTTTAAAAGACCAATACCTTAACCACTGAGCTAAAGAGATATCTCCCTATCGCAGCTGTTAGGTATTCTGTTTAAATCGGGACGAAGCCATGCATGAAGGAGTGGTCTTCCGTAACAACTGTTACTTGAAAAACACATGCAATGTTTTTATTTTATCTTAAAATAGGTATTATGCCTAGCCAAGCTCTTAAAAAACAACGTCTAACAACAAAATTTCCAATAATGTAGGCAATTCTAGGTTTGATATTTCGACAGGTGGCCTTTCTTAAGTAGTTCTGTCCTAAGCTGCACATGAAAAGATTGTATTCCAGTACCAAAGTGTCATAATATATGAAAAAAAAATATGAAACTTTTCATCCAGTACAAATACAAAGGGGCAACATCAAAGTATTCAATAAATCAATTTAATGTGTATCTATAATAATATGACATTTTGCCAAGTTGAACTTAGATGAACTAAAATTTTTTGCCAAATTGTGTCAAATCAAAATGTTTATTGACAGAAACAGTTGTTGAGTCTCTTCAAATGAGGAACAAAACTTGAACAATAGCGTTGTACCCATTACAGTAATATACCATGCTAACCTAAGGAGGAAGGTTTTTGAAAGTATTGCAGGAAAAGGAGTAAGTCTGGTGACTAGTTCTCACAAATGATTTCTATTCTCTAAAAGACTCATTATATCATTTCAGCTATGTTTGACTTGTTGTCTACAAATGTTTTGATGTTTATGAATGTTAAGTGTTGTTGTCTAGTAAATAGTTAAGGTGCATTCAGATTAACCACACTAGTAAATTGGACATGAACAGATTATTCAACCATTTACCGAATTAAAAATTTGCAAACTCATCCAAATTTATAGCATTCACATTGCAGACAACAAACTAAATGTAGTCAAAAGACTGAAATTTGTCTTTGGTAGAGCAGAACCATAGTGAGAAAGGAGAAGATACTGGTTACAAGCATTTCTTCTATTTTGACAATGTTTTCAAATGCTTTTTTAATACAGGGTCATTGAAATGTGGGATCCCTTGGTATAGCATTAAGACAAGTAAAAGTAGTAAGCAACAAGTTTAGTTTCTAGTAGTATTCTTTGCAGAATCCTCCAGTAGGGTAAAGGTAGAAAAATGTCACACTACAGATGGGGTAAGAGACATCCCCACCACTCCAGCAGGCTGTACATGCCCTTTGATCATTATGTTTTCATAACACACCACGTTAGCCTTGAATTGAGCTAAACTCACTGGAGGTCAGAAAATCACATAACTTAAACCTTTCCTGAAACGAATTTCAATTCTTGAACCACATTTATTCTGTCATCTTCACATGCTCTTAATTTGGACTAGTCTAAAATTTTGTAGTGTGGTAAAGAGTTGAAAGGTAGAAAATATAATGGAAAAAGATGAAACTGCTTTAAAAACAGCACTTCCTTCTTTTTCTACAATATATATCAGAAGTCCTATTTTAAGGATCCTTTGTCATTGATTTCTATGGAAAAGGGTTAATACATAGTATGAAATGGATTACGTTTTTCTCTTTGTAGCACCAATACCACACAAAGATAGATGAGTTCTTAGAAAGAGTCCAGGTCCAAATGGTCAAGTGTATCATAGAAAAGGTTAGTGTTTGGTCAGTAAAGAAAGGCTGTTTGAAAAGTAGTAGCAATGATTCAGTACATATGAAATATTTCAACAGTGTGCATTTCTGCATGGTCAGATCATGTCGAGTTGTGTGTGTAAAAAGATGCATATCAGATGAGACTGAAGATCAAATTCATTGCACGTCTCTTCACATGCAATGAGACATGATCCAACCATGCAGAAATGCAAATCTTCATTTGTGAAAGTTTTCAGAGATGTTAACTATTTAATATTCAGATTGTTAGATGTTTCTTTACCATAGTCAGTATGTAAAGCTTTTGTAGATGGCAAGTTAAATGTGGCTAAAATGATTATATCTGTCTTCGAATGAGTAAAAAAAGTTGTTAGAAAAGGAGAAAATGCTGGTTAACAGCTTTCTTACCTTTATCCATGTTTTAACCCTTTACCACACAATGACGCCTTTCAACGCCACTGAAGAAGAGGCCTTTTGAAAACATTGTGGGAAAAGGAGAAAATGCTGGTAACCAGCATTTTCTCCTTTTCCCACAAAGTTTTCTACCCTATCAAAGAAAAGTTGCGTCATTTGAGCCACTAAGAAATTGTCTTCTGCAAATGCTTTCAATTTGGATAGGTCTTAAATTTTGCCGTGTGGTAAAGGGTTAAAAAACCTTTTTTCTTACTGTTGAAACACAGGATTGTTCTGTGAAGAGGTATAAGGGATAGAGTGTAAACATTTAATGACTGTTTTTATTTTTCAGTTGCTGTCAGTCCTTGAGTCTGTTTTAAGTAAATTGTCACGATATGATGAAGGAACATTTTTCTCATCTATTTTATCATTAACGGTAAGTCTTCCATCTAGTTAAGAGTTGAGGAAGTATTTAAGTCTTTACCACACAATCATGACTTTTAACGACCTGTAGGAAGAGGCGTTATTCTGGGGAAAGGAGAAAATACTGGTAACCAGCATTTTCTCCTTTTCCCACACAGTTTTCTACCCTGTAAAAGGCAAAGTTCATCATTTGAGCCACATTTTAATTTGTCGTCTGCAAATGCTTTCAATTTGGGCTTGCCCAAAATTTTGTCGTGTGGTAAAGAGTCTATCCCTTGCTACACAATCTCAAGTTTTAATTACCCTGATGAAGAAGACTTCTAAAATCATTACGGAAATAGGAGAAAACGCTTGTAACCAGCATTTTCACCTATTCCCACAATACCATTTACCCAATTCAGATAAATTCCATAATTTGAACTACATTAAAATTATCATCTCCAAATGCTTTCAACTTGAACAAGTCTACATTTTTGTTGTGTTGTAAAGAGTTAAAGTAGCATTTAAATGAATATTTGAAGCATACCGGTACCTAAGAATTGCTCTCATGTTACATAGCATCATTTATCACTGTATTTGTGCAGAGGGCAGCAGCTCAGGATGTAATGAAAAGGCTTTAAATCCAGGGTTCAAAGTTTGGATCTCTAGCTTTGCCAAGTTCTTTCCAAAGAATAGCGATTGTCATTGCACCTGCATTAATTGCCTTCTTACTACTACATATAACTTTCATGATATTATCATGGAAAGCAGCCTTTTGCTTGGCTTGTCTTTCAATGTACTGGTGAAATTATATCTTAGGCAAGTATTAGTAGGTGCATTGGCAGGTGCAATGCAGCTGAAATTTAAATAAAAGAGAAGAAAAAATAGGGCTACATATCACACAGAAAAATTAACAAACATAACATTGTGGGTTTTTTGTCTCTGTTGTTTTGTTGTTACAACCACCTTTGGTACTCCATAGAGATATGAACCTAATGTTTAGAACCATTTACCTGTTAAGAAAAGCAAGAGATTCATAGCTTGCATTAGTGAATGGCACAATTCTTGAATATAGTTCAGCTCTGAAATGGGTAGACTTGCTATATTTTACAATATTGTAGACTTTCCTCTTCTGAGAGCATTTGTAGATGACAAATATACAGCATGTCAAGCGATTGGATTTGAAAACATTCTTGAAAAGGTAGAAAAAACTCTGGAGATGTTAATTTTGTTTCTCCTTTCCCCACAATGTTTTCGGAAGCAGTATTTTGCTAGGCTGTCAGATCATGAGATCTTTTGTTGAGGATCAAATTAGTATGAACTGTTGAATTTATAACTATATGAGCCATGCTCTGTGAAAAGGGGGCATAATACATTTGCAAAAAATATCGACCCAGGTCAGCCTGTGCAGTCCAAGCAGGCTGACCTGGACTGAAACTTTTTGCTTTTGGTTAATTTTCTACAGGTCAAAGGACTAGTGTACCTTACATGATTAATCCTTTACCACACAATGACGATTTTTGACGCCCCTGAAAGAGAAGGCTTTTGAAAACATTGTGGGAAAAGGAGAAAATGCTGGTTACCAGCATTTTCTCCTTTTCCCACAACGTTTTCTACCCTATCAAAGAAAAATCATTTCATATGAGCCACGTTAAAACTGTCATCTACAAATGCTTTCAATTTGGACAGGTCTAAAATTTTGTCGTGTGGTAAAGGGTTAAGTAGATTGTCACACCGAATGGATTTTATGGATCTATGATACAGTGATGACTTGCTTGGTATTATGCATAACCTAGATGCAATTAGTCCCATTTTTCACAGAGTATGGCTCATGTTTTGATCTATAGATACTAGTCACATGTATTTCATTAATTACAGAAACCAGTAAATGAACTGGGGAAGGCCTATGTTGAGTTCATGAGAGGTAATCTGGACCTTATCCGACAGAAGATCTTGGATGAACTCTTTGTACTCTCAATATTTGAGGTCAGGAATCTTCCTACATAATTTAACTCTTTGCCACACAATCTTAAGTTTTAACTGCCCTGAGTAAAAGGGCTTTTGAAGACACTGTTGGAAAAGAAAGTTATGCTAGTTACCAGCGCTTTCTCCTTTTCTCAATATTTTCTACCTATACTGATCCAAAACCCATCAATTGTTCCACATTCAGTGTCTACCAGTGCATTCAACTTAGACTAGTCTAGAATTTTGTCACATTATAGAGAGTTAGCTGACAATTTGGTTACCTTACGTCTTGCCCCATCCCTTTATCGGATGACAGTTACAGACTTTTCCAAGTTAAAAGCAGTTGCAGATTATAAATTGAATGTGGCTCAGTTGATGGAATTTGTTTTATAACTCTTTAACAAAATTTCAGACTGGATCAAGTTGAAAGTATTTGCAGATGACAAACCCAAGGTTGCTAAAATGGCAGAATTTGTCTTTGATTAAGTCTTTCTCCTTTTCCCCTAATGTTTTCAAAAGCTTTCTGTTTCATAGTCATTCAAACTTGGGATTGTGTGGTAAGGCTTTAAGGGTATAAAACATTGTGGGAAAAGGAGAAGAAACTGGTTACTAGCATGTTTTCAAAAGCTTTTTTCCTCAGTTGTACAATGTTAACACTTTATCATACAGTTCCATGTTGTAATGGCCCTTAACCCTTTACCACACAATCTCAAGTTTTAACAACCATGAGAAAGAAACCCTCTGAAAAGTGGGAAAAGGGGAAATTATGGTAACCTGCATTGTCTCCTTTTCCTACAATGTTTTTTATACTCCCACAGACAAATCTTACCTTCTGATGAATATCTCTAAACTTTTGTCCTTTGATGAAAAGTTAAACAAAAGGCTTCTGAAAGCATTGTTCGAAAAGGAAAAATGCTGGTTAATTTTAAGCCTTTGCCACATTATTTCAAGTTTTAAGGACCCAGGACCCAAGAAACACATCTTAAAAATATTGTGTGAAAAGGAGAAAATGCTGGTTACCAGCAATATCTCCTTTTCCCACAATGTTTTCTATCCTCTGAAATAACTTCTTTAATCTTTAAGATATGTTTATGAAACTTCACATGGTGACAAGTCTTAGTATTCAGAGTATGCCAATACTATCATTTAAAAGTAAGCCTGATACTTCATTGTGAAAAATTTAGATTCTAGCTGGTAGGGGATGTATCTTTTTCCAGCTTATCTTTACTTGGGTAAGTGACATGGGGCCACTATGTCCTCTTGTTTATGAATTTCAGCAATGGTATGCAGATCAAATGAAGATGATTTTTATGAAACTTCACATGGTGACAAGTCTTAGTATTCAGAGTAAGCCAATACTATCATTTAAAAGTAAGCCTGATACTTATTGTGAAAAATTTAGATTCTAGCTGGTAGGGGATGTATCTTTTTCCAGCTTATCTTTACTTGGGTAAGTGACATGGGGCCACTATGTCCTCTTGTTTATGAATTTCAGCAATGGTATGCAGAACAAATGAAGATGATTTCTGATTGGTTAACAGACAGGCTAGATCTAGCTCTACATCCATACCAATTAACTTGTGTGATGGCAATAACAAGGGTAGGTATTGTATACTGTAGTAGAGTTTCAGTTGTGTACCAGATATTGTTCACATCAAACATCCTTGAAATAAAATTTAGACATGCCTGGGTATGCATAGTAGGATTTTTTAAACAGCGACCTTGTGGTGATACACACACACAAGACAGGTTTCTGTCAGTCCAAAATAGTAAGGTTTCAGTATCTATGGTGTGTTTTGCCATATGTAGGGAAATTATGTCATAGGGGAAAAAAAACATAAGTAAATGTAAATTTTGAATATCTGGTGGGGAGTAAGCAAATTATGTAGAAATGTCAAACATTCAGAATGTATGTTATATCATCCAGAAAAAATTTTTGCCAAAGTAAAGTATAGGGATAAAAGATTGATGTTAAAGCACAATAACACATGACAAAACAAATGTCATCTCCCACACAGTGACTCTTCAAAATGTGTTTTCAGTGTTAATAATGATTTTAACCCTTTACCGCACAATGCCTACTTTTAATGACCCTAAGCGAGAAGCCTTTTGAAAACATTGTGGGAAAAGGAGAAAATGCTGGTAACCAGCATTTTCGCCTTTTCCCTGAATGTTTTCTACCCTATCAAAGAAAAATTTCACCATTTGACCCACATTGACATTGTCTTCTGCAAATGCTTTCAATTTGGACAAGACTAAAATTTTGTCATATGGTAAAGGGTTTAACAGCAGATTTACATAGAAACTAACTAAAATACAAAATAGAAGCCAAGATCTCAATATTATTACACGGAAAATACTTTGATGATTGTTACACTGTGAGAAATTTTGGACATCAGGAAGGGGGTGAGGGTTTGTCTTTCAGCATAAGAGTACAAACATAGGTTTTGAGAAATTGCTCTTTGATTATATTGCCTATTAGTTCCATTCAGCAAGCATACTTATTCAGCTGTCTTTCTGCTGTAACCATGGCTTGCTTGGGTTTAAGTCCAGTTCAAAACCAAAACAATTTTTTCACCATATATTCCTAGTAGATGTTAGAAAATAACCAAAAATTCCTAAAATTTTGTTGGAAAAAAAAACTTGAATCCTTTGTGCCAAGTTTGTTGAAAGGGTGTGTACTAAGAGTGTTATACTTTTATTTATAATATGCCTATAAATGATCCGATTAGAATATGGGCATTATCTAACTCACAAATACAAATGACTAGAAAATTTTTCCGAAGCAGTCATGTACCTTGTATAGAACATTTTTTCCTGTCAGTCATGTACCCTGTGTAGAACATAATTGTGTTCACTGACTACTTTTGTATTTGTTTGGGTCTCTCAGCCCAATCGCAATAACAGTTTGGCTACCATGAGGAACACAAAAAACCAATTTTAGTGTATTTATAGATATGTTGTCCGTTATTTGTCATCTACTTTGTTCTGAAATTGTTTTTGTGCAGAACTTGATTATGTCCAATATCAGTGCCCATTAACGACGTATATGACAAATTTTTCTAACAGACAGATTTTTTTTAAAACTTTGCACATACAAAGCTCATCATGTCTCTAGGAGATTACAGTAAAAGACGATAGGGGTCACCGTGCTCGTTTCTGAGAAATTTGCCTTTGAAAAAGGTATATACAGTTCCAAAATTCAGCTTATATTGGATTTAAAGCGCCTTTCTTTAATAATCAGTTAAACAGGAAAATTACTGGAAAAATATACAAATATATATCATTTTAATGAGAATTCATATATTTTTGCACAAAAAATATATAAAAGCCTGGTTTTGAGCATGGTAAATGTACAAATATGCATGTTATATATAGACCATTGAGTTAAAAAGGGAGATAATTTGATCAAATTCAGGGTTAATCTTAAAAAAATATATACTTTCTGACAGATTTTTCTTAAACTTTCCACACTTATAGTATTTATAATTCTAAACAATAAGAAAAAAATAAAAATGGCACCTATCCGTGCTTATTTCAACAGAAAGCAGGGTTGAAGGTCACTGTGAAAGTTATTTTTTCAAGGAAAAAAAATAGGATAAAAGCTCAGCAGACATGGTGGGAAAAGGAGAAATTGCTCATTAGGAGTGATTTCTCCTTTTCCAACAATAATTTTCAAAGTGGAAACGGCTATACTTCCACAGCTTTAAATTTCCTGCCTTTGTTTCCTTGTTTGGTGTGTAACGCCGTGTCAGCAGCATTTTAATTATTTCAAGGTGACAGTTCAAAGATCCATTTTTTTCTCTTCACCAATACTAGGCGAAGAATGTGCTACTTGTTTCAGTGAGCCAATAGTATTACCATTATGTGCAAAAAATACATAGGTGCACTTTTGATTCAATATCCACAACAAAAATACATGCGCAGTAGGATGCACGTGAACATTTGTCATATACGTTGTGAAGCAAACATGTATAGTTTCAAAAGGGTATTTCCAAATGCTACACTCTTGAACTGCAGCATCACTATTAATGGTCACAAGCTGAACTTGCCTCTGGCATTAAAATGAAAAAGAAGTCATACTACCTGTATTCTTGACAGTGACTGTGAAAAACAAGCAGTGACTACCTTTTCAGTCCTTCAGAAATAGTTTCTAGGCCACATTTCTTGTTTCTTTTGTAATGAGTCTGGGACAAGCAACAGCCATTGTTAAACAGGTAGACTGATCTATGTAGACACCATTATTTACATATTCATCCGCCATCCATAAATATTGTATATCTATGTACAGCAAAATGTAGTTCCCTGATTTTTTTTTTTGCTTATTTATAGTTGAGTTTGTGATGTTTCTTTACCGCTGTAATGAGAAGGTATATGATAAAAGGAACCTTACAAAAGTCCGCATTTCTGTGTGGTTGGATCATTTCAAGTCTCATCCGATATGCACCTCTTTACACACACAACTAGAAATGATCCAACCATGCAAAAATGCAGACTGTTGTTATATTCCATAGGTACGTGAAATCCTAAAGTGTTACATGAGCATAGAACTGATCGTTCATATGAATTTATTATTAAATGTTTTCTTCACATTACGAGTCTTGGTCAGTAACTGCTAGTAGAGCAAATCAGGCCCTTGTGGGTTCTTGTTTTACCAATGGTTGAAAAAAAATGAGAAGAAGATATGAATTCTGTATGGGTTTAAATGTTTAACCCTCACCCCACAATCCAAAGTTTAAACGACCTTAGGAAGAAGCCTTTCGGAAATATTGTTAGAAAAGGAGAAAATGCTTGTCATAAAAGGAGAAACTGCTGGTGACCACATTATCTCCTTTTCGCGCAATGTTTTCTACTCCCTCTGATACTGATTGCATTGTTTTTGAAACAAACCGTTTGTCATCAGCAAATGCTTTCAATTTGGACCTGTCTAAAATTTAGTTGTTTGGTAAAGAGTTAAGACTA
Organism: Hippopus hippopus; assembly: GCA_946811185.2. Taxonomy (NCBI): domain Eukaryota; kingdom Metazoa; phylum Mollusca; class Bivalvia; order Cardiida; family Cardiidae; genus Hippopus; species Hippopus hippopus. The sequence goes on from OX328102.1 coordinate 13,823,613, forward strand.
ACAGAACATTTTCTTGTTTTTTACAGAAGTGTTTTTCAGACTTTGAACTTCAAGGTGTGTTGGAAAATGTTCTAAATAGCAAAACCTATCAAACCATTTGTAACCGGTTACAGGTAATTATAATATTATATAACTATTATGCTGTGATATACTTCTTTCCATTGTGACGATGGAACAGCTCGTAGAATCTAAACTGTATACCCTGTATATTCTATGAGCTGTGGTGTGAAAGTATCATGAAAAATGGCATTACTTTCTTAGTAGTTGGAATTTTCTTGTAAAATTTCAACAGCAGATACTATAAAACTGGATCAGCTTACCTGAGCCCAAGTTGCTGTTTAACCCTGTACCAACAACAAAATTTTAGACTTGTCCAATTTGGGAGCATTTGCAGACGACAAAATAAATATATTCAAAAAAGTAAAATTTGTTTATAGTAGGGTAGAAAACATTGTGGGAAAAGGAGAAAATGCTGGTTACCAGCATTTTCTCCTTTTCCCACAATGTTTTCAAAAGACTTCTTTCACAGGGTCCTTTTAATTCGAGATTGTGTGGTAAAGGGTTAAGTGAATGTTTAAGTCAAAATAGGGGCATGGCTGAGTTAAGACATATTTAGGTCATCTGCCCTTATTTTATGGAGCCACCTTTTGAATGTATCCAGACTTTGAAGTGAATATCTTTAGTGGTGACAGATATATTAGAAACTGTCAATGTTTTTCATTTATGAATTTGCAGAGAATGATAGAGCTATGACAACCTTTTGTTGCTATCAAAACAGCTGACCGAAAAATGTGTCAGCATTACCAGACTTGTAGCTTATAGAATAATTCATATTGGAAGCAAGTTGCATTTAAAAATTTTTACTTGGCCCAAATGGTTGTATTTTTCATGGAAAGGGTAGAAAATTTTGAAAGGGAGAAATTTCTGGCTTTCAGAATTTTTCTTTACTACTTTTTTTCATAAAAGCATTTTAGTCAGGGTCTAAAATACTTTAGATCATTCAGTAAAAAGGTTTACCCTTTACCTAGTGTAAAGAAAAAAAAATACTGCACCACTCTGACCATATGTATTATTCTATGCTAAGCTGGTTTCAATTTCAGGTTGAGGAGACCACTCAGTCAGTAACCCAGTCAGAAAACAGCAGCAGAACCCGATTTTTACCTGGAATGGGCAGCAATGCTAGTGGAAGTGGTGATGACTCAGACTGAACTTAAGATCAAGGATGCAATTAACTGTTTCATATTGTGTATCAATGTCGCACTGACCAGCCCTTTCATATACAATCCTTTGTTTATAGGACCCTGGGGAAGAAGGTGTTTGAAAACATTGTTCGTAAAGAAGGAAATGCTGGTACATCATTTTTGATGCATTTGTATTCTCATTTGAAAATGCTTTAAACTATTACAAGCTTAAAATATTTGTTGTCTGATAAAGAGCCATATCATCTTTATCAGAGGAACATGTCTTGTTGATACTGGGTGGACTAACACCAACAGCAAGAAAGGAGTAACCAATTGTTTTTGTCAAGCCTACATGATTTGACCCTTCACAACATGATCCCGATTTGTAACGACCCTGAGAAAGACGCCTTTTGAAAACACTGTGGGAAAAGAAGAAAATGCTGGTAACCAGCAATGTTTTCTACCCTTACCAAAACAAGTTTCAATTTTTCATTCACTTTTGTCATCTACAAATGCTTTCAATTCGGACCAGTCTAAAATTTTATGGTTTGGTAGAGAGTTGAACATGTATATTCTATGTTGATTTTTTTCAATAATTACCTTAGGTTTGCCTTTCTCCAATTATTTTGGTTGGGTTATTTAACTTTTGTATTGAATTTTTAGTGATAATTTTTGGGCCACTTTTTGACAGAATTTCAGTTTATGTCACAGCAGGAGTTCACTTATTCATGTTTTACCTTAGCCCAGTACCACACAATTTGGAGTTTTACTGACCCTTAACTCTTTACCAAATGACAATTTTTACCTCAACCAAATTGAAAGCATTTGCAGACAACAAAATGAATGAAGTTCGATTGACAATTTCTGTCTCTGATAGGGTAGAAAACATTGTGGGAAAAGGAGAAAATGCTGGTTACCAGCATTTTCTCCTTTTCCCACAGTGTTTTCAAAGGCCTTCTTTTTTCAGGGTCGTTAAAAGTCGTTATTGTGTGGTAAAGGGTTAGGAAGAAAACTTTTAAAAACATAGTGTAAAAAGGAGAAAATGCAGGTAACCAGCATTTTCTCCTTTTTCTACAATTTTTTTTGTAGTTTCAAAGACAAGTTTTGTAATTTGAGCTTTATAAAATTTCTCATTTGCAAATGACCAGTTTTGTGACAGAGTTCTTGTTGGGGGCGCTTCCACTTGACAAGCTAGGATCAAATCTAGAATCTCTGGATTGCAAGTGCAACACCTTTACCACCAAATCACAGACCAGGCCATACTTTTGCCCAGAAAAATATTACCATGTAAGAATTGTATCAGGAAAGTTTTAGATATCTTTGTGGTTGGCACCAATTACTTTCGAGCTTTTCAATCAAGGATTATCCGGAGGAGTTCGTTTGAAAATATTCAACTTGCATGCCAAAGGTCAAAGGGAATCGTCCTACTGCAAAGGATGTCTACAAGTTTCAAGTGATGGTAGGGCATTTTAGTATTGGACAGTTTAGCACCAAAAGTGTCACAGCAATTTTCCCATATTGAAATATTTGATATTATACTAAGTAAAATACATACAAGGAGATTTGTTCTTTGATGATTTTCGAAGGATCAGTAATTTTCATGTTCTTCTTGTGTTGTTCTTTACTTCTAGTTTTAGGATTAAGTTTTCTGCCAGTGACTGGAGGTTTGACAGACTCTTTTAATTGGTATGAATCAAATTTCCTCACAATATAAACACAGAATTATTTACTATTAGCTGATATTTGGCATTTAACTCTTTACCACACGACAAAAAATTAGACTGGTCCAAATTGAAAGGATTTGCAGACGACAAATTCAATGTAACTGAAATGATGATTTTTGTTTTGGATGGGGAAGAAAACATTGTTGGAAAAGGAGAAAATGCTGGTTACCAGCATTTTCTCCTTTTCCCACAATGTTTTCAAAAGCCTTCTCCTACAGGGGCGTCAAAACTTGGGATTGTGTGGTAATGGGTTAAAGATCTTGTCCCAAACAACAAGTTCACAGGAATGTCCCTTGGGTCAAGTTGTTTCAAGTATATATAGAACAACTTGATTCTATGCAGAATTCTGGCCAGTCTGTATAAATACCCGGGGCTGAAACTATAAGACTACCAAGTTTAGCATTAACTTTCATCGGGTGGACCTATACCCAAATTTTTTACATAATGATACTTGGGTCGAAACTTAACATGCCTGGGGATCACACATTTTTCCTGGGTTTATATGGTGGCAACTTGAAAAATATTCTTTTTCTAAATCTACGGTCAAAACCAAACCAGTCAGAAGTTGTGTTGCTTTTGAATTTAAAGAATCTTGAAGAATAAGACTAAGACTGTTCTTAAGAATGGTTGATGAATAGAAACCCTTGTCAGTAACAGCAAGAGCCTCATATATGGCTTGCAACATGCGAAAAGGGGCATTTGGACATTTGCGTAAAGTGTCGTCTGGGATCAGTCTGCGCAGGCTAATCCGAGACGGCACTTTACGACTACGCTAGAATTTGTGCTACAGTAGACTTTCGCAAAACAGAAAATTACATAAAAACGGAAAGTGTCATTTTGGATTAGCCTGTGCGGACTGCGCAGGCTTATCCAAGACACTTTACGCAAATGTCTGAATGCCCCTTTTCCTGTGTTGCTGGCCATATCTCTGTTCCTATGTGGACATAATAATGTGCTATATGGCCTGCAACACGCGAAAAAGGGGCATTCAGACATTTGCGTAAAGTGTTGTCTTGGATCAGCCTGCGCAGTCAACGCAGGCTAATCCAAAACAAAATTTTCGGTTTTTATGTAATTTTCTGTTTTGTGCAAGTCTACTGCAAGACAAAATCTAATTAACGACGTTTTATTGGGTTGTCAGTGCGCAACATTTTTGCGCATTTCTCTTCACTTCTCTGTTTTCTAGCGTAACTTTGTCTGATCGTAGTACTATTCTTAGACTACTGATTTTTGCTGCAAGACATGGAGAAAGTAGTCGTAGATACATTTTTTTTTTTAAAGATAAGTTTATGAAGGTGTAAAGCATTCCTAAACAGCGAACATGTACATTTGTCGGACATTACTTATCCGGATAGTAAGTTTAGTGTGGTAAAAAGAGAAAATTACAAGTATTTTCTCCTTTTCAACGTTTTCTAACCCTCTTTCCTGGGTATTGATAGAAATCAGGATCGTTTGATTCATTTTGCTATAAGGTTCGTAAGTAATCTATGCCTTCGAGTAATTCTGGACAGTTCTACTTGTATTGTTCTTCCATTCTCCCATCTGTTGAAATATACCACATGTATTTGGTATTAACCCTTTCCTAAATGAATTAAATTGGAACTTCAAAATGAAAGAAGCTGCAGACAACAAATTAAACAAGGTTTAAATGAGATTAAAAGAACCGTGTGTGCAGAAAAGGTTGTGGGGAAAGAAACAATTGCTTGTAATGAACAATTACCCCTTTTAGCAAAATGTTTTCCAAAGCCGTCCCATACCAGTGTTAAATTGAGACTATATCAAGGAAAGGGTTGACAGAATACAATCTTTATTGTGAAAAAAACATGATTCAGTGCTAGAAATAATACATCTTACTAAGTAATTTGAAATCTTGGGTGTTTTGTGTCACTTTCTTTGTTCCAAGGGAGGTAATTGAGTTCGAATATTGGGAAAAGTAGCCAGGCAACCTATCTTTTTTTTTTGCATTTTTTGATAAAGAATATAATAAAGTATGTTTCTGAGAAAAATGAGAAAAATCTTTGCGCTAGATTTTTTTGAGGGTCAAATAATGTCCTGATTTTCTGTGATAAAATAAGCAATTTTGTGGGCTAAGGGTTTTACTGAAACATTGATAGCGTATCATTAATTTGAAATATCTGTTAATTTCTCATCAAAGTCAGAGAATCCATTGTTTCACTATGAATTTAAAACACAGAGAACATGATTTGACTGAAATTACAGATTTTAATCACAAAATTCTGATGTATGCTGCAATAATTGGGTTTTGTGCAATTTGAAAAAAGGGTTATGTTCTTCGTGGGCTCAGAACTTTTTGGTTCATCAGGCAACGTCTGATTATCTCTTCGCATATTGAAAGAACATACTTTGAAGTGTTTCTGTGTCAAATTTCACGAAATTCTCTGCGCTAGAAATAACTCGCTGAAACGCCTTTAAGTCGTAAAGTGCCATCTCGGATTAGCCTGCGCAGGCTGATCCGAGTTGACAATCTACGCAAATGTCTGAATTCCCCTTTTTGGGTGTTGCAAGCCATATAGAATTGAGTAAAAAAAACCCCAATGTTTTCTTGTGTGAAATCACAAGCCCTGGAGTGTTCTGTTGCATCATCTGATTCTCAATGTCAAAGTTGTTAGAATTGTGCCCCTGGAGTCGCAGGGCTCCCTGGCAAGGGGTTCACATGCTTTTTTTTAGCTCACGTGTGTACAAAGTGCTCAAGGTGAGCCTTGTAATTGTGCTGTGTTCGTCACACATTTGTCAATAATTACCTTTTCTGCACTCTAGAGGTCATATTTTCAGTATGATACTCATGAAAATAAGTCAAAATGTTGTGATAATATCTTGGACAAGTTTAAAAACCTTCTGTACACTGTAGAGGCCTTATTTTCAGTCAAACACGCATGAAAGATGTTCAGAATGTTTGTCATGATAATATCTCTCACAAGTTAACATTGGGTCATGTCGGTTCAAGAAGAGGTTATTGGGACATATCTCAGAAAAATTAGGTCTTTGGGTGAAATCGTAGACATCCTTGTGTGCCCGCTAGAGGTTGCATCTTAGAAAAACCTTATGTGCACTCTAGAGGCTACATTTTCAGCCCAACACTCATGAAAGTTTGTCAGTTTGTGGTGTCCGTGGTTGTAAGGTAGTGTGTTGGCCTTGGAAGCATAAGGTCCCGAGTTCGATACCTGGGAGCAGGTGGCATCTTTGGGATTTTTCATTTGGCTCACACATTTGGCGTGATTAATGGTGTAGTTCCCAGGAAGAAGAATCGAGAGAGATTAGTATAAGTTGTAAGAACTTGTTTCTCAATTGATGTAAAATAAATATGTTTAAACTATGCTAAAGTTTGTCAGAATAATTATCTTGATAATGTCTTTAAAGAGTAAAAAATGGGTCATGTTCAGTCAAAAAGTAAGTTTATTGGTGAATCTTTAAAAACAAAAACGTTGTGTACAATGTAGAGGCCACATTTTCGGTCAAATGCTGATGAAACTTGGTCAGATTGTTTTGTTGATAGTATCTTGGACAGGTTTGAAATTGGATCAATCAGGGCAAATGTTGGTCACAGGAACAATTCTTTGAAAAACATTATATGCACTATACAGGTCATTTTTTCTGTCTCAGTCTCTTAAATGTTTTTCAGACTCTTTGTATTGATGATATCTTGAGTGAGAAAATTAGTCACTTTCGGTCAAAAAGTAGGTCACTGGGACTAATCTCTGAAAAACCTTGTGTGCACTCTAAGGGCTACATTTTCAGTCAAGTGTTTTTGAAAGTTCTCCAAAATGTTTTTTAGCTCCACTGGCCGAAGGCCAGCGAGCTATTGTCATGGCGTTGTGTCCGTCGTGCGTGCGTGCGTCCGTGCGTGCGTCCGTAAACTTTTTCTTTAAAAAACTTCTCCTCAGAAACTATTGACTGGATTTTTACCAAATTTCACAGGAATGTTCCTTTGGTGGTCCTCTTTCAAATTCCTTCAAATAATTGTGTTCCATGAAGAATTCTGGTTGCCATGGCAACCAAAGTAAAAAATCTTTAAAAATCTTCTCCTCCCAAACCGCTATTTGGATAGCATTATTATTTTGCAGGAATGTTCCTTAGATACAGGTTTACAGAATTCCTTAAAAAAAAAAAAAAAGATCTGTCAAAAAACATGGCTTTTATGGGAGACTTATTTTCCTTTTATGGTATAAAGTAAAATCTTTGAAAAATTTCTTCTCTAAAACTATTCATTGGATTTCATTGTTGTTTTGCAGGTAAGTTCCTATGGTGGTTGTCTACCAAATTGTTTCTTCAGTGAGCTAAAATGCAGGATTGAATGATAATTGTTAAAAACTTCCTTTCGCCATTATAGAAATATCAGGCCTGTGGAGCGATACAGGCGCTCAAGCGCCTCTAGTCTAGGTTGTATGTCAGATGACAATGAAATGGGTCATATAGGGTTAAAAGGTAGGTCATTGGATGAATCTTGAAATAACTTTGAATGTTCTGTGGAGGCCACATTTTCAGTCCAACAATCAAGAAAGTTTGTCAGAAAACTTGTTTTGGTGATAATTTTAAACAAATTCAAAGGTAGGTAACATTGGATCAAAAAGTAGGTCACTGAGACATTTTTTTAAAAAACCTGGTGTGTGCTCTAGAGACCACATTTTTAGTCCATTGCTCAGGGAAAAAGTAAGAATCATTCTATTGATGATACTACAGTGGAGTTTGAAAATTTGTCAAATTCTGTCCAAAATTGGATCACTGGAACAATTCTTTAAAAAACGCCTTTGGTACGCTTTAGATACCTCATTTTCTATCCATTTCTCTTGACTGTTGATCAGAATGTTTGTTTTGATAATATCTCTGAAGAGTTTGAAAATGGGTCACATAGGGCAGTGTCTGTTCTAGGATGCACGATTGCGGGATTCACGCTAACTTTTGAAGATGCCGCATAAATTTAGACCCAGTGCATGACAGTCCAGCGCAAAAAAAAACAAAAAAATGTAAAAAGTTCCAAACAAAAAACTTACTCTTGCCACCAAGAAAATATCATATCACTGTTTTAAATGAAACGGCTTCATTGCAGAAGCTGTTTTGCAAGATATGTCCATTAAAGTAACCTCCCTTAACAGGAAGTGGATCAAAACGGCCCCCTTCAAAACGACCCTGTCCAAAACGGACCACTTTACCTTGCCCTAGACTACTGTTATTGCTATAGATTTTATCATTTAATGGATTGTAAAACTGTCTTACTGTTACGTATTTTTCAAAAATGACATTAAAATCAAAAATGACATTAAAATCTGGATAAGTGTATTCCAGAAACTTTCTTTTGACATGTTAACAGGTCAGTAAATCTACAGGTCAGTAAATCTACTGTATAGTTTTGGATAGAAGTAAATGTCTATTATATGAGCTAGATGTATATATGTGTTCTATCTGTTCAAAAATTGTCCCTTCCATTTTTGGGGGGGGGGGGGGGGGGAAATGCCCCCAACTCATTTTTCAGTCTCTAGAATAGACTTTGATAGGGTTGAAAAGTATGTAAGTGGGACAAATCTTTGAGGCACTGTAGAGTACACATTTTCAGTCAAATTCTCAATGAAAGTTTGGACTGCAGTTGTATAAATATGAAGAAAAAGCAAACTCCCATTTTGCACTCTGAATACATAATTGTTGGTGATGCACATCATCACTGCTAGAATTTCTCTAATTTTATCAATCCTATATCACTTTTCTCAGGTGAGCTCTCAAGAGCCCATGGCTCCTTTTTATAGTTAATTCATGTGGTAGATTTTACAAAAAAACAGACATGTAGTTTGATAGTTTGCACATGTAGCATTTTGTTTAAAATGGCCCTGTATGGGGGGGGGGGGGTTCATACTTATATGAAAGGAAAATTTAAAAAATCTTTTCAAGTTTTCTCTGTAGTCACATAGCCAAACAGATTTGTAATTTTTACTTAGCATCATCAATTTGTCCTTTAACCTTTTACCAAGTAATCCCATGTTTTTATGACCATGAAGAAGAAACCTTTTAGGTAACATTGTGGGAAAAGGAAAAAATGCTGATAACCAGTCTTTTGTCTCTTTCCCAGAATGTTTTTTTCCCTTAAAAATACAAATCCCAACATAAGAGTCATATTTAATGTCTGCAAATGCTTGCAGTTTGTTTGGACTGGTGTTTTTTTTTTTTTCACGTAGTTTAGAGTAACTCTTTATCAAATGACAAAATTATAAACTTGTCCAAATTGAAAGCATTTGCAGACGACAAAAAAAGCCTGACTCAGATATTGAAATTTAATTACAGAAGGGTAGAAAACATTCTGGGAAAGGAGGAAATGCTGGTTACCAGCATTTTCTCCTTTTTTCACACTGTTTTTAAAAACTGTCTTCTTCAGGGTCATTAAAAGTCTGGAATGTGTGGTAAAGAGTTAAACAAATTATGACCTTGGGTCAAAATGTTCTTGCCCTTTTCATTAAACACTGGGTTGTCCAGAAAAGCCAGGTCATTCTTTTCAGTCACGATGTTTCAAAATAATTTACAAAACTATGTCATGTATTACTGTGAGAAAATAGCTCCTTTGATTTGAAAAGAAAGCATTAATTTCAAGCTCAGCTGACCAGAGGTCAGAATAACTTATGCTGTGGCATGATTTCTGATGTTTGGAGCCATATTGGCGAACCATTTTACGGGGATTTTCAGGAAAGTTGTTGAAAAGGTACACAGACTTTTAAATTCCATATGCTACATTTCACATTTCAATTTGTGGTAATGTGTTATAGCATATCCGGTAAAATAGCAAAATTGATTCACCTGTTAATATGGAAGAGGATTGAAATATGGTCAGTCTTATGTTGCAATTTGTGAAAGAAATTGTTTTTTATGTCAAATTCTGAATATCTCCCTAATTTATATACTTTTCTATGGATTACTAGAATGGATTTTATCCTGGTAATTTCCCTGCTGTAACTTTGCTGTTTTTACAGTTTTGTATCCCTGTGGAGCATAATGGTGTATTTTGGCTGTTTTGATGCTGGGTTCAAAAAATACTGAAGACATGAGTGCTGTCATCAGCCAAAACAAACAATTATGCTTCATTTAATGATGCATTATAAGTTAATGTAGTAGATTTAATGTATCTCACTTATTAAAAAATCTGTAATTATCATTGTTCATGTCTTTTTTTAGTGAAAAAGGCCAAATAACAATATGATAACAATATGAGAATCACTCCTGATTAAAAATAGGAACAGAAGAAAATATTGAGGGCAACAAACATCATCATTCCAAGACATTAACCCTTAAGCTGCTAAGCATGACTCACTGACCTTTTGCGGACAGTGTAGATCAAGATCAGACTGCACAGAAAGTGCAGTCTGATCTTTGATCCAAACTGTCTGATAAGGAGATATTATTCCCCCAAAGGTAACTTTAAAATAGCAATATTTGGGTTTTTACTATCAAATTGAAAATTTCATTTTAGTTATTTACCAGGATAAGGGTTAACATGATAAGGGTTAAGATGTTTTATCAAGGAGCTACTTGTTATTTCAAAGTTTTGAAAGTCTTTGTAGTTATATGCAGACAGCGATTTATAGCTCTTCCTGTCATAGGCTTAAAGATGCCCGTCTACAGCCGGTGAGCAAAAACGCTGTTAAATTTCAAACAATATAGAATGGTACAGAAATCAGTCCTTTGTGTAAACATGGATAAATTACTGACATATATGGTGTAATTGAAAAAAAGAAACACGGAGATTTGTATTAGAAACCGAACATTGGTCAGAAGAAAACTGGCTGACGATCGAAGCTGTAAACAATGGCGGTGCGTCACGGAAAATTATCGTTGGTTTCCGCCCAGAGTCGGATACGGTGTAATTTGCATATAGGCCGCGATCTCCGTCTGAAAATCGAGGCTGCAACAGAGAAGCCTCCATTTTCCTTTGTTTACCTCATTAAACGCAGGGCGAATGTCAAATGTAGTGAAGTGACAGAATGCATGATCATCATACGAATCTACCCGAGTGTATAACGGATATATCGAAAATCTTCGATTCAAAAACCGGAAACGACGAGTCTGTTTACATGGAAGGCCGCAACTCAGCGAAATGCATTTTCTATCGACCGTAATCTAAGCAACCTTGCAACCATCAGGCGCAATATTTGGCATGAAGATATAAGAATGACTATAGTTTGATAAAGACAAAATGAGTTAAAACTGGCTGAAAATGAGTATAAGTGCCTCTTTCAGAAGAGCTTCAGATATGATGTGGTTTCTTTCATGTCCTCTCTTTTTTAAAAAGTACACGTCTGACTCATTCTCACAAAACATGATTATGAGGCATATAAAAATCTGAAATTTTTTATGTCCTAGTTTATCACTTTGCTCCATTTAACCACATAGTTCCATGTTTAAAACTACCAAATTTTTAATTTCACCAGCCTTGAATCCATATTTACAAAGTTTCACGTATGTTTGTATATACTCCTCACAAAAAGTTAAGCAACAATGAGTTACTGCAGCACCAAAATTTTATTATTACACATACAGACAATTTCACTGTATAAATGAAATGAGTATTGAGTTAAAAACCAGTCAAAGCAATTCTGTACTTCTATCAGATAATGTTTCTCACTTCAGGCTTTTAAAGTAAAGCACTGTCTAAATCCACATGCAAAAAAGTTGTATACAACCCAGATGTTTTAAAATCTCTAAAATTCGGTCAATCTGCAACCAGGACACAGTCAGTACATGGTATGGCCACCATTAGCACGAATACAAGCTTGAACTCTTCTGGACATTGACCAGATCAAGCCGCCAAGCTGTTGTTGTGGAATATCCTGTCATTCCTGACTCAAAAGTTGCTCAAGTTGGAGGTACCGAGGCCTCACATTTCCATTATTGACATGCCTACCGAGAATGTCCCACGCATGCTCAATCGGATTGAGATCTGGAGATCTTGCTGGCCACTCAAATTGCCCAGAAGAGTTCAAGCTTGTATTTTTGGCCATACCGTGTACTGACTTGCAGATCTAACGAATTTTAGAGATTTTATAACATCTGGGTAGTAGAACACTTTTTTGCATGTGGATTTAGACAGTGCCTTACTTCAAAAGCCTGTAAGTGAAAAATGTTATCTGATAGAAGTTAGGAATTGCTTGGACTGGTTTGTAAATTGAAATTGTCTATATGTGTAATAATAAAATTTTGGTGCTACGGTAATTCATTGTTGCTTAACTTTTTGTGAGGAGTATATATACTATTGCACAGAAAAGAAGCTGCTTTCCAAGCTTTATAAGCTTTGGACAATTGTGAATGGTTTTGTCGTAATTTTGACAATATGTGTATGTTACCAAGAAAAATATCCACTATGCTGGGTTTGAAAAATACATTTCCATGAAAATGATGCAGTATATGCTTGAAAACTATTCTATTCTTTTTCATCAAATATATCAAAGGTGAAATAATTTTCAAGAATCCTGTGGTTTCAATCAGTAAACACAGTTACTGATTATAGGTAAATTTTTTTTTGTCCTCGAATGAATAATTAAAATCATATTAGAACTTTTCCCATGGTCCCGTTTATTACTATTGATTCTCCCATCTATTACAGTGCCAATAAAAACCTTAATAACACTTTTTTAACGTGATTTACCCAAATTTATGAGGAAATCCAACCGAGTTAATAACCAAAACAATATCGACATACTGCAATAAACGGTGAACAAGGAACGTAATTGTTAACTTTAATCCATTGTACCGTGTATTACACTTAGAGTGTTAATGTTTTGAACATTTGTAAAAGTATATAAATTGGTAATTTTTCAAAACGTCATCTTGAACTGTGAAAATTCGACCCAATGTCGTTGTTGGTTCAAATACAATCATTATTGGATCCAATGACATTTTCTTTCTGCATCTCTTTATCATTTTCCCCGCTTCACCTTTTTCCAATGCTGAAATATCACCTTTTCACCACTGTCTGACACCTTATTTAGTAAATCTTTGAAGTTAATCTGGGTTATCTTTGTACATTTCAATTATTATCTGCGAAGGAATATCGACTCTTGAGTAATGTGTTTTTTATAACCAAAAAAAAAAACCCACTTAAATTCACTGTAGACGCTCCCACCACCCCCGCAAACATCGCTAAAGGTCTGATTAATGATCATGAATTCCTAGAACTTTAGAACTACAACTAATATCAGGCAAAAATGGAATAAATACCTAATTAGATCAATTTAAATGAGCCATGCTTTGGCCAAGTGTGGTTTAACTCTTTACCAAACGACAAAATTGTAGATTTGTCCAAATTGAAAACATTTGCAGAAGACAAAATAAATGTGGCTCAAAAATTAAAATTTATTTTTGGGAGGGTAGAAAACATTGTGGTTACCAGCATTTTCTCCTTTTCCTACAATGTTTTCAAAAGGCTTCTTTCTCAGGATCGTTAAAAGTCGCGATTGTGTGGTAAAGAGTTGATGCACCTCCGTATTGTGTTAACCCAAGCAAGTCATTACATACATGTAGTTTGGGATCCATAAAATCCATTTTGTCAAATCATGGAGTAGAGTGGTACTTTGGCCCGTAGAAAGTTTGCAAAAAGCAAATTATTTCCACACTGGTTAGCCAGTGCCGACTGCACAGACTGACATGGGTCTATACTTTTTGCAGATGCATCAAACCCCTTTTCACAGAGCATGGCTCAAATATAAATTACAGCAGAATAATATGCAATATGCAATCAACGAGACCCTTTTATGAATAGATCATATATCATAGTTTCCAAAACGTAACCTCAGAATCATGATGTTTACATCATAACCAGGCACAACATTCACTGAAATCAAAAGGATTTTAACAGCCGAAATAGAATCAAAGGTAAATAATGTTGAATTACATGATTATGCTATCATGATTTTGACATGATTAAATCCAAAGGGATCGTTTATTACGACTCGTTTATTACTGGTTACAGGTATGGACAAGCTTTTTCGTTACATTTTGAATAGGTGGAGTGTACTAGCCAACAGAATCACTTTGCGCACATCCCGTGCGTCTTTTCTGGTCCCGAATCTGCATTTATTTACATTTCAGGAGTTGGATGCACTTATGTTATTTGGGATCTTAGACAAGACTCGTTTATTACTACACAATTAGGTAAACAGTCAAAAGCCCCTCTAATTATTATCCCCTATCCCCAAAACAGGTAAGGCAGTCAAGGTCAAAAGCCCCTTCACAACGCAAGGGCAGTCATTATCCCCTTCATCAAATCTTAAAGGCAGTCAAAAGCCCCTTCGCGATTTTGCAATGGCAGACATTATCCCCTTCATCCATTCTTAAAGGCGGACAAAAGCACCTCTTTCAGACAATTAAGTCCGTATCAATGGTAACCATGTCAACATTATCCCCGTCATAGACCTAAAATCTGATAAACGCTAAGAAACGGATCACTTGTAAAATATACAATAAGTCCTAGATCTATAGTAAATCTAAATGTGTGAAATTATCCGATTTGGATCTAGAACTATTAAAATGGGGGAAAGTCAGGTTTTCAGACAACTTCTTTCTCTTGTTGTCAAAACTGGAGATTGTTTGGTAGAGGGTTAAATAACATAATATTATGCTACATTTCTTGTAGAAAATAATGATTACGGCCTATGAAAAATTTGAAAGTTGTGGTTAAGGAGGATCATATACTTTCTTTATCATTGAAAAGGTGTTGTCTTGAAATCTATTGAAATAAATGAGACAAACTGTGGACGGATTTAAATTATTATCTATTCACGGCCAAAGTGATCACACGTTTACATGTTGAATGTGTAAGACCGACAGGAAACATTTTATTGAGTAAATCATCATTGGAAAAAAATGGTTGGTGGGGGTGGGGATGCATGGCACAGGTTAGACACCCTAAAAAACGCTAGCCCTTTTTAAGGGGCTTTGGTCCACCTCTGACATTTACTGAAGGGGATTATGTCCACAACTGTGAAATCGCGAAGGGGCTTTTGACCGCCTTTAAGATTTGATGAATTGATGAAGGGGATATTGACCGCCCTTGCTAAATCGTAAGGAGCTTTTGACCACCTACCTGTTTGGGGGGGGGGGGTGAGGGATAATGACCTGAGGGCTCTTGACTGCTATTCTTTTTTACAATGGCAGACATTATCCCCTTCATCCAATCTTAAAGGCGGACAAAAGCCCCTCTGTCAGACTATAGTCCCTCTCAATGGTAACCATGCCGACATTATGCCCTTCATAGACCTGAAGTCTGCTGATAATCACTGCCTAAGGTCTACGACCCCTAACTCATCGGTAAACACTGTGTAACATGGACGTTTTCGTAAAGGCTATTTGGCCAATCTCGGCAGCTTCCGTCTTTTAATATGAGAGTTAGGGGCTGTAGACCTTAAGAAACAGATCACTTGTAAATATGCAATAAGTTGTATACTAAATGTATGTGTGAAATTATCCGATATGGATTTGGAACTGTTAAAATGGGGAAAACAGTCCTTCATATATCAAATATCTTCAAAATTGATATAATCAGTCTACAAAACGGTTGATTGTTGATTGATTGTATGGTGTTTTACGTCATTTTCAACATTATTTGACATTTATCGCGGCAGCCAGTGCACCTATTAGTGTTTTCCTTGAGTTTCTTTTATCCAGTAGTCCCCATAGTTTTCTTCCCATATAACTATTGACGCTGCAATAGTCAGCAGTTAGAGAGGAATGAATCCTGTCGCAGTGACTATCATCAACCCTTGAAAAGAAATTGGCCGAAACGGGGATCGAACTGGCGGTATCAAGACAGTTCCCCGACACAAGTTTACGAGACAGTTCCCCGACATTTCCCCCCCCCCCACCTTAAATAAGCGGTTACAGACAATTTTGACTGATAATCATGAGAAATTAGAAATATTTGTGGAGAAATGATGCATCGATAATAATAATGATTATTTGCACCTTGTGATGAAGAATTCTATATACATGTACATTGACAGGCACTTATTCTCTCCTGGGTGTATTCACGATGATTCACTATTGTCATGAAAATACTTTGAAAAATACCTCATCGGCATGAAAGTTAATAGATCTGTAACAGTTCTGACAAACAGCCTCCCTAGGCGGGGATTGAACCCAGGACCTCCAACTCCCAAGGCGAACGCTCTACCACGTTGCTACAAAAGCTAGCAAGGCAGTATAACAGTATACTACAGATCTTGAAAAAATTATGTTTCGGGAAGGTATTTTTTCGTTAATCATTTGAATTATTTTGTTGATATGCATTTGTTTGTGTATTGTTTTTAATTGGTCTTAGAATTAAATCTATATTAGGGAAAGGGGTTTACCTATTTTTTTTCCTTTGTTACCTTGTTTACCCTGTCCATAATCCTCCTGTTTTCACATATATCGTATATACCATTGGGGAAATGTATTCTATATCAATATTGTTTGGTATTAAAATTTTGCGAGAAGAGGTCGTCAAACTGTCATGTCAAATGAAGCTGAGACACAAAAAATCGGTGGTGTGACACCTTGAGATCTACCAATTTAGTGGTGTGTTACACTGGAAGAATCTAGTCGCGCCCTGTCCTAAACCGACAAAAGACAGGAAGATTTTGGTGAAATTTCTGGTTGAAAGTATTTGCATTTCATTAAAACAGTGTTTCCACTCGCGCAAATTATTACGTAAATCACGTAATAGAATTGAAATTCATGTAAAGAATATTGGTTACATGCGAGACCTCACGTAAGAAGAAACACATGGACAACAAGAACAACAACAAAAAAGCCATTATCCGCTTATTTTGTGTAAAATGACAGGTTTTGAAGTTACCTGTGGCTATTCTTATTGACAAATTTATGTCAAATCATGCGGAAATACCTATCCAGAAATTAACATGCATGAAAAATTGATCGGTGCAAAAAACACGGAAACCCATGACACAACAAAATGTCTCTTTTTTTTTTATATATTGGCCAATCAGAGTCACTTTAGACTGCCTTTTCAGCATTTTAATGACTCTAAGCAGTAAATTTACTTGAATATTAAATATAACAGACTTTTTTGCTGCAAATCATCAATATGGATTGCTTTACCTCTAGTTTAGAACCATTCTTGTCATACCCTCTAACATAAAATCTTAACCTCGGATTTACAGCTCAGGGGGTAAGCATACACTTGAAATAAAAAGCTAGTGGGAACACTGTTAGAGGTTTGAAAGTAATTAGCTTTGTTCATTTTATCGTTCATGTCTAGTCATAAACCTACCATGAAAGACTTGACCATGACTCGGCCAAAATTCATTTGAGCAATGATTCAGACTCATTCTCAGAGAGATGAATGTCATGCCGTCATGGAGTCCAAGGACTGATTTGCCCGATAAACACTTTCACCATCAAGTAAATGGATTATCGGGTACACTTTTTCAATGGCTACAAATATAGTTCCACTGAAAGATTAAGAGTTTTTGGCTTTAATCTAAAGTGAAGGACTATATAGATTAGAGATCAGACTACACGTTCTGTGCATTCTGATCTTAATGTACACTGTCCACAAAAACCTATGGTGTCATCAGTAAGGAAAGGGGTAAGGCATTCCTGTCCCTTTTAATTAGCTAGCAAGCTTTGTTGAAGCAGATCGCTGAGGCCTGGTACCTTCAGTCTGAAGGATTGCCCAGGTCTTATTTTTGTGATTGTGTCTCTGCACCCATTCATAGCAGCCATTCTTTAATACTATCTGGAAATTTCAAAATCTCACCAGTCATCTCTCAGTCTGATTAATGTGTGTTTAATCTGTGTTTGGAGGTTTTCACCAGTTTCTCATGGTTCTTTCAAGTTTTGTTAGGTTGTGTTTCTACCTCTTTTTCTCTCAGCTAGCTCAGCTATGTCCCAGATATGTCCAAGCTGTTTTGGTGCATTCTATCAAGGTATAACCTGGCATGGATCTGGTGTGCACAGCATATAAATTTGCTTTCTTTCCCTTGTAGATAAGTCACTTTGAAATGGAACTGCATTCACCTGATAAGAAACTAACTTCACCAACAACGAAAAGTGAAACAGACTGGAAAAAAGTTGTAAGATCTGAGTTAGTACTACTGAGAACAGAGAAGAAATACAAGCATGCTGAACTCTGTACGGTAATATATATTTTTTGTTGCAAAAGTACAGGGTATCCGAAAAGTAACGTAACACTTTTGTGCACTTTCACCTTTAAATATTAGAGGTGTAACAATAGGTCTACCTATCGATGCATCGTGATAGCTTTACTCTTGATAGCAATAGGTCGATAGCATTTTTTCAAGTTGATAGCCATTGCAATAGTTCATCCTAACTATCGATAGTTAACAATAGTTTTCTAAAAATAGAAAAAAAAATCCATCAACTTACGGTGTTTAAAGTGGGTGTATATCCCTCTAATATTACAGACACGGGGAAATACAGTCCGTCGGTCATGTCTTGTAAAATTGGCAGCGGTACGACAAATATTGGCATACAGGACTGACTGACTGGTAAAATTAAACGGTACACAGCTTTAATGAGTTAATGTATGTGCTGTAATAAATTATACAACAAACCAATTGAAACACACCTGTTTTACCAAGAGTTCTTCACTGGCTGTAGAAAGCATTAGTCCTGCAGTGAGGCTATTTGTCTGCATAAAACAGATGATAAAGTGTCTGTTGATGTGATCAAAATAACCTGACAGTCTACGATTTATCGGTTTTGAAAGATTATTGCTGTGACCGATGCAAATGCTTACATTTGTTTCCCCCAAGTCGTTTTTTTTCCCTCTCTTTTTCCCCCATTATGGTGCAGATGATCATGCAATTTTTACAGGCTATTTTGTTTTATTGCGGTATTTTGTACACAAATAAATTTCATTTTCACAATATTTTAAGTTTTCATGCAACAATTATAGAAAGTGTCTCGAAAAATGAGACACTGGCAAATCTGCTGGCAACAAGTAAAGTCTATTCATGTACAAGATTCTTGAAAGATCTTAACTCCGACATAAACAATATGTATTAAGTGTCACTGTTTATCACGGTTTAACAAGCTGGCATGTCATTAATGAAAAGCGTGATAATGATGTTAATCCACTTATTAGTGTACAATGGCAGGTTTCTAATTGACCTGCTACCTGTACTGACAAATCAATACCATTTCATGAGGAAAGAGTTGATAAGAAATTAATTGACATGAAAAATTGATCAATGCAAAAAAAAAACACGAAAACCCACGACACAACAAAATGTTAATTTGACATTGTCTGATCGAAGGCACTTCGGACTGTCTTTCAGCTTTGAAAGTGAATTTAGAAGTAAATTTACATTAATATCTACATGAAATTGTACGTAGAAGCTAAAATCTCTGTCTAATACTGAGGTAAAAACTTCAAAGAATTTATGAAATGTAAATATTGAACAAGGTAGAATGGGGTAGGTTAGAGGTTAGGTCTTATCTACAGTGATAGCACTGGACCAAGATTTGAAATAGAAGTTACAGGGCATTCATACGAAGAAAGAAGACTAGAATAATAGAACCCTTTAATAGATGTAAACTTTATTATTAATCCACACACACACACACACAAAAAAAAACATTAAATACATTAACCCTTTACCACACAATGGAAGTCTCCATGAAATTTATTCAGCCTTTTTACACCTAAAGGGAAATGTTCTCCCCTTTAACTGAAGGCAATAGGGGACAGCCCTCCCCCCTTGAAAATTTCTAGATGCAACACTACTTGCCATAATGCAGAATTATAGTAAAAACAATCAATCAGTCATTTTTGAGGTAGAAAAACGTCAGGAAAAAGTTTAAAAAAAAAACTATTGTGATAGTATTGCGATAGTTTCAGGACTATCACGATAGTATCACAATAGGGATTTTACTATCAGGATACTATTGTGATAGCTTTTTTGACTGCAATAGTCACCCCTATTAAATATCAGATAAAAGAGATGAAAAAATATATACATGCATATATACATGTTCAGTCGAATATCCATACCTCAAATGGGGGGGGGGGGATTACCGAAAAATGTTCCAGGTGTAGAAAGTTTGATGTGCGGAGATTCTTTAGACAGGTATATCAGGTACCAGAAGTAGGTAAGTTGAGGCGCACTTGGTTCACAGACCAAGTATTACAATGTTCCCATTAGTGAACTGATTTTCATTCTGAAAATTAAACAGTAAATGATGCTTACTGTTTATTGTCTTTTATTAAAATCTGTATACATCTTTAATTGTTTCTTTTTAAAAGAAAAATAA
The DNA here is from genome assembly GCA_946811185.2 of Hippopus hippopus. NCBI lineage: Eukaryota > Metazoa > Mollusca > Bivalvia > Cardiida > Cardiidae > Hippopus > Hippopus hippopus. The sequence continues at coordinate 13,843,786 of OX328102.1, forward strand.
AATGAAAATCATAAATATTAAAGGAATTTCGTTGGGTGGAATTGCTGGCTGTTCCCCTGAACTGGTTACCAGGTCCCTCGGCAAACAATTTGTTGGTGGCAGTAGTTGTACTTTTGGCACTGTAAATGTTGGCCGACTACAAAATGCCCAGCCTTTCATTGCCACAGCCAAAATCACATAATTTATAGTATGAAAATCCCTGTGCAAACATATTTAATTGTACAAATTATCGATAATTATCTGTAACTCAAATTGATGCTTGAGTCAGGCCTGGCTTGAGTTGACAAAAGTCAAGAATAAAAAATGTGCAAAAAACATAACACCATTGTATCTCGCATTTCTGTTATAACACCTAAGTTTATAAATATAGCCAATTATGATCAAAATGTGTGAAAAAATTGTACTGTGTTAGAAGTAAGGATGTGTAAACTAATTATGGGATCAATGAAGTTCAGACCTGAAGTTAGGTTCATGGTATGGAGAAACTTTGAGTTGTAGAGTTAAACGTATGGATAGTACTTTACATAGAAAAATAGAGCTATTCATTCTGGACTTAAAATTTACTTTGACATACAGGGAACTACGGAAGTAGAGCATCAAGCCATGGACATTCAATGTATATAAAATATGTAAGGTTTTTATACACCCGTCGAAGACGGGACGTATTATGGGATCACCCATGGCGTAAGGGCGGGCGTCTGGGCGGGCGGGCGGCGTCCAGTTCTTGTCCGGAGCATAACTTTGTCATCTCCAGTCCGATTGACTTGAAACTTGGCATGTGTGTTTGTTGCAATTATACGGAGTGCAGTGCGAAAGAACCATAACTCTACCTCGTGCTGTCTTTGAGTTATTTCCCTTTCATCGTCATTTTTACAGCATTTTCTGCTTGTCCGGAGCATAACTTTGTCATCTCTGGTCTGATTGACTTGAAACTTGGCATGTGTGTTTGTTACAATCATACGGAGTGCAGGGCAAAAGAACCATAACTCTACCTCGTGCTGTCTTTGAGTTATTTCCCTTTGATCGTCATTTTTACAGCATTTTCTGCTTGTCCGGAGCATAACTTTGTCATCTCTGGTCTGATTGACTTGAAACTTGGCATGTGTGTTTGTTGCAATCATACAGAGTGCAGTGCAAAAGAACCATAACTCTACCTCGTGCTGTCTTTGAGTTATTTCCCTTTGATCATCATTTTTACAGCATTTTCTGCTTGTCCGGAGCATAATTCTGTCATCTCTGGTCTGATTGACTTGAAACTTGGCATTTGTGTTTGTTGCAATAATACGGAGTGCAGTGCAAAAGAACCATAACTCTACCTGGTGCTGTCTTTGAGTTATTTCCCTTTGATCATCATTTTTACAGCATTTTCTGCTTGTCCAGAGCATAACTTTGTCATCCTAGTCCGATTGACTTGAAACTTGGTATTTGTGTTTGTTGCAACAATACGGAGTGCAGTGCGAAAGAACCATAACTCTATCTGGTGCTGTCTTTGAGTTATTTCCCTTTGATCGTCATTTTTACAGCATTTCTTGCTTGTCCGGAATATAACTTTGTCATCTCTAGTCTGAACATCTTCAAATTTGGTATGCATGATTGTTGAAAATTTATGGAGTGCAGTGCACAAGAACCATAACTCTTCATAGCACGAATTTTCAGTTATTTCCCTTTTATCGTCATTTTTTTACAGCATTTAGTGCTTGTCCGGAATATTACTTTGTCATCAAGTCACTCAAGTCAGAGTGACTTCAAACTTGGTATGCATTTTTTTTGCAATATTACGGAGTACAGTGCGCAAGAACAATAACTCTACCTAGTGCGGATTTTGAGTAATTCCACTTTGATCTTCATTTTTACAGTATTTCTTGCTTGTCTAGAATGGAACTTTGTTATCTCAAGTCAAATTGACTTTAGACTTTGGTAAACATGTTTGTTGCATTACCTGCCCTTTACGATTAGTATACCCCCTCGACAACTGGTGGTGGGACGGGCGTATCTTGCGACAATTTGCCGCTCTTGTTTTGTGATACTTTAACCCGCATCCTGCTAAATATATGAAATGGAAACTTTCAAGCCAATAGTAAAATCCTGATTACTGATATTTCAACGTCATATTTTGGGGAAAGATACCTCCTTATCAGACAGTGTAGATCCAAGATCAGACTGCACGTTCTTTGAAGTCTGATCTTGATCTACATTGTCTTCTAAAGGTCAGTGAGTCACGCTTAGCAGCCTAGGGTTTAATGAAATTTTCGTAACATTACATACTAATCTACAGATTTCAAATCAGATGTACTTGTTTGTCATTGGCATCAATTTAGTAATTAATTTCTTTTTCAGTGTGATAGCCTTTTATGCACTTTCCTTGCCAAACACACATGACAAAATTGTCAATGACTTACATATTTTATATTTATATACAAATATTTTTATCTCTACATCTGATATTTAAAGCCACATTATAAATGTACAAAAGTGTTGCCTTACCAGACACCTGTGTCCAAAAGTAATCGTCTTCGGCGTATTGACAAGTTTGAATAAAATATCTCAGTCTATTTATAACATGAAACTGAGAGTTTAAGGAGTCAACTTTGTGGGTTAACTGAAGTATGTAATTACAGTCAGCTAATCTACATGCCACTTTTTATCAGACATGCATGTGTGTGTATTCGCTTGCTATATTACGGAAATTAGTTTCTTGTGCTTTTATGTATGACGACTAGTATAGGTAATAAAACGTGTGTAACTTATTCAACTTTTATTATAAAATTACTAGATAACCATTTTGGTTTCACTTACAAAATAAATGTAGGATTTCCTGTAGTGCTTCACTCTTTACTGAAGACTAAATGCAAGGGTTGCCTACATTGAAACCGTTTGCAGATGACAGTCTAAATGTGGCTCAAATGATTTGGTTTCTCTCTGAAAGGATAGAAACATTGTGGGAAAAGGAGAAAATAGTGGCTACCAACACTTTCAGCTTTTGACACAATGTTTTCCAAAGTTCTCCACGTCAGATTGCTAAAGCTTGGGATTGTTTGGTAAAGGGTTAATTTTGGGTAATAATAATTGTCCATTGAACATACATGTATCTGTAGTTAGTTCATTGTGCAAATATTTTGTGTTCACTTCAGTGTATCACAATTCATGTTGTCTTATCTTGTATTGTGAATGCTATTGTATGGTGAGGTAACTGTAGTGTGACACCCTTATGATGCATGTTGTTTAACTCTGTACCACACAATCCCAAGTTTTAACGACACTTAGGAGAAAGACTTTTTAAAACATTGTGGGGAAAGGAAAAAATGCTGGTAACCATCATTTTCTCATTTCCAACATTGTTTTCTACTCTTTCTGATACAAACCCCATCATTTTTGCCACTTTTAAATCGTGGTCTGCAAATGCTTTCAAATTGGTCCAGTCCAAAATTTTGTTGTCTTGTAAAGGGTTAAATGGTATCCTCTAACTTTTTATTTGGAAAAACTGTATCTTGATTTTTTTCATTTATCATCTGGTTTTTCTAGCACATGTTTACAGTCAACAGAAATATTATACAAAAGGATCTTGACCAGTATCACAGCCAGGTTCAAACACCGAAATCCCATTTCATAGGGATACCAGAGATTCTTGGATCTACACCTGTGACTAAAAAGGTAATAGACTAGTTTCATAATTTCCAGGTTTACTGCTCTTGCTTAACTCATACCACACAATCGCGAGTTTTAACGACCCTGAAGAAGAAATCCTTTTGAAAACATTGTGGGAAAAAGAGAAAATGCTGGGTAACCAGCATTTTCTCCTTTTCCCTTAATGTTTTCTACCCTTTCTAAGACAACTTACTGCATTTCAGCCACATTAAAATTGTCGCCTGCAACTGCATACAAGTTGGACCAGTCCAACATTTTGTCGTTTGGTAGACTCTACCAGAGTTAATTTTGTTGACCCAGAAGGAGGGTTGAGGGTTGCCAGCATTTTCTCCTTTTCTCACAGTTTTCAAAAGTCTTTTCTGTCAGGGTTGTTAAAACTTGGGATTGTGTAGTAAAGGGTTAACACCCAATACCAGTTAAACAAACAAGGGAAACAGATCTAAGAAATGGTAAAACCATGGGATGCATGTATTGCAAATTAACTTTGATTGGATCATATCTGTGTGTGAAGTAAACTCGAATTAAGTGTTATTCATTAAAAAAAAAAAAAAGGCTAGTTAAAGTTTATTCAAGGGAAATGAATTGATTACATCAGAGGGTTTACCTTTTTATGATAGTGAAGTTGATGATGATAGTGAAGTTGATGGCAGAAAAATGAATATTAAAAGTGAGTCAAAAGTTGCCAGGGTGCTGTATTTTTTGTTTACTTTACCTGGTTTAGAAAATCATTTTTCTACCAGAGACTTAAACTACTACCAATCATACATCAACATTGTCATCTTCACTGTAATAGCCATACTTTTAAATAAGTGTGAATTAAATTTAGATGCACATTATGATTTCAATTTAGATGCATTTTAACACCCCAGTGTTTACTTTTGACCGCAACTAGGGCTTTAGAAAAAAGACTGATAGGTAATTTGAAATAACAAATGTGTGGAATACATCATCACATTTTGCAGTATTCTCAATGAGTAAAATGTGATACAGTCAAACCCCGTTATAACGACATACTTTGTCCCCACACAATTCCTGTCGGTAACTGAGTCAGTCGTTGTAATGGAGCAGGAGATTTTTCGGGATGTCGGCGAGAAATGACGGACTAGACAGGAAAAGGGCATTCTCTAGGTTGTCATGTCGACCGGTACGCTGTCTCAGGCTTGATTCTGTGTCTTTAGGAATGATTTCCCATTTAGCTCTGTGTCTGAGGATGTCACTGACTGTTGACCGACCAAGTTGTTTCCCCCATTCTTTTGCGAAGTGCGCGGCGATTTCGTCTTGTGTGGCTTTTTGGTGTGTTTTCTTGTACTCGACGATCTCTTTCTTCTCAGCGAATGACAATTGCGTTCTCTTACGTTTGGCTGGCGGTGGCTGTGACATTTTTTTCAGTTTTGGTAATGATAATAAAAATGACGAAGAAAATTGTTTCTCGCATTTATTAAGGACACTTCTCAAACTTCTCAGATTTCTCAAACTTCTCAAATTGCTCAAACATCTCAAATTGCTCAAACATCTCAAATAAAGACAACCGCATTGAATAAAACATACAACACCGGTACATAGTTAAATTTAAGTGTGAAAAACTTGCCAAAGGCATTTTATTTACATTAAACAATATTAATCAGAAGGTGTAAAAAATCGATAATCGAGTCCATTGTGTAACCTACATGTATATTGTTTACGACAACTGCGGATATAGGATTTTACGACACCCTTTACGGCATGTCAACAACCGTAAAACACGGGCTGAGAAAATTCCGATAAACTGAAGCAAAATTCATTAAATTTCGAAGATTTGTTCCGACAAATGTCCGTCGGTGTCGGTACTTGAATATGCCGTTCAAACAGGTCAAAATTACGTTAGGTGAGGTTTGTTCCCAGTGTTTTTTTGTCGTTAACTGAGTTTGCCGGTATAACGATGGTCGGTGTATCGCGGCCTGACTGTATATCCACATGTTGATATAAGTGGGAGTGGAAAACATTACATAAGTCCTTTTTGAATATTGTGTAAAAGGTCTTTTATTGCCTGTATTAAGAACTAAGGCAGGGTTTCCATTTTGTCAATAATATACTCTTAGCTGAACAATGATAAACCTGCCTGTGCTGTTTTCATCAAAGCTGTGAAATACTGAAAAAAGTCACAGTCTTGCAGAATCACGACATCTATTTATGGTGTTGAAACTTATTTCCAGGATTTATGTTATGGACACTTAGACAACATTAATTGATATAAAGAATAATGTGGAAGATCCATAGCATTTCCTAAGGATCATTCTTTTTATACCCACACACTGAAGTAAGGGCAGTATGCTGGAATCAGGTTGTCCATCTGTAGATGCGCAAGTTATTGGTTTGACATTTATTTCAGTAAACTTTTTACCACACATTCCTGAGTTTTAATGACCCTGGCTTTTGAAAACATGGTGGGAAAAGGAGAAAATGCATTTTCTCCTTTTCCTACCATGTTTTCTACCCTGTCAAAGACAAATTCCTTTATTTGAGCCACATTGAAATTGTCGTCTGCAAATGCTTTCAATTTGGACAAGTCCATGATTTTGTCGTGTGGTAAAGAATGAAAACATTTCTGAAGTTAGATGTGAGTATATAAATCTGAATAGCCCCATTTAATTATCAGAAAAGCTGCTTTTCGGTGTGTTACATTCATTTGAGTCAAAATGATAGTTGTTTTAACTCATTACCAAATGACAAAATTTTAGGTTTGTCCAATTCGAAAGCATTTGCAGACGACAAAATAAAAGTGACTGAAAATTTGAAATTTGTTTTAGAAGGGTAGAAAACATTGTGGGAAAAGGAGAAAATGCTGGTTCCAACAATGTTTTCCAAAGGCTTCTTTCTCAGGGTCGTCAAAAGTAGGGATTGTGTGGTAATGGGTTAATTGTTAAATGTTAAATTGTTTCAAGATGGAAGTTTCCAGTGCCATTAAAGAACTGGGTGTGCAGTCAGTACCACTGCTTGTGATGAATCCATTGAAACCAATACCAAGCATGTATTCATGGGCCCCACTTCAACAGAATTATGTGGTAAGTATGCTTGTCAGTGCTCATCGTTGAACTAGCTGTTTTGAGAAAATTTCTAGACTTGTTCATATTGAAAGCATTTGCAGGTCACTACAAGAAATCAAATGTGGCTCAAATGATGGAATTTTGTCTTCAAAGTGGTGGAAATTTTGTGGGGAAAAAGTGATAATGCTGGTTATAGTATTTGATCCTATTCCCAGATTATTTTCAAAGGCCTTCTTTCACAAGTTTGCTAAACATAATGTTTTAGGAAGGTTCAAAGTTCCCTATGTATTCATTTTAGCAAAATGTAGAACTGTGTTTAAATCAATGAATTAGCAATATCTATGGCCTCAAAGAATGAAAAGAAGTTTCAGATTTGTTATTTGAAATGTATCTTGGTCAGGAGGAAATTACGTCGGGTCAAAATTACAAACAATGGGGGAGTGTATCACAAGAGTCATTTGCACACCCCCATCTAAAAATGGAACGCTAGACTACTTGTTGTTCCAACACGGGAAATGACACACTCGTCTATTTGTAGGATCATGTCTTTTCCCCTTCTTTCAGCAATCCAAAAACGCTAAGTATTGATGTGCATATATGAAATTTACATTTGTACTGCACTCTCACTATAAATTTCCGACATTCTCGAGTAAATTGCTGTTAGGTTCTTGTGACATAGATTGTTGTGGCAGTAGACCTGTGCAGTATATCTCGACTCCAGTTTGTTGCCAGCTACACGAATATGCAAGGCAAAGGTCATACACAATCATGTGACAAGCATCATGTGGTATTCACGATTGAATGAGTAGATAGCCAAATCCAAAATTACATTTTTCTATCCGTCGTAACCTTTGCAATTTTCATCCGCCAGGTGTAATATTTGTCATGAAGCCACAAGAATGACGATAGTTTGAAAAACATCGACGAAATTTGTTATATTTGGCTTAAAATGAGTAAATGGGTATCTTAAAGACAAAAAGTGATTTTGTATTCACCAGTACCAAACAGTAAAGATATTTGCTTTATGGTTTTAAAACGCCTTCTTACAATCAATTCAGTATCAAAGTCAAAGGTGATCGTTACTAGGACTTTTTCCGTTTCCGACAATGTTTTTAAAGCACAAAACCCTTAGGTCATATGATAACAGTATTGTTTGGTAAAAGAGTAAAATGTCAATATTGTGGTAGATGAAATTATTTGTAGGTCGAAGATGAGACAGTTTTACACAATATACCATATATGGGAGATGAAGTGTTGGAGAAGGACACATCATTTATTGAAGAGTTGATCAAGAATTATGATGGTAAAGTCCATGGTGATAAAGAAAAGACCATTATAGAAGATGACCTTTACCTGAAACTTATTGAAAATGTGTGGAATATCCACAAGAAACAGGCTTTTGAAGGTAATAATACATTTACCGATTTTTCTTCTAACCCTTTTGCCACACAATCTTATCTTTTTGAACAACCTTGAAGATGAAGGCTTTTGAAAAAAAAATATGGTAAGAGGAGAAAATGCTGGTAAGGAGCATTTTTTACCTTTGCCTAATATAGTTTTTACCCTATGAAAAGCAAATCCCATTATGTTAGCCACAATTAGTGTTGTTGTCAGTGAATGCTTCCAATATGAAAGGACCTAAGATGTTGTCATCTGGTTGAGAATGAAGTGCCTTCAAGATATCATCACTCTTTGATCTCTTTCTAAGATTTATAGAATTTTCTTGATGGTTAAAAGCACAAATATCATTCTAAAGTGTTTGACTCTTTCCCAGAAGAAGCCATGTAGACGACAAATGACATCTGCTATTCATTTAACATTCGTGATAAGGGGCCTACAAAGTCTGATACATTTTACCAAAATTAATAATTGAAATGAAACAATTGAGGATTTTTCCAGACTAGGGTGTGTCCAGTGTTAAAAGATGATGAATTAAAAACCTGAATAAGAAGTTAAAACCTGAATAAATCAGCTGTTGAGTTCTCACAATGCTTGATTGTGGGGAGAAATAGATTTATTAACCCCGTTTAGTAGAATATCATTTGCAACCGATCAAAAAAATACAACTTGGCAATGATCTGGTTTTCGGAGAATGCACTGGGTTACCTCCCTTTGACATTCTTAATTGTAATCATTATAGTAATTTTGTAGGTTTTCCTGGAGCTAATAATTTTTTTCTTTTTTGTCTGTTTCAGTTCTGGTTTTCTCCTTCATAAATATGTGTGCTTAGTTGCACATTATGTAGCAAGAATAGGGTGATTGAGGAGATTTTAGCGTTTATCCCGAAATTGCCAGTGTAGAATATTAATCGTATCTGGGTCATTAAAACAGGGGATTGTTTGGTAAAGGGCCAACAAAACTATTCTGCCTGAATCAGTCAGTGATGACTAACACTATTGTTACGTAAGTAGCAGACCATTGTATCTATACATGTAGTATGCCATATTTACAAGACAAATAATATTCTGACAATCAAAAACATGGTATTACAGAGTGTATGCTTTCTATGTAGATAGATTCATGCATTTAATCAATTTTTATTGGTAGATAAAGATCCTGACTTAGATGTTGAAGAGGCCAACTTTCCACCAGATTTTATATTTCAAGCCATCTCAGACATGTGTCCAGAGAAGGGGAATGTGACATCATTAAAGCAGCTGTAAGAATGCATTTGTAATCAATCTTATCTTAACCCTTTTGGCGCCATAGGCAAAAACAGGGACTTATGCGGACACATAGATCAAGATCAGACTGCACAGAACGTGCAGTCTGATCTTGGATCTATTCTGTCTGCTTGTGTGGTCAAGCCTATCAGACAAAAATCCTGATGAGTCTCAGTGGATTCTATTTACAGGCATCAAAAAGGATCGAGTTTATATATTTGGCGCTGAAAGAGTTAAAATCCAAACATAGTTTCTAGCAATTATATCATCTATCTACCCAGGATCGATAGGGATTTGTCAGTTAATCAGTTTTCAGTGATTCTGCAGTTTATATTGTCACTAGGTGATACCACCTTTGCAGTGACTGTATTCATTTCACCAGAAAAAGGTGAATAATAAAATTAATTGACTTTCTCAGATCATTATCATTATGTCAAAGTTTTTCAGTGCTCATAATGTTCCAAAGCAAGCAATGGATTTGTTTCATATTTGATTTAAGGACAGATACAGGTCCAAAGCTTCAATGAGCAATACCCTAGTCATGCTTATGCCCATGATCTTAAGGTTAGGGTGTGAAGTTTTGAAATTTCATAGTAAAGTTTTTCTAGAGCTTCTATTTTCCAGATTGAATAGCTTATATTTGGTATAATGATGGCTATAGATCCAAAACTTCTTTCAGCAGTACACTCACCCACACCCATTGTGTTGATTTACAACTGGTAACGTTTTAAGTTTTTTATGAGCACCTATTTTCCAAACTAAGTGATTGATTTGGTTCACATTTGGCTTGATAAAGAATCCACAGGGTGCATTATACTTACAGAAAATGTATTGGACCTATGCTAGGATCAAAATTGTACAGTAATGACTCGTTTATCCTGACACTTCTATCTCCTCTATATGTTTGCAGATAGTGTGTATTTCAGGATCAACAAACCAGGATTAGGACCTTAGGCTTTCATGTTGATAAGTGGCACTTGGCATCATATTATTTCAAAAGCATATGACTTACAGAAATACTGAAAAACATGCCTGTTCTGTACTACTGTTTATAAGATTGTATATAAATAGTTTCACAAATTCATATTTTGCTTGTTAGATAATGATTTTTTTTGTTTTTTAACTTAGTTAAGAAAGAGCATCATATTTTTTTTTTTTTTCTGAATCTAATTCCATATTGTTGAACTAGAAATATTGTGTATTGCTTTATAATAGCAGTGAAAGACTGTTGTAGATGTTACTGTTTATTGTACTAAACACTTTGTTCTAGGTACCGAGACTTGCTTGAGACACTAGACCCCAGCTCATTGCCCCCTGAGTGTACTCCAAATATAGATGGACCAAAAGCCATGTCAGTTCCAAGGGAGCAGACACTTCATTCATTCCATACATTGTTCTGTCGACGATGTTATAAATATGACTGTTTTCTTCACCGTAAGTGTTTGTACTTAAATTGTGGTAAAAATTTGTGCTGTATCTAACTTGTATGTGTAATGTCTTGTTTTTTGCTTGGCTGTTTTTAGCTCACCTGAGCACGAAGTGCTCTGGGTGAGCTATTGTGATCGGTCATCGTACGTCGTCCGTCCATTAACAATTTCTTTAAAAATCTTCTCCTCCAAAACCAGATGGCCAATCTTGATAAAACTTGGCAGGAATGTTCCTTGGATGAAGCTCTACAAAAATTGTTAAAAGAATTTAATTCCATCAAAAACTCTGGTTGCCATGGCAACAAAATGGCTGAAAATGGAAAAAATCTTTAAAAATCTTCTTGTGACAAACCATAACGCCGAGAGCATTCATATTTTGTATGAAGCATCATTGTGTGACCCTTTACCAAAATTGTTAAAATTATTCCCCTAGGGTCATATTTGGGCTTTACCCGGGCGCACCCTATTTTACATAATAACAAAGAAGGAAATCTTTAAAAAATCTTCTTCTGACAAACCATAATGGCTAGAGCATTCATATTTGGTTTGTAGCATTATCTGATGATCCTCTACCAAAATTGTGAATATTATATTTCTGTGGTCATATTTGGGCTCTGCCAGGGCGCACCCTATTTCACATGGAAACAAAGAAGGAAATCTTTTAAAATCTTCTTGTGACAAACCATAAGGGCTAGAGCATTCATATTTTGCATGTAGCATCATCTAGTGACCCTTTATAAAAATTGTTAAAATTATCCCCTTGGGGTCATATTTGGGCTCTGCCCGGGCACACACTATTTTACATAGAATTAAAGAAGGAAATCTTTTAAAATCTTCTTGTGACAAACCATAAGGGCTAAAGCATTCATATTTTGCATGTAGCATCATCTGGTGACTCTTTATAAAAATTGTTAAAATTGTCTCTTTGGGGTCATATTTGGGCTCTGCTCGGGTGCACCCAATTTTACACAGAAACAAAGAAGGAAATCTTTTAAAACTCTCGTTCTGACAAATCATAAGGGCTAGAGCATTCTTAATTTGTATGTAACATCATCTTGAGACTTTCTACCAAAACTTCAAAAATTGACCCCTTGTGTGGAGTTTGGGCTGTGCCCGGGCGCACGCTATTTAACATTGAAAAGGAAGAAAATTACATGTGACAAGTGAGAGACTAAAACTTCCAAGTTTTGTTTGTAGCAAAGTTCTGGTGACCCTCTGCCAAAAGTTGTTAGAGTAATTCTTATTGGGATCACATTATGGCTTTCCTCCCCTCCCCCGGGTATGCCTTATCAAAAAAGAATGGCTTCTGGCTTTGATATACTATTATTTGTATGTGGTATTCCATATAAGTTACAAATATACTCAGGTGAGCGATATAGGACCATCATGGTCCTCTTGTATAGGAAAACTGGCTGTTTTCAAAGAACACATAGAGGCATTGTTACAGCACTGTCATGGTCTGTGGTGTCAGTGTTGTTTGAAAACTAATATTTTCTGTTACCCCTGTCATTGCCGAAGATATTTACTGTATAAGGACTTCTTTCTACGGGGACTGTATTTCTGCTTTTCCTGCGGTCAGGGACAAGACCGCAGAATTAAAATAAACGAAAAATAAACCAAATGTAAAAGGCTATGTCATTATATTGTTGATGTTGTTTCTTTTTGGATCCTGTGTAAACTCAAATCCATTATATTGCTATCGTCCTTTTACCGTTACTTTATGGTATGGCATTGTATGCATACTGAAAATTAGAATATTGCTCATTATAATTTAGTTTCTATACCATCAAATCCAATTTGAATGCTTTGATTGAGCTAAATTTGTACAGGTGTGACTGATTGTTTGCATTTTGACAGGTAGATTTCTCAGGTGTTTTTCTTTCACTTACCTCTTCAAAATTTTGCCCATGATGGGTTGAACGAGTGTAGCTCTACTGGTATAAAAAATTTTTTTGGCTACTGCTTAAACATCATAGAAAGAGCGCTTATTGCTCATAAAAGAATGATTTTTCTTTTGACAGTGTTTTATTTTATTCTGGACAACAGAATGATGAATGCTGTGTTTTTTCCCTCTTTTTTTTGGAAATAGTCCACAGCATTGACGTTCACGGGCCTTTGGTTCAAATTAGTAAATGAAAAACTCTGAATGATGCCAGAAAGACAAAAACCATCATAATAAAAAGTTCATATATTTAACTGATAATATTTTAGACTGGTCCAAATTCAAAGTGTTTGCAGATGGCAAATGTGACTCATATGATTGGATTTAATCCTGTAAGGTTAGAAAACATTGCGGGAAAAGGAGAAAATGCTGGTTACCAGATGTATGATCGTTATTAACTCTTATCATATTTGTGCATCAACAATGACGCATTGTTAAAAAAAATTGCTGGTCATTTTCCATAAAAATGCGTCAAAATGGACAAAATCTTGCATCAAGGAAAACCCTGTTGCTATTTCTTCATCTTCTCAGTCTCACAACTTTTAACAGACTTCATCACTTTATCTACAAGGAATTAACAATTTCTGCTCACTGGACAAATTTTTGTAACCTTTCATAGACATATCCTATAGTTTTGGCAACATTTCAGTGTTTTGAATGCAAATGCTCTTTCTATAAACCCAATCCATTTGAAACTTGTGTCAGTGATTCAAGAGCCCAAGCCTAGCACTGGGGAAACCCAGGACCTACATGAATTTGTGAGCTGTCACCGTGATATGACCAAAATAATGTTGAAAGCAATATAAAACACCATCCAATCAATCTCAGTCGAGTGCTTTAGGGCCAATAGCCCTCATTTTAAATGTACTGTGTACTGAGTGTACTTTTAAGCAAATGAAAACCTTAAAATATGAGTCTCTTTGCCAGATGACAGATTACAAAAAACTAACTAGAAAATGGTTGAAAGGATGGGATTTGATTTTAGCTTCACTGGCCTTTGGCCAGCCAGCTTCTGTCATGGCCCTATGTCTGTTGTGCATCCACATGTGTCTTTTCATGTAGGCATCTTCTCTGAAACTACCTATCCAATTTTGATGAAACTTCACAGAAATGATCCTTCCATAGCACTCTTCAGAATTTTTAAAAGAATTTCATTCCAATAAAAACTCTGGTTACCATGACAACAAAACTGAAAAAATATTGAAAATGCACCCTTACTAAGGTTGTTCAAATTTTCTGTATGAAAGCTTCTTGCCATACAGAACATTTATGTCTCTGCCAATGCCTATTAAACACATGGTACATTTCTTTAAAAGCCATTGAAGCAATACAGAACCATCATGGCCCTCTTGTTGAAAAATTTTGTGATGAAGTCAAAAAGAAATAATTAAGAGATTGCTTTATAACCTGAACAGCTTATCGACCCAGCCCCAGTAAACTGATGAGAAAGATGCCCGAAAGAAAGCAAGAACAAGAGCCCTGTGGAACTGACTGTTTTATGCATATTGTAAGTATACAATCTCATAAAACAAAGGATCTTTTATGTTACATATATTTGTATATTGCATCACTTGCAGCTGTGTGACACACTTTTGTCCTGAAACTTTCATTTTATTGAGTTGGTACAATATAGACACATGTCTTTGAGTAATTATTTAATTCCTGCATGATATAAACTTTCTGATAAACAACACAGTAGGCAGTACCAAATACAGGGAAACAGAGGTTTCAGTCAAATACAAGTTTGGTAAAAAAAAAATTGCAGACATTGTATTTCGATGATTCAGAAAAGAATTGTTTCAAGTCAGAACACAGTGTTGTTATTAAGCAGATGCTAACTTCAACAAAGTGTTGGTTTTTAGCTCTACTGGCTGAAAGCCAGCAGAGCTTATGTCGTGGTTTCCGTTGTCCGTCTGTCCATCCATCCGTTAGTCTTTTTCTTGTTTACGTGATAAAGTCTTCATTTGTGGTCAGATTTTCGTGAAACTTGCACAATTTGTTTATCTCATCAATAGCTTCAACCCTGTTGATTTTGAAAAAAATCCAACAAATAGTATGGGAAAAGTAGCTATTTCAAGATAAAAATTTCAATTTTTTGTTTACGCGATTAAGTCTTCATTTGTGGTCAGATTTTCGTGAAACTTAGACAGTTTGTCTATCTCATCAATAGCTTCAACCCTATCAATTTTGAAAAAAATCCAACAAACAGTTTGGGAAAAGTAGCCATTTCAAGTTGAAAATTTCAATTTCTTGTTTACGCGAAAAAATTCCGTGAAACTTGCACAGTTTGTTTATCTTATCAAGAGCTTCAACGCTATTGATTTTGAAAAAAATCCAACAAACAGTTTGGGAAAAGTAACCATTTAAAGTTGAAAATTTCAATTTCTTGTTTATGCAATAAAGTCTGCATTTGTGGTCAGATTTCCGTGAAACTTGCACAGTTTGTTTATCTTATCAAGAGCTTCAACCCTATTGATTTTGAAAAAAAATCCAACAAATAGTATTGGAAAAGTAGCCATTTCAAGTTGAAAATTTCAATTTCTTGTTTATGTGATCAAGTCTGCATTTGTAGTCAGATTTCCATGAAACATGCACAGTTTGTTTATCTTATCAATAACTTCAACCCTATTGATTTTGAAAAAAAATCCAACAAACAGTATGGGAAAAGTAGCCATTTCAAGTTGAAAAGTTCCATTTCTTGTTTATGTGATCAAGTCTGCATTTGTAGTCAGATTTCCATGAAACATGCACAGTTTGTTTATCTTATCAATAACTTCAACCCTATTGATTTTGAAAAAAAATCCAACAAACAGTATGGGAAAAGTAGCCATTTCAAGTTGAAAATTTCCATTTCTTGTTTACATGATGAAGTCTGCATTTGTAATCCGATTTTTGTGAAACTTTCACAGTTTATCTCATCAATCGCTTCAACCCTATTGATTTTGAAAAAATCCAACAAATAGTATGGGAAAAGTAGCCATTAAAAGTTAAAAAATTTTATTTCTTGTTTATGTGATTAATTCTGCATTTGTGGTCAGATTTCCGTGAAACATGCACAGTTGCTTTGTATCATAAACAGCTTGAACCCTATTGATTTTGAAAAAAATCTGACAATCATTTTGGGAAAAGTAGCCATTCAAAGTTGAAAATTTCCATTTCTTATTTAGGCTGTGAAGTCCACAGTGTTGATCCAAATCTTGTGAAACTTGCTAAAGATTATTTGATTCATCAAAGGACTGAACTCTATTAAAAGTGAAGAAAATCTAGTAAACCGTTCAGGAAGAGCAGCCATTTGATGACTTAGTATTGTTTACTCAACAAAGTCCACATTATTAGTCACTTTTCTTTGAAATTTGCTAGGATTGTTTAATACAATGAGTCCCAGCCGGGTAGCTCAGTGGTTAGCATATCTGACTCGTGATCTGGAGGTTGCGGGTTTGATACCCGGTAGCGGCGAACTTTCTTTCCGGCTATTTTTTGCCTCTCACCTGTGATGCATGTGAGAAAAGTAGTCAGTGGCTTTGGAAAAAAAGTTGTCATTACTGGTATGAGAAAGCCAGGAAACACATGGGTGCGTCACTGATCGCCATGATATGACCTTAGCTGTTAAAATGGCGTTAAACTTCAATACAAACACATTAATACAATGCGTTCTGAAACCCTGTCGAATTTGGCTGGATTCCAAACAATTAGTTTTAGAAATTGCACTTCATTTTTTTTCACTGTTCATTCAATTCACCATGCCTACTTATGCGGTCTTTGTGGGTTCAAGCCCAGTTGCAAGAACACGTTTTTGTGTTTTTTGTCATTTTTTTCTTTTTTGCATCATGGTTTCATAATGTATGCTAGCAAAAAAGCAAAATCACTGCCAGTAGAGCGATTTCAGGCCCTCAAGGGCCTCTAATTAGCTCATGTGAGCACAAAGTGCTTGAGAGGAGCTTTTGTGATCGTGCTGTGTCCATCGTGCATTGTCCGTTGTGAGTCGTCAACTTTTACCTTGTATACGCTCTAGAGGCTACATTTTCAGTCTGATACTCATGAAACTTGATCAAAATGTTTGTCTTGATAATATCTCTGATCAGGTCAAAAATTGCTCAAGTGAGATAAAAAAAAGAGGTCACTAGGTCAAATCTTTGTAAAACTGTGTGTACACTCTAAAGGCCACATTTTCAGTCATATATGTATGAAAATTGGTCAGAGTGTTTGTCTTGATAATATCTCAAAGGAGTTTGAAATGAGTAATGTCAGGTCAAAAACAAAGTTACCAGATCGGATCTTTGAAAAACCTCTTGTACACTCTAGAAGCGACAGTTTCAGCCTAATACTCACAAAAATTGGCCAGAAGGTTTGTCTTAGTTCATAAATGGTTCATGTGGGTTCAAAAATAGGTCAGTAATTCAAATCTCTATAAAACCCTGTGAACACTTCAGAGGCCACATTTTCAGTGTAATACTCATGAAACTTGGTTATGATAATATCTCAAATGAGTTGGAAAATGGGTCATGTTGGATCAAAAACTTTTTTTATGTCAATAGGTCAAATCTTTGATAATCCCTATGTACAGTCTAGAGACCAAATTTTTTGTCCAATACTCATGAAAATTGGTCAGGATCTTAGTCATGATGATAGCTCAGATGAGTTATGAAATGGGTAATATCAGGTAAAAAACTAGGTCAGTGGGTCAAATATTTAAAAAACCTTAACATGGGCTTACATAGTGAAAACTTAAAAAATCCTACAGGTCCTGTGTGGCTCAGTGGTAAAGTGTTGGACTCATTACCTGTAGGCCAGGGGTTCCAGCCATACTTGATCCTTTGGATTTTTTATGGTAGTGTCCCTGGGCAAGACACTTCAGAGCCCCAGCCTAGTAATGGTGAAACCCAAGAAATACATGAATATGAGTTGTTGCTGTGATATGACTGAAATAATGTTGAAAGTGGCATAAACACCATTCAAGCAACCAACTTCTTGATCCTAACCTTTACGCCTAGAGCCACCAAATTTTGCATGCAGCTTTTTCAGGTGAACCTCTGCCAAGATTGTTTAGATTATAGCCATTTGGCCAAATTTTGTACACATTGTAGCCCTTGGGTCAAGTTTGGCAAAGCCCTGGCAAAACAAGTCTGACATGGGCTTACATGGTGCAAACTTTAAAAATCCTCTTGTTACTATCCATAAGACCCAGGGCTACCAAATTTTGCATGTTAATTGAATCAGTTGACCTCTGCAGGTGGACTCATGACCTGGTGGTTGTGAGTTCGATACCCGGTTGAGGCGAACTTTCTTTTCGGCGTATTTTCGCCTCTCACCTCTGCTGAAGCATGTGAGAAAAGTAGTCCGTGGCTTTGGAAAGAAAGTTGTGTTAGTACTGGTGTGAGAAAGCCAGGAAACACATGTGCGTCACCAACTGCCATGATATGACCTTAGCTGTTAAAGTGGCGTTAAACCCCAATACAACCTACCAACCTCTGCAGGTAGTGTGCAAATTATAACCTTGGGGTCAAAAATGGCCCAGCCCCACTAGTCATAAGGTTTACATAGACTTATATTTTGAAATTATTTAGATATTTAAAACCTTCTTGTTCTACTGCTGTAATATTTTGTGGGTGGTACCATGTAGTAGTATGATCTAGTAGAGTATGATCTAGTAGACCTCTTTCAAAGTTGTTCAAATTTAAGCTTTGGTATCAAAATTTTCCCCACCCAATGGGTTTTGAATTTAACATTGTGCCTATGGAGTGAAAATTTCAAAAATCTTCTTGAGGAATCCTAACTTTAAATCGTAGAGCTACCAAATTTGGCAGTTGGCACATAGTTTCATCTAGCAGATAACTTCTGTATTCTCTTTTTTTTTAACTGAGTTTGTTGAAAGGGTGTGTTTGGAGTCTGTTGTACTTTTATGTACATGAGATCCTAAGATATGACCTGAGAATTGGCTGTTTGAACTTTTGAAGAGAAAATTTTATTTTATGGTTTAGAACTGATAATTCATTAGAATTTCTGATTTAGCTCTTTTGATTTGGTTAAGATTATATTGGTCAGTAACTGCCAGTGGAGTGATTCAGACCCTAATGGGCTTTGTGTTTTAGGGATAATGTTACATAATTGCAAGATTTGGCAGAAGACTGAGACTACTTACTTTATTCTGTTACAGGTTGGGTACAGGGAAAAAGAAGTTTCTGATTCGGAAAAGTCAGACAAGGACTGTAGAGCAGAAAGGAGTAAATCGCCAGTTGGTTTACAAAAAGGCAAAAAGCGCAAATTTAATGGAACTGGCAGTGGAAGTGAGGACAGTAATGATGGGATAGGTAGGGCCACTTTTTGTTTTACATACTTGTTTTCTGTTTTCTTAGTTCTTGTCAGGTCATAGAAAGGCCATCATCAGTATCTAGTTCACTAGAGCACTAAGTAGGAACAGGGAGCTTTTTTTTAGGACATCTGTATCACTTGCCAAATTTTAGTATAGCTTCTCACAAGTAATTCTTCGGTGATCTTGAATCTACATTTTTAGGTCACCTTAGCACAAAGTGCTCAAGGTGAGCTTTTGTGATCCTGCTGTGTCTGTCATCCGGCGTGCGTCATGCGTCGTCAGAATTTTTGCCTTGATAATATCTTGGACGAGTTTGAAAATGGGTCATGTCAGGTCAAAAACTAGGTCACTAGGTCAAATCTTAGAAAAACCTTGTGTACGCTCTAGAGGCCACACTTTCAGTCCAATACTCTTCAAAGTTGGTGAGAATATTTGGCTGGATGATATCTTGCACTAGTTTGAGCAGTTCATGTTGGGTCAAAAACTAAGTCACAAGGTCAAATCTTGGAAAAACCTTGTGTATGCTCTAAAGGCCACATTTTCAGTCCAGTATTCTTGAAAATTGGTCAGAATATTTGCCTCGGAGGAATTTGAAAATGGGTCTCTTCGGGTCAAAAATTAGGTCATTGGGTCACATTTTTGAAAAATCTTGTATACGCTCTAAAGGCCACATTTTCAGTCCAATACCAATGAAACTTGGTCAGAATATTTGTCTTGATGATATCTCGAACATGTTTGAAAATGGGTCATGTCAGGTCAAAAACTAGGTCACTAGGTAAAAACTTTGAAAAACCTTGTGTATGCTCTAGAGGCCACATTTTCAGTCCAATACTCTTGAAAGTTGGTCAGAATGTTTGTCTGGATGATATCTGGAACTATTTTGAAAATGGATCAGGTCGGGTCAAAAACTAGGTCACTAGGTTAAATCTTAGAAAAACCTTGTGTACGCTGTAGCGGCCACATTTTCAATTCAATATTCTTTTAAGCCGGTAAGAATGTTTGTCTTTATGACATCTCAGACAAGTTTCTAAATGGGTCATGTCGGGTCAAAAACAAGGTCATGAGGTCAAATCTGAGAAAAATATCGTGTAAGCTCTGGAGCCCACATTTTAAGTCCAATATTCATGAAACTTGGTCAGAATTTTTGCCTTGATAATATCTTGGATGAGTTTGAAAATTGGTCACATCGGGTCAAAACTAGGTCACTGGGACAAATCTTTGAAAAAACTTGTGTATGTTCTAGAGGCCACATATTCAGTCCAATACTCATGAAGCTTGGTAAGAATGTTTTTCTTGGTAACATCTTGGATGAGTTTGAAAATGGGTCACATTGGGTCAATAACTAGGTCACTTGGTCAAATCTTTGAAAAACCTTATGCTCTAGAGGCCACATTTTTAGTCCAGTACTCATGAAACTTGGTCAGGATGTTTGTCTTGATGACATTTTAAAACAGTTTGAAAATGGGTAAGGTTGGATGAAAAACTAGGTCACTAGGTCAAATCTTAGAAAAAAAACCTTGTGTACACTCTAGAGGCCACAATTTAAGTTCAATATTCATGAAACTTGGTCTAAATGTTTGTCTTGATGACATCTTGGATGAATCTAGAAAAAGCTTGCGAACAACGTAGAGGCCACATTTTCAATCCAATAATTATGAAAGCATTTTAGAATGTTTGTCATAGTATGTCGAAAGAGATTTAAAATGGATCATATTTGGTCAAAAGGCTCAGGTGAGTGACTTCAGGGCCATCATGGCCCTCTTGTTTAAATAGGGCCCCTTCTGATTGGTTGATTGGTCATGCAAAACCCTAGGATTTCATCATTTTTCATTGCCACCATAGAACGATGAATTGTGTCCTACTAATTACTCTCTGATCTCAAGGTCAGACCTTTCCTAGAATACACTTACTCATTTGTCCAGTCTAGCCTATCACCTGAGTATATCACTGATGCATCTCTGTTGTCATTTGTGCTGAGTTTCCCAGTATCATTTTCCCAGGCTCCATTTTGATGTTAAACATCTGAGCCAAAGTTTGTTTGTGGATGTAGAGTAAATGTCAAGGGAATGCTTGTCAGAATCATGCCTGTTAAAAAACACAAGGCTTAGTGCAAGATATTTTGTACGTAGCATCATTAATTTTAGTTAGTCTTTAAAAAAAAGTTCCTTTGTTGTTATTCTTGGTTAGAATGTAGAAATCATCGCCTTTGGCTCCTGTATGGCACAAATATGCAGTACAAATGTAGTGTCATTTCTAGCAGACACGAAATATGTCAAGATTCCATAACAAATCTTTGATGACCATGCCAGGTTTTATCATGAAGACTGCTTGGGAATATTGTGGTTTTTATAATAAATGTCATTTGGACATGAGAACATTAATGTTTCATGTATTGTGAAAATTCATCTTGGTTGGTAAATCTTTTGTGTCCTATGCAGGCCTGGTCCTATGGCTAGCACACACGAAAAATTTCTAGTACAGATCACTCTGTTTTTTCGGATGGTGGAAAAAGAAATACATGTACATAAAGATATTTAGCCATTAAAATGTAAATCCAATACTGTGTGCAAGTTATTCGTTTTTGAGGCAGGTTTTATTGATCATACAGAAAGTCTGTCATATTGATCAATGAAACAGAAATTTTAAAAATGTAACAGAGAACAACTAGAAAGTGATTTTATGTGGTCATTCAACTTCAGGAGGTGTATTTTCATGTAGTAAATATCCTGTCCTTTTTCATTTGCTTGTTTGATTTGTCAGGATTATAAAATACAGTCAAAGTTGTACATGTGACCACATCTTTTAAGCAACTTATATGCTAAACAACAGTTTTTGAGTCCCCCCAAGCTACTTTCCTCTAATTTACTGTTGTATTAAGCAACTTTTGTGCTACGTGACCAATGACCACCAATTTTAGGCCCCAATAGATCGCTATTTCTTTCATTAAGCGACCCTGTAAACATTCGTCATAATTTTGATCCTTAAAGTTTGAAAACAACCCCTTACTTGTCCATATAAAGACATTATAGCATGTGCCAATTTCAGGATAAACATATTTACATGTCAAATTTTTAATTACCCTTTGACAATAGCATCAACAATGCATAACCATATCATAGTGACCAACAAATCCCTTATCAGCTGGCCTGCGGACGTGTGAAAAGGATGGGAAATTACGTTTATTTATCCTTGTAGTCTCCCTAAATCAAACAGAACTTTGTTTGATTGGATCTACTACTACAATGAAATAGAATGCAAGGTTTTTTAATTCCATTATAAATAAGCACTACAAATCAAGTGTGCCCTTCACTTAACAATTCAACCTGCAAATGCCATGGAACAAAAATTGTTCTTTTGTGTAATGAGTCTTTTACATAGGCTTTACACTTCCACATTATTTGTCTATTTCATGAAATCCTTGCCATGTATCCCACACAAATAGAGTAATTTTGTTCAAAAGGTTTGCAATGATGAGATTTTTTGGTGACAACTTTGACCTACCTTTGGTTTCTTCTTTCACTTAAAGAAATTGCTTTTTTTCTTGTCAAAGAAGTCTTTTTAGTTGATAAAGTATTTTCTTGATACTTACTCAACAATTGCATCATAATGTTATAGTAAAGAGTATATTTAAAGAATAAATGTTCAGAAATTGTAATTTGCAATATACCCCACCCCTTTCTGGCACTAGCACTTTTCTATTAAGAGACCATTTTATTAAGCAACCATTTTTTTGTTGTCCCTTGCATGGTCGCTTAAAACAAGATTGATTGTATACACCGATTTTAGACAGGCAACTGTATTCCCTCGACCATTTTCTTTTCCAAAAGAATACCAGCTTGGCTTTTCTATTTTGTAGTAATTTGACCTCTGGTCATAAAGTATTTACATTTTCATTTATAAATATACCAAACACAAAAAAAATTAGTAAGTACAACACTTGCCATTTAACACGGTTTTGACCCTGGGGTCAGTATTCTATAGGGATCACAGTACTAGCTCATACTTTAGTAAAAATGGATACCTTGCACGTAGAGGGTGACACTTTTTTCACACATTTACGGTGTTGATAATGTTACTTCTTGTCAACCAGAGGAAGATGTAAGATATGTAAATTAAAAAGGATTTCCAAGGAATGCTCCTTGTGTGAATTTGCCACAAAACTGCTGAAATGTTTCTTCTTGTGTGAGCAAGATGGCCACACAAGGACTAAAAGTTGAAAAACCTTAAGACTTCTCCTAAACAAGTAGGAGTATTAATAAATATTTTACAGGAATGCTCCTTGAGTCCCTCTAAATCTGTGAAAGGATTTCAGGAACTGCAAAAATAATTTGACAGGAATATAAATTTCCTAGGTGGTTCTAAACCAGAATTGCTCATACTGCCAGTGTCAGCTGAACAAGAGCAGGGAAAAACCCCTGTATTACCTTGCATTTCATTTGTACCATTTTGATTAGGTGAGCAATATATGGCAATTATGACCCTCTTGGAGTATGTTTTGCATGAGTTTTTGTTGTGGAAACTTGACACTGCATGGTTAATTTCTCTTCATGTTTCAGGCTCATTCTTGAAAACCAAGTACAAAAGTAAGTAGCATCCATCTTCATGCTTGTTGATTTACGTGTTTGATGTTGAAATCTTTACTTGTTTAACATTAATCACTTATATGAAAAAAAATATTATTTATCCAAAAAAGTGGATAAAATGATTAAAGCAGCCTAGCATTAAATTAAAAATAAATATATATCTGGTATATTGATTTTAGGCTCCATAGGCCAAATGCTAGTAAGCTTATGTCATGGCTCTGTGTCTGTCGTATGTTGGTCCATGTGTTTGTCAATCTGTCTATCACTTTTATTAACTTTTATTTCAAACATCTCTGAAACTATCAATCCAGTTTTGAGGAAACTTTACAGAAATGATTCTGCTTTGGCCCTATTCAGAATTTCATCAAAGAAATTGATTCTGGTAAAAACTCTTGCTGCCATGGTAACAACAATACTGAAAAGTATTGAAAACTTAAAAAGACTTCCTGTCTGAAACCATAGAGCATAGGGCTACCAATTCTTCATTTGGCTTCATCTAGCAGACCTCTACTAAGATTGTTGAAATTATGGCCCTGAGGTAAAATAGGGGTCACAAATTGTACATAAACCTATACAGTGAAGACTTTAAAAATCTCATTTTTAACCATAAGGCCTAAGTGTATCAAATTTTGAATATACATGTAGCTTCATCTAGTAGTCCTCTACAGAAATTGTTTATATTAAAGCCCTGAGGTCAAAATTGGCCTCATTCAGGGGTCACAAATTTTAACATGGGCTTAGGAAAATCTTCTAGCCCCGAACCATAAGGCCTAGAGCTACCAATTTTTGCATGAAGTTTCATCTTGTGGACCTCTACCAAGGTTGTTCAAACTACAGCTGCTGTTGGGTCAAAATTGCCCCGTCCTGTCAGGGTCACAAATTTTTCATGTGTGTACAAGCTTGTATATAGTGAAAACTTTAAAAACCTCGTTCCCAACCATAAGGTCTCTGGCTACCAAATTTTTCATGCTGCTGCATCTTGTGGACCTCTACCAAGGTTGTTCAAGTTACAGCCCTGGGGTTAAAACTGGTCCCACCCCAGTGGTCACAGTATTTACTTTGGCTAATATATTACAGATCTTTGTTCCAAATCATAGGCCAAGGGCTACTTAATTTTACATGTAACTCCATCAAGTAAACCACTCTACCAATATTGTCCAATTATAGCTAAAGGTTTAATCAAAATTGTTCAAATTACAATGTATAGTCCTTGGGTCAAAATTTGGACAGCCCTGGGGTTCACATTTTTCACATAGGCTAAATACTGAAAACTTCGAAAATCTTTGTTTTTTTTTTTTTCCAAACTGTGAGAGTTACAACTGTAATACTTTGTAGCTGTTATCATCTACTAAGCTTATTTGGTATATACCAAGGTTGAACAAATTATAGGGCTAGGGTGAAATTGATCCCAGTTTGGGGGATTACCAGTTCAACCTATGTTTAAAGAGTGAAAATTTAAAAAAAAAAAACCTTCTTGTTCCCAACCACAGATCCAATAGCTACTAAATTTTGTACTTAGCTTCATCTAGTGGATCATTACACACTTTGTTAAAAATTTAGCCCCAGGGTCAAAAGTCAAAATTGGCCCTGCCCTGGGGTTCACACACAATACAGGTTCTTTATATTGTGGAACTTTAACCCTTTACCACACAATCCCGAGTTTTAACGACCCTTAGCAGGTAGGCTTTTGAAAATGTTGTGGGAAAAGCAGAAAATGCTGGTTACCAGCATTTTCTCCTTTTCCCTCAACGTTTTCTACCCTTCCTAATACAAATTTTGGTTTTTGGGTCACATTCATTTTGCCAATTGAAATTTCTTTCAAGTGTGACAAGTGTAAAATTTTGTCAATTGGTAAAGAGTTAAATACCGGTACATCAAGTACCATTCTGCTTAGATTTGTATTAGTTAGTATGTTGCCTCATCTAGTGGACTTCTACCTGAATTCATCTAGAGAGTTGGAGATTGTACATGAGAATCTTTTCCATGTGCTGCTTACAGATTTGGAAATGAGATATCCCACAAAACCAAAGAAAATGAAAGAGGCATGGAGTGGTTCAGAGGAGTCCATGTTTAGACTGCTTGCAGACATGTACAGAACTAACTATTGTGCAATTGCCAAACTTCTTTGGAACAAAAGTTGCCAACAGGTTTGTCAAGATTATATTATTGAATTTAATTCAAGAACTTTTTTCACAAAGTTGAAATATTGTTTTTATATCTACGCCTTTGCATCGTACAAAGAAAATAATTAGTTGAACTTTCTATACAAAGATAGAGTAGGTTTGCTCAAGTGCATCACTTGAAAGTCTTAACTTTTTATACCCTCATTCCACTAGGCGGCTTTTATTAGCTGACATACAGGCCTTCAAAGAGTTGTACAGATGTCCTAGAAAGGGAGAGGTCAAGATGCATTAGGATCAGACTATGATCAGATAGTCCCCATGGAATCGCTTGGGTAGTGACATGTACGATCCCATTGCAACTTGATTGTCCTTTATTTGTATTTTAATCCCCAGAGGTATGGTTCTCATATACCATCCATTTGCTATCCAAAGTGACCAAGTTGCAATCTAATGACTATCTTACGGCACTTTGATAGCAATTACAGTAAGACCAATGGGCTTAGGTAATGGCCCTGTGTTCATCCTGTATAAGTCTGTGTGAGTGCATGCTTCAGTGTGTTAGCTTTTATTTCAAACATCTCTTTTGTCTCTGAAACTCGTACCATGGAGGTTTTGGATTTGAGCCTCTCTGGAAACTGTGGCAGTCTGCCCTATTTTTTCCTATTTTTTCTGAGCTTCCTATATATTCCTATATTTGGTGCCCATATCCTATATTTTTCATTAAAACTCCTATTTTTTTCAAAATGCTGCTGATGAAGTGCATTGATTTACAATACAGTTACATGTATTGTGTTGAAACTAATGTCAATGCACTGAATATCTATAGCTATAGCTTTAATAAGTGTTATCTGCATTGAAGGAAGGATCCAGTTAGTCTTATCTTATCCTTTGATGTTCATTGAAAAATGGTGTTTTGCTTTCTCAAGATCTTCACAAAGCAAATGGTCTAGTCAGCTTGAGTATTATATTATTCTAGTCAGTAATTTAAATGACTTGTGCTGGTCAAACACATTTATTTGCTGACGTAAAGCAATAAAGGAAATGAAAAAAAAAAATTACATTAAATGAGATATCTATCTTGTAATAATAGAGATCGTGATTTAAAGGGCTGGCTGTAAGGGGAGGTGGAGGCCAGGGAAAATTCATCAGACTTTGGTAAAATTTGGACTTGCTACATTGCTTTTAGTCTATTGCCTTTCAAGTTAATTGTACATTTTAATGTTAATAGAAGTCCTTTGTAAGCCGATAATTTCCTATTTTACTGCTATATTTTTTACATTAATTTCCTATATTTTTAGGCCAAAAATATATATTTTGCACCAAAATGCACTGGGCAGCCTGCTGTGGGCTTTTCCATTGGAATTTCCTTGCACAATACACCTCAGAATCCTAGCCTATTACTGGTGAAATCCAAGGCATACATGAATATGTGAGCTTTCGTCATGGTAAGACTGAAATAACGACGAAAGTAGTATAAAACGATCTCTAGAAGTACCAGTCCAAATTTGACCAAACTTCATAGAAATAATCATATTCCCTGTCATAGCATGTGAAAAAGATATTATATTTTTGTAGGGCCTAGGGTATGTATTGCCATACAGACTACTTATAGTTTAATGTGCACTGCAAATAGTATTTAAGTGCATTACACATTTATTTAACCATTTATCAAATAATCTTGTATTTTAATTATCCTGTAAAAGAATGCTTTTGAAAACAAAATGAGGGTAAAGGAGAAAAAGTTTGTAACGTTTCCACCCTTTCAAAGACAAATCTGATCATTTGAGCCACATTTAATATGTTTTCTGCAAATGCTTTCAATTTAGACAGGTGTAAAGGTTAACACCTGGTAAAGACTTGAAACGCAGTGATCCAGTACAGGGCCATCATGCCCCACTGTTTTTCGTTTGAGAGTAAAGCAGTTGCATTTTTTTCTTACCAGATAATTATCCACTTTTTACAAAAACACTCTATCAAAATCTAGCTTTTAAAGGATGTTTTAACCCTGAAGCTGCTAAGTGCAACTCATGACCTTTTGCTAACAATGTATATCAAGATCAAACTGTACAGAACTTGCAGTCTGATCTTGGATCTAAGCTGTCCGATAAGGAGATAATAAGTTTTAAATAATACTTTTTGGGTTTCTACTATCAGCTTGAAAGTTTTATTTATTTAGCAGGATAAGGGTTAACCCTTTACCAGACGACAAAATTTTAGCCTTGTCGAAATGGAAAGCATTTGCAGACATTAATTTCAATGTGGCTAAAATTTTGGAATATTTCTCTAATAGGATAGAAAACATTCTGGGAAAAGGAGAAAATGCTGGTTACCAGCATTTTCTTCTTTTCCCACAATGTTTTCAAAAGGCTTCTGTCTCAGGGTCGTTAAAAGTTGACATTGTGTGGTAAAGCGTTAAGCAACTTCTAAACAATCACTGCAACAGCTGACTTATGTTCTGAGGTCACCAGTGGTAAGATGAGGCTCTGCAGTGTCTTGTCTGTGTCCTACATGATCATCCTTCAGTGGGGATTAAATTAGGATTTGGCAGATGAAACAAACAGACTTTGATAGGAGAGTGACTGTCTGCTCGGGAGAGTAATGTTCATTCAATTCTGTTCAGGAACATGAGGTTGTCATATTGCAAAGTTTTTCAAAATACTTTTCTAGGCACATTTCCAAACGGTGTTTTATTTGGAATTATAACTGACCAGATGTAAGGTGTTTAATTTTTTGTATGGTGTTTAAACACCATTTTTAACATTATTTCAGTTGTATCGCAGCGGCCAGTGCATCTCTTCATGCTTTTATAGGGTTTTTTTGCCAGTACTGTGCACAATTTGCTTTCCAAGTCATTTGCTGCTTTCCCGGATACCCATCATTGAAAGAATGAACAGTAGTGAGAGTGGAATGAATCCAGTGACAATGACTATCATCAATCCTCTGAAAGAAATTTGCCAAGCTGGGGATTAGAAATGTCTACCCCCTGGTTTTAAATCCTGTAAGCCACAGACTAGGCTACCAGGCTAATAGTTTTTAATAGATGGATGATATCTTTGAAATCCAGTATCATGCTAGCCAAGGTCAAAAGTCACAATTCAAAAAATAAAATGATCTACCTCTGTGGCCTTTCTGACCTTAAAACATTTATCTACTCTTTTGTAGGCATACGAGTTTGCACAGAGAGAATCTTCTCATCTACCAGATGTGAATGAGGACAATGAGAAGACGCCTCCAAGAAAAATCAAATCCAAAAAGCGGCTCAAGTATGAGAGTACCTTGTTTGCAAATTTTTCAAAATCTATTCATTGCTAAGAACAAAAAGGTCAGTGAGATGACATTTTCAGAACACCCAAACAAAAAGGGCTGAAATTGAGCTTTTAGGTGTATCATGGTTGTTTGTTGACTATGGTTTGAAGACAAAAATTTTCTTTCATTATCTACTTAAATTTTTTTCCACTTACATTTTTTTTCCAATCAGTCTTTTTGTCACAGAAGCAAAAGTAGATTTGACAAGAAGAAATTTTAGATCTATAAAACTGTAGGCCCATGAAATTCAAATTTCATATGGAGCAGTACATAGCTGGGGTGGGGGCGTGGGGAACACCAAAGCCATCATGTTACCAACATGGCCATGATGGGAAAAATAAAATTTGACGTTCAAAAATGTTCTCACCAGAACTGTGTTCATCTGGCATTGAAACTTTGCCTATTTAGTCACTATCTGGAAAAGATAACAGATTGCTTAATCCTTTACCAAACTACCATGTGCTTTAAGGACCCTGAGCACCAAGGCTTTTGAGAATATTTCATGTCCAGGAGGTCCCAAGTTAAAGCCGAACTGGAAGCAATGAGTTTTTTGTGGCATTGTTCCTTTGCAAGACACTTCGGAGCCCAAGTCTAGTATTTCTGAAACCTTGGACATACAACAAAAGGGGATAAAACACCAATCAATCAGTTTATCATTTTTAAAACATTGTGAGAAAACGTTTTTAACTGTAATATTCCATCTATGTTTTCGTCCCCTTGCAAAGACATATTTCATCATTTTAGCAGCTATAAAGTTGTAGTGTGCAAATGCTTTCTATATGGACCAGTATAAACTTTTTTCTTTCTTAAATAGTTGTATGTGATCCTGGTTAACCCTGGTGTCCATCTTGACTACATTCGTTGTCCCTGGAATATTTCTCTTTTAAAGAATTCTCATACTCATGAATTATTGATCAGAAAATCTGATTGCCTTAGTAGTTCTCTAAGAGGTTTTAGTCTGTTCTTATTATCATGAATATGCCACAGATAACATTTGAGGAAAAAGGATACCCCAATAGACACCACAGTTTCATTTGACATAACAAGAAAGTAGTGCTCAGAAGATAGTAAAACTATGATCAATATCGTGTTTTTTGATGAAATTTTAAAAAATCAAGATATGAATTTTTAGAACTACTCATATTTGCTATCAAATTATTTTTTGTATTGAATAGTAAGGTCTGGGCCATTCACTCCAAGCGGGTGCAGATGAAAAAAGAGAATACGATGAAGACTGTCTCTAATTATGTACCATGTGATCACCCGGGACAGAGATGTGATGAGACCTGTCAGTGTATCATTGCCCAGAACTTCTGTGAAAAATTCTGCCAGTGTAGTTCTGAATGTAAGTTTTGGTTACCTGTGATTGTTGTGATCAAAGAGATCTGTTGTCATGTCATCATTGACTATTTGTCCATCCATTACCGGTATTCCTCTGTCTCTTCGCCAATGATTCAAAGATCTTCTTGTCTGAAACTATTTACCCAATCAGTCTCATATGCAGTCACGTTAGATTTGTAGGAAAAGGTCTTTCATCTGTGCCGAGTTGGAAACAAGAAAAACGATCTTTGTCCACGCCAGAGTTAGCAGATTTTGTTGAACCCTAGCCTGGTTAATCAGTATCAGGTGAACTACAAAAGATATTCAAATTGGAACTTTTTTTTTTTTTTTTCAGTCAGAATCAGGGCAGCTGCAATTGCATTTATATGGGGAAAAAAATTTTTGTCTATAAGGTCTAGGCAAATGACTAAAAAACAAAAAGGAAAAGTCAGAGGGAATTTCAAAGTATTAACTGTGGTCAGAAAAAATACTGTGATTTTGTAACAACCTTGGAAGCAGAAATTATCTATAAATTCAAGAAAGCCTGTTGAATGATATCCATAGAATATTTTATTTTCATGGTCTTGGCATGAGGAAAAACTCAGGTTAAATGGTTGACACATGGGCAAATCTTGATACTACCTTCTATGTCCTTTAAAAGCTACATATCAGTCCAATTTGCATGAGCTTTTCCCAGAATGTTTGTTACTCTAATAACTTGAAGACTAGGCATATTTAGGTCATAATGTAGGTCACAAGTCTAATAAATTAAAAGAAAAAAGCTTTAGAAAAACCTTGTATGCACTGGCAATTTATTTTGTCCAGTGCTTGGCCAGAATATTTTTCTTGAGAATATCTCTGAGGAATTGCCATTGAAATGTCGTTATTTGCTGCATAATGCCAGTAACTGTTAAATCTTGGACTGTTGGTATGGATAACATCACATATTCATTTCATATTTTTCTGAAAGCTGCAAATGCTCAGGTGAACAACCCAGTCATGATCTTGGCCCTCATCTTTAACACCAACAGGGTATCAATCTTGGATGAGCTTATACAAACCACAAATGTGTTCATTTCAACCCCAGTCAATAGATAATCATAGGTGTGAGACTCAACAACCATTTAAATGAATTGAAAAACATTATTTTTGGTTGGTCCACAAGATTTACCTTTGGAAGGTGCAGTTTTCTACAAGAAAATATAAACAGTGAAAATTGTCTGTAAACTTCTAATGTCTGACTTGTGGGTACAAGCATTTAGGCCCCCCCCCCCATCCCTTTTTTATTTCCCTCCCCAAGAAAAGGAGAGACATAGGTCAACAGTTCCAGAAATTATCCAAGAAGCCTCTTTTTTCTTCACTTTTTAAAAGCTAAGGTTCTAAACGAATTGTGCATGATAAGTTGATATGCAGAGATAATCATAATTAGTGCTTGTTACAATAAATAGTTGAGACTCTAACACTGTTCTAGAGAATGCCACTATAATTTTTAGCTCTGCTGGTGGGAGGTCAGGGAGCTTTTGTCATGATCCTGTGTCTTTCATGCATCTGTCCCTCCATCGGACCTTCTGTAGATTCATTAACTTTTATAGTGTGCTCAAATGGCCACCATATGAAAATCTTGAATGCATCACTATTATATTGTTTCCATTCTAAGTAAACATCTGTTTTAACCATGTTGTCTGTGGAAAATTTGTTGTAGGATTTAATGGAAAATTTGTTGTAGGATTTAATGAGCTTAAAAAGTGTTTGTCAGCCGGCCCAGGCAGCTCAGTGGTTAGCATATCGGACTCATAACCTATTTGTTGTGAGTTCAGTACTTGGTTGAGGCAAATTTTCTATCAGTTGACTTTTTGCCTCTCATCTCTGATGCATATGAGAAAGTAGTCAGTGACTTGGAAGGAAATTTATGTCAGTACTGGTGTGAGAAAGCCAGGAAACACATGCGTAGGTGCACTGACTGCCGTGATATAACCCAAGCTATTAAAACAGTGTCTTCATTTCAGGCCATAATAGATTTCCAGGGTGTAGGTGTAAAGCCCAGTGTAATACAAAGCAATGTCCATGTTTTCTGGCTGTGAGAGAGTGTGATCCGGACCTCTGTCAGATGTGTGGTGCAGATCAGTTTGACACAGACAAAATATCCTGTAAAAATGTCAGTGTGCAAAGGAGTATGAAAAAGGTGATCCCATTTTTAGTTAACCCATAACCACACAATGCCGAGTTTTAACGGCCCTAGGAAATTAGAGTTTTGAAAACATTGTGGGAAAAGGAGAAAATGCTGGTAACCGGCATTTTCACCTTTTCCCACAATGTTTTCAAACATTTCAGAAACAAATCTAATCATTTGAGCCACATTTAATTTGTCGTCTGCAAATGCTTTGAATTTGGACCATTCCAAAATTTTGCCGTCTGGTAAAGAGTTAAACTTCAGAATTGCTTGAATATATCTTTTACCAGATTAGAAAACTTTAGTCTTGAGGAACCTGAAAGCATTTTGGAGCTAAGGATGTACAACAATTGATGAAGTTCAATTTTGGTAAGGTTTGAAAACGTGTGAAATGTTGAAAATGCAAATACCAGTATATTCCTCCTTTTCCCATAATTTCCTACAGAGCTTTTAAAAAATTTTCTTTGAAATATCACTTGATTATTTGGTAAAGGTTTGATAAGTGTAAAAGGTGAATAACACTACCTAAACTTTTTATCAGATGCCAGAATCTTACATCTCTTTGTATTGACAGTATTTGCAGACAGCAGTGCAAATATGGCATTAATTACATGAAATAGCTGTGACTGTGGTCTGACTGAAGTAATGTTAAAAAGAGCAAAAAACCCAATAATTAATGTGAATTAAATGATACATGTTTGAAAGGTTAGAAAACATTGTGGGAAAAGGAGCAGATGTTGGTTACTAGTTTTTCGCTTTTTCCTATGTTGTATTCAAAGGCTTCCTTCCTATTGGTATCAAAAGCCTATAAATGTTTGGTAAAGGGTTTCATTTAGAACAAGATACAGAACAGGGCCATGTTGTCAGTCCATATGTCCATTTGAGTGCTAGTCTGTTGTATGCTTAGGAGGATGAAAAAAGTTGTTTTAAAAACATGTGATAATTTTTTTTTCAGCATTTACTGCTTGCACCTTCAGATGTAGCAGGTTGGGGAATTTTCTTAAAGGAAGCTGCAGAAAAGAATGAATTTATTTCTGAATATTGTGGCGAGGTAAAATTATAGTGTTCAATTTAGACTTGTGTGAAGATACCACTGTCTATTGTCTCCATGTTGCAGTAATAATATTTCTTGATGCTGGTCTAACAGCATTGTTTTTCTGGTATTGTATTATAACTATTGTTGGACCAATGAAATGACAGAATCACCATCACCAGGGATGAAACTCTAATTTGATAGGCCAAGCCAGTTTGGTGAAATTGATGTCTAGATAACTGTGTTCATTAAGTCTCTACCGAATGACAAAATTTTGGACTGGAACAAATTGAAAGCATGTGAAGACAACAATTTAACTGAGGCTCAAATGATTGAATTTATCCTTGGTAAGGTAGAAAACATTAAGGGAGAAGAAGAAAATGCTGGTTAACCCTTTACCACACGGCAAAATTTAAGACCTATCCAAATTGAAAGCATTTGCAGACGACAATTTCATAGTGGCTCAAATGACGCAACTTTTCTTTGATAGGGTAGAAAACTTTGTGGGAAAAGGAGAAAATGCTGGTTACCAGCATTTTCTCCTTTTCCCACAATGTTTTCAAAAGGCCTCTTTCTCAGGGGCGTTAAAAGGCGTCATTGTGTGGTAAAGGGTTAATAGTATTTTCTCCTTTTCCCACAATATTTTCAAAAGACTTCTCTCTCAGGGTCATAAAACTCAGGATTGTGAGGTAACGGATGATAAAGGCAGTGTATTATCTAGCTATTGGTGCACAGTAAGTCAATATGGGTTGCTTGAAGGTAGTTACGGATCAAATTGATTTAATACTGTATTCCTTGCAAAAATTAGATTCACATTCTTTTTACACCCACAGCGGCCACAGTTTCTCAATTCGAAACAATGTTTCCAAAAGCCTTCCTATGCAAACCAACATAATTTGTCGATGACAGAAAATGATACTGTATTAGATATATTCTTCTTTAGCTCACCTGTACATGAAGTATTTGAGGAGAGCTATTGTGGTATGGTGTCCATCGTGTATTGTCCGTCATACAATCTGAACAGCGAGTTCTCCATAACTGTTGGAGCAACGTGAAAAAAGGCCTCTCTCAAAAAAATGAGCCAATTTCAAAGAAACTATACAGAGAATGCCCACAGATGTTATCCATGAAAATCAAAGAATCAAAATTTGCCATGTGACCATTAAGATTGCCATTACTTATCATGCTCCCCCCCCAAAAAATTCAGGGAAGCATATAGTTGCCTCTCTGCATGTTTTGTCTTCATGATCAACCTATTTGATTTTCTTGTATGGTGATACCACACAATCATGACTGTTAACAACCCTGAGAAAGAGGGCTTCTGGAAACATTGTGGGAAAAGAAGAAAATGCAGGTTACCATTTTCTCCTTGTCCCACAATGTTTTCTATCCTGTGATGGACAGATTTCATTGTTTGAGTTTTTGTGACTCTAAATTATTTCAGATAATTTCCCAAGATGAAGCTGACAGACGTGGAAAAGTATATGACAAATACATGTGTAGTTTCCTCTTTAACCTGAATAATGGTATACTGTTTATATAGTTTTACAATTAGAAAAATTTTAGACATGGCAAAGTATATGACAAATACATGTATAAATTCCTGTAAAACCTTAATGGTGGTACATTTTTCATGTAATTAAAAACTTGTGGATTATTTACAGGATTTTCCCTGACCCCCTTTTTCTTTCAATTTTGGACCCCCAAATTTTCTAAATGACACCCCCAAATTTAAATGTTGGCCTTTTTTTTATTTGAAGTGAGTTAAATGACTGCCAAATGAGAAAATTTCGGGAAAACCCTGGGTATATATGGACACTTACTCATTTTGCTGAAAGTTGTTAATTTGTGAGAAAATCATAGAGCTTTTTCTGTCATATCATGCATGACAGACAGCTTTAACATAATACATCTGTAAATTCACAAATATGTTCTTTTTAATCCTTATAGGGCTGATTTAATGAATTGTCCTCTTTTAACCCTTTTCCAAACAATCCCGGGTTTTCACAACCCTGAGGAAGAGGCCTTTTGAAAACATTGTGGGAAAAGAAGAAAATAAGTAACCAGCATTTTCTCCTATCACCACAATGTTTTCTATCCTGTCCAAAAACTTAAGTACTTAAGTTCATTTGTTCTTGTTTCATTTTTTGTTCCTGCAGATGCTTTCAATTTGGAAGGGTCTAAAATTTGATGTTTGGGAAAGGGTTAAGTAGGAAAGCAGCCACAATATGGCAACTTTCAGGGTTTTTTTTTTTTTTTCATTAATATGTGACAGAGTAGGGGACAGTATAGGTCAAAGATCAGTTTGTACATTCTCTATAGCCAGATCTAGATCTACACTGTCTGCAAATGCAGAATTAGTTGTGCTCATCCTTCAGCTGTCAGATAATAAAATTGAGACCATCTAAGCTGCATTATGCATAAACTTGGGATGTTGATCTCGTTCTAAATTACTTGGCGAAGTTATCACAAGTTAAGCTGTCAACTCAAAAACCAAATCCCATGTTTTGATTTGGCGTCAGTCAACAAATGCTTTGAATTATGGTAAGACTAAATGTTTGTGATAAAGTTATTTTCATATATACCATAGTAGTTTTCATTCTAGCATGAATGTAAAGTAACATTTAGGAACAACCTGTTGCAGATTTTGTTGTGGATGCTACCAGGAAGGGAAACAAGATACGCTTTGCAAACCACTCCATAAATCCAAACTGCTATGCCAAAGTTATGATGGTTAATGGTGATCACCGAATTGGAATATTTGCCAAACGTCCCATTCAGGCAGGAGAAGAACTTTTCTTTGATTACAGGTAAATTAGGGAAATACTTGAGATCATCGTTATTGAAGAGTTTTCTTTGAATCCTTAATAAGTGAAATAAATCTAAATAAAAACGGCTGAAGTAATGCATCTGACCATGCAAAAGACTATAGATTACCCTACTTTCTGATGTCACATGGTCTGTGAATCAGACGTCTAGGACACACAATATGCCATTATGGCTCAGATAATAGATGTGTGCAAGTTACAGAAAATGTTTTATAGTGAAATAATTATTCATGATGAAATAGGCATGGGAAAAATCAGAGAAAAGACAGTTTTTCCAAGTAATCCAGTGTATTCCTGACATTGAGGATGAAGGCTTTTGAAAACTGTATGGTATTGATTGAATTTGCGTTTATTTATCGTCGCCACCGGTTTCCCATATGGGCGACGCCCCCTGAAGGCTGTTGGTATTGTTACGGGGGATAGTGCAGATACAGGACGAAACCCATTCTAAGTTTCGCCTGGTTCTTTAACGTGCTTGGTGTATAGCATCGTCACACAGGATCTCGGTTTAAAGTCTCATCCGAAAGGCTATTAGTAATTTTAGATGGCCAGCCGTGGGAATCGAACCCACACCCTCATGATCACGAGTACTACGCTCTACCAAAAGAGCTATGCGAGCTGGTCAACTGTATGGTATAAGGAGAAACAAGCATTTATATCTTTTTCACAACATTTTGTCCTTTACAGAAAGGCTCCATCATCTGAGCCAACTAGATCTATCGTCTGTAAATGATATAAACTTTGACAAATCCAAAAGTATGGTACAGAGTTGGAATTGTATGTGCTTCAGTTGACTGACCAGATTTTGCAAGATTCTTTTTACAGTTTTCAAGCCTACCTATGTTAATAAAATTTGAATGGTATTAACTCTTTACCAGCCGAGCCCAGGTAGTTCAGTTGGTAGCGTGCAGGAGTTGAGAACAAGGGGTCGTGGGTTCGATCTCTGGCTCGGGCAATTTCTTTCCGAGGATTGATGATATTCATTGTGACAGGATTCATTCCTCTCCCACCGCTGACCATTTTCTCGACGATGGTTATGTAGGAAAGCAGCCAGTGGCTTGGAAAGAAGATTATGCGGAGTACGGGTAAAAGAGACTCCAGGAAAGCATGGATAGGTGCACTGGCTGCCGCAATATAACTGAGATAATGTTGAAAACGACGTTAAACACCATACAATCATTCAAGTAACTCTTTACCACTCAGTCCCGAGTTTCTAAAACCCTGAAAAAGAGGGTTTTTGAAAACTGTTGGAAAAGGAGAAAATGCTGTACGGTCATTGACATTTTCTCCTTTTCCAATCATTTTTTCTACCTATTCTAGGGCAAATACTATCATTTGACGAACATTTATGTGGTGAAATTCCGTCAGTATTGACAATTAAAAAATTTTGCCGTGTGGTAAAGGGTCATCACAGACACATTATTGTGTGATCAAAGTCAGGTAGTTACTTTTGTAAGCAAATTGTGTATAGGATTTACTTGCATTGTACTTAAAAGATTTATTTTTTGTTTTCAGATATGGCCCCACTGAACAGTTGAAGTTTGTTGGTATAGAAAGAGACATTGAAATGGCCTGAAGAATGATCTTGGCCCCATTGAACAGTTGTAATCTGTTGGAATAGATAGAGACATTGAATTAGAATGAAGAATGATCTGGAAAACTGGACACAACTGATGAAATTAAATTTCATATATTCCATGATTTTACATGTTAAATGTATAGATATACCCTAACCTATACCTTAAACACTGAGACACCAATGTACATTAACTCTCTACCACACAATACTGAGTTTTAATGACCCAAAAAGAGAAAACCTTTGAAAATGTTCGAAAAGGAGAAAATGCTGGTAACCAGCATTTTCTCCTTTTCCCACAATGTTTTCTACCCTATCAAAGACAGAAGTAGTCAATTGACGTACATACAATTTATTGTCTGCAAATGCTTTAAGTTTAGTCCAGTCAAAAGTATTGACTTTAGTAAAGTGTTAAGCAGTTGACTCGTTCACATGGAAGGTGTGTAAAGCATATTATGACAGCAAAATTTGGGATTTTATTCTAAAGAACAAACATGTTACGAAATCTGTCAAGGTCAGTCACTAGAATAAATGACTAAAACATATCATGCCGTAGAGTTGAGTTTGATTCTTGCATATACCTTTTCTACCTGTTTTTTCATGCATGTATGTTCAGTATTTATGGTATATCTATGTCTGTTATATTGTTTACAACTTTTTGTCTAAAAAGATGCCATAAACATATGCAGTTTTCGTTAATGTGTACATATTTTCAGTGTACAAGAGCATGAAAT
Organism: Hippopus hippopus; assembly: GCA_946811185.2. Lineage (NCBI taxonomy): Eukaryota > Metazoa > Mollusca > Bivalvia > Cardiida > Cardiidae > Hippopus > Hippopus hippopus. The sequence continues at coordinate 13,882,469 of OX328102.1, forward strand.
ATTTAACAAGTCAGATGATAAAGGCTTTTGATACCATTGTAAGATAAGAAGAAAATACTTGTACCTGACATTTTTTCCCTTTCCCAGAGAGTTCAGGGAAGTTCTAGTGATTGCTCACTGTTGGCTGTCTGTTGTTGTTCTATCAACAAATCAGCCTCCAACTGTCCTTTAGTCTTTTACCAGCTCAGAGGAAGATGCCTTTTGAAAACTGTGGGAAAAGGAGAAAAGGCGGGAAAGCAGGGTTTTTCTGTTGTTCCTACAATGTTTTTCTATCCTCTAAAAGAAATATCCAATCATTTGAATAAAATTTAATTTGTAGTATTCATCTGCTTTCATTATGGATGAGGCTAAAAGTTTATTGACTTATAAAGCATTCAGTTTCCCTGGGAGTCATAGACAGGCCCATTCTGCAGGGGTCATTTTTTCCAATAGATTTCTTCTGCAAAAGGTTAACGAAGTATCTGAAGGAATAGCGTCAAAGGGTTGATAATAGGCATGTTGCACCATGTGTTGATTCTTTTCAAAGACGTTTTAGTTATAACACGGGGATTAAAGATTGCCCTCCTCAAATGACACGTATCACTTGCAGATATAATAGGAAAATAAAAATAAAGTTGTCTGAAACTATAGAGTCTAGAGTTCTGATATTTGACACATTCCATCGTATCATAGATGTTCAAAGTTCGCCTCTAAGGTCAAAAGTGACCTGCTCTTAAGGTCACATGTGTAACATAAATATACAAGGAAAATTAAAATAAAACATTTTTGGTTGAACACATTAGGCTTATACTGATGATATTTGGTGGGCGGCATCATCCAACTGACCTTTTATTAGCTTATCTGAGCAAGAAGTGCTCAAGGTTAGCTTGTTTTCAGCCCTACTATTCCTTGATTGTTTGAGGCTGTATACTCGACGTCTGTTATTGCCATGGGTGCAATTAACGATTTCAGCTTTGAACTGATTGAGTGTCCGCCTTATCTGGCTCCCTCGGACTTCCATCCATTTCCAAATTTGAGGAAGGCTATATTGCGGATCCAGATGAACCTCATCGACTGAAAACTGTTATTACAAATACCCTGGAAAACTTAACAAATGCAAGAGTAGTCTGTGTAGTGTGCGAATTTCGGAATGTGCCAAAGTTCAAAGAAACCATTCAAAGGATGGTGCCAAACGTAACATACTACTTCCTATTGGACAAAGTTCAGATAGTATTAAAACAAGATAGTGTTGAAAAGCCTGTTGAATTCTGGAAGCTCTCTCTGTCATTCTTTGAAACATTTGTAAACTGTAAAATAAGGGAGAGGCATCAGTGCAAGCCTGTTGTGGTGCCAATGTTTGTTCAAAACGCTGTTGTAAAGCACATTTCTCTTATTACAGACTTCTCACGAGGTAGATGAAGGCAGGATTTTAGGTCTTTTTGCTATTCCATGAATCACTACGCGTACAAGCATTACGAGATGCAAATGCGCTGAGAAACGGCTCACGCTAATGGACCGTACGATTCTTCTTCCCTGGATCCCTGACCCTTTACCTTGCTCCGCTACATGCACTTTTTCTATGCATCTTTCTCGTTCTTTCTTAAGAGTCGCTTTTATTCGGTGTTCTGAAATGAAATGTATTTTGCGGAGATGCTTCAATGACATGCGTGAATTCAGCAAACAGCAAGTATAGGAGTGGTTGGCAGCCTACATATACTTCTTATACCGGGCTTTAGCTTCGGTATTTTCGGGATCTTTGTTGCACCTTTATTGTGTGCCATAATCAATGTTGCCGATAGTTGTCATTGTCATGTTGTTGTTTTTTTTTCTAAACAGTAAATCTGTCCGATCGAGTCGTAGCTCTTTTTTGTGTGTAATAAATGCCCCGTGCTATATACACTAGATTTAAACTTTCATCTTTGACTTGGCGCTTTTTTCAGGCCACAGAGGACACAGTCTAGAGACCTGAAAGAAATAACAGAAGACGATTCTGTAGAGAATCTTGAATGAAACGGCTTTAAGAACAAAAAAAGGGAGATGTTAACAATTAATCATCGTTATATTTTACATAATTTCTCTGTATTCCTGGGTGTTAGTTTTAACCGAATTAATTTCATTCATTGTTGAAGTTGTGTTGTACAATATGATTTGTAATGCTCCATTGATACTGACATACGAGGGCTGTTCGATATGTAATTTGTATTGTACCACAGCGCGATAACGCTTTCAACGATTTCGTGGATGATGATACGCTTGAATAGCTGTATTCAATACCTTTCCAACGGTATAAACACGAGCCTTTAGCTCCACATAGTTTTAAACTTGTAGTCATTTCATCAGAGCTAGTCGTTGACCACTGTTGTAAAAATGGTTGGGAAACGGATTAAGAATATTGAAGAAATTAGAGCTTATATAAAAGTTCGCACAAAACTCGGTCATTCGGTAATGCAGATTTTTACTGAATTGGGGGAAGTTTATGGGTCTGATAAGGTATCTTATGAGAGAGTTCGTAGGTGGAAAAAGAAATTTCTGACTGGCACAGAGTCCGTCAAAGATGCAGCAAAATCTGGCCGACCTGTGACTGTAACAGGCAAGGCAAATGTCTCAAAAGTCATGGAAATAATTGAAAGTGATGGCAGATACACGATTCGTGATATTGCCAACGCTGTTGGCATATCGCTATCGCGGGTGCATTTCATTTTGAAGCGTATTTTGAAAGTAAGAAAGATTTCTGCCAGATGGATACCGCATATATTGACAGATGACCAAAAACGGGTACGAGTACAAACCGCTAAGCAATTGCTAAAAATGTTTCTCAAATTCAATCAAAGACCATTTGCAAACATTGTTACTGGTGACGAAACATGGGTTCATTATTTCGAACCAGTAAGAAAAATTGGAAACAAACTATGGCTACATAAACACGGTAGAAGGCCTGTAGTTGCCAAAAGAAGCATAAGCACAAAGAAGGTTCTTTATTGCATATTCTTCTCATGTGATGGTATAGCCGTACAAATTCCGGTGCCGAAGGGCAAAATTGTTACAGGTCGGTATTACCGAGATGTTATACTAAAAAAGCTCAAGAAATATCTTAAACGACGCCCTGTGTCAGGATTTAGGCATGTTCGTCTACTTCATGATAATGCTCCATCACATACATCTGAGCTTGTGAAGCAATTTTTGAAGTCGGAGAAGGTTACTGTCTTGCCACACCCACCATACTCTCCAGATCTAGCCCCATGCGACTTTTTCCTTTTTCAAAAACTTAAAAAGTTCTTATCTGGTCGTCGTTACAAGTCCCGACAAGCCCTTGGCTCAGCCATCAGCCAGTGCCTCAGAGGTCTACCTAAATCAGTGTACCGTGACGCATTTCAGAAATGGAATCAGAGATTGAAATTATGTATTTCAAACCGCGGAGAATATTTTGAAGGGATGTAATGTTCATTTCACTATTTGAGTCGAATGCTTTTGAGATATCGTACAATACACATTACATATCGAACAACCCTCGTACTTATCACTCGCATTATATGTAGTATTTTGTTCCACTGACGTTATTGGAAACGTTGGTAATAGATTCCTGTCATTTAGCGTACATTTTTGGATAGGGCAAGAGTCGGGCAAAACAATGAGCATCACTTGAACAGGGCTTTCCGTGTTAAAACTGGGCGACCTTTCAAACCTAAACCCCAAGCAACTCTGTTCAAGAATGATGTAAACGAGCCCAGGTGGAAATTTTCGAAGCTAGTGCTTTTTATAACAAACAGTGATCAACCACAAATTCCTACAGATCTTTTTTATGCTTGTAGTAAGCCGTTCTCTATTGTCCCTGGGCAGTTATTCTTACTTTGCTGCATTTAAGGAATTGGGTCGGATTGTGACTTTTCTCGTGTTTGTCTTCATTGGAGTAGTAGGTTTTGGTGAAACTTACGAACTGTCCGCATCCAATCACCTTTCGGCAACCATTGTTTGTTGCTTTTTGCTTTTTGCCTGTAGTGTTGGGAAGGGTTCTTTTGAAATCTCATCCACTGTCGATAATCTACACTGCTGTAATTGTTTTGCAGGAGGTAATTGTGAGCAGAGAGCAAGAATCTTGGACCTTATTCAATTACCAGTATAAATTCAACTCTTATTTCAAATTACAAGACTTGAAATTTGATTGGCTGAAACTTTCCGTCTTAGCCAATCAAATGGCTAGTGTTGAAGTTTAGAACTACAACAACACTAATTGAGGAATGCAGCCCTAGGTTTTAAAAAGAAGCTTCTTCAATTCTTGTTTTATTTCACACTGCGTTTAGTTCTATGGCCTTGTCGACCTTTTCCTTAAAAAGAAGGCGATTCAATCCCACCGCCATCTCCTGGAAGATCAGAAAACTTTTTCAGGAAATCGATCTCATCCACCAGTTGTAAATCTATTACCAAACTAATTACATTTTCTTGACTTTCATCAGTTTCTCTGTTGTAACGACATTTTCTTGATCTCCGGTGTTTGTTTTTTTCATCGTCAAGCATTCTCCCAGGGGCGTCAGTGACGGTAGATGGAAACTCGAAACCGTCAGTAGTGAGACACCTTTACTAATAGTTTGTATTTCATTACCCCATCCCTTATTTAACCCACGAGTTATTTTTGATGATACATCAGCGTATTTGTTTTCTGGTTGATATGTAATTCCATGTATGTAGGTGTGAATGCGCAGAAAAGCAACCACAGAATGTACCAAGAAATTTATTAGGCCTACTAAATGCCATTTTGTGGGAAAATGACGTTATTATACAGGCCTACGAGGTATACATGATAGATTTTTTTTTTTTTTTTTTTTTCTTTATGTTTTAAAATTAATATTCAACAACGACAGTGAATGATGCCATGATATTTCTATATGTCGGTATAATTGTGAAAAAAAAACTCGATTTACCCCCCTTTAGAACCGTTCCATTTTAGTGTCAATATAAAAGTAACGGAGAGCTCTATCTCCCTGTATTCGTGCCCATCAGCCGGGTGGGGGGAGATAGAAAAAATCCCGCTTGCAGTCCTGCAGAGTGGTACAACCCCACCGAAAAGGACCTGCCTGTTTGCCGTGGGCTGCGACCCGTGTCGCCTGATGACGGGAGCCTGGTGGTTGAGTGGACTCGGAGTCTGGCAATTTTGTACTCTGATTTTGCAACACACCACTTTGGCCCTTAGTTGGGCTAAACGGGAGATCAGGAAGGCTCGTCCTGATCAATCGGCTGGTCATGCCAAGCTCCTGAGCATTTTTTCCTCATAATTGTTTTCCCACACAGTTATTGACTTCCTCATAATTTTTTTTTTTTTTTCTCAGCTTTTCCTTTCATATCTTTTTTGCTCGGGAAAGCGTTGGCTCGTGGGTAAATCAGGTGAAAATTTGGTGCTTGATTGACAATTGTAACCTCCCAACGATGATCTAAGCTTGGTACAGTCTTCTGCGGGAATGCACTTGTCCAGTCTAACCCTTTCACTTTGAGTATATCACTGATGTAGCCCTGTCATGGTCTGAGTTGGTTTCCCCAGACCGTGTCCCCTTGTTGGGCTCCGCGGTGGGTGGGGAGCATCGGTGACGAATACCAAAACAACAGCATGGCATCCCAAAAAAAAGCCAAGCGTGCTCTTTCTTCTGATTCTGAATGTCAACCATCTCACTCTTCTTCAGCTCATTTTCCTCTAATCCTATCACTCGGCTATCTCCTTTCATTATTGAAAAGCAGATCTCTAGTATTCTAGGGACTGCTAAATCTCTTGAACGTCTGAAAAATGATACCCTGCTTGTTGAGTGTTTTACTAAGCAGCAGGCTGCAAATCTTCTTTCTAATAAAACTTTCTTCAACAAACCTGTCAAAATCTATCCGCATAAAACTCTTAATACCTGCAAAGGAGTTGTCCGATGCAGGAAGCTTTCTTACTGTGACTCTGATGAAATTCTAACCAATCTCAAGCCACAAGGTGTTAGTGAGGTAAAGAGAATTAGTGTTTCCAGAAATGGTAACAGGAGAGACACTAATACCTATATTCTTACCTTTGCTTCTCCAAATCTTCCTTCTAGCATTAAAATTGGTTTCCTTAATGTTAAGGTTGATGTGGCTGTGCCAAATCCCCTGCGTTGTTTCAAATGTCAGCGGTATGGCCATCACGAGACTAAATGCACGAATCTTCCTATCTGTCCAAAATGCTCTTTTGAAGGACCTGATCACAATGTTGACACCTGCAATAATCCTCCTCTTTGTCGTAATTGCAAATCCTCTCATCCATCTTCCTCCAAGGACTGTCCCACTTGGAAGGATGAGAAGGAAATTCTTACCCTCAAGTACAATCAAACCCTCAGTTTCATCGAGGCTCGCAGGGAAGTTGAAAATCGCAGGAAAGACCAGTTGCAGTCGAGTGGCAGACAAAGTTATTCCAACATTGTCTCCCCAACTCCTGCAAAAGATAGTTGTACTACCTGCGAAGTCTTGCGAAGAAACCGCTTGAGAAGTTCCCAGACATGGCTGATGAACTCAAAGGCCTTGTCCCTTCCAAAACTATCTCCCTCTCCCTCTTCTTCCTCACAGAAAACCTCCTCTTCTTCTCAGTCTAAATCATCTTCCTCTGATGTACCCAAATCCTCTGCCTCATCCACAACTACAAAACCTTCTACTTCTTCTTCATCACAAACATCAAACATTCAGAAAGCTCGTTTTGTCAATTCAACTGATGCTGTTGCTTCTCAGCAGCAGAAGTTGAAAACTTTTAGTACTCTTTCGGCTTCAAAGCCACAGAGGTCAAACTCTGAAAAACCATCTGCTGCACCTCGAAGGCAGCCCAAACCCAAGCCTTCTGTACCTACACCTCAGATCCCAACTACTAATAGGTTTCAGGATCTGGAGGCTATGGATGCTGACCAAGATCTAGAGGGCGATGCCTCCAAATCGGAGGAATCTCACCTGGACCATGAGTCGAACATTGAAGTTTGGTCCACATCTCGCCCTGACACCAAAGTTGTTAAATCTTGATCACTATGTATCTTTTAAAGTCCCCTGTTTTACTTTTGTTAACTATGATACTCTCAAGTACAATGGCTAATACAATAATTCAATGGAATTGTCGAGGTCTGAGACCTAACTTTGAGGAAATATCCCTCCTAATCAAAGATCACCACCCTTGAAGGAAGATGATTAAGTTTCCTTCAAATATCATTCTGTGTACAACAAAGTCTTCACCGAACGTGATAAAGCTCAAGGTGGAGTCTCCATCATCGTGAACAACAATGTTTCACACGAGCACATTGCCTTGGATACAAGTCTACAAGCTGTTGCAGTAAAATTGTCCCTGCAGAGCAAAGTCACACTCTGTTCAATTTACCTTCCACCGCACGTATCCATAGAAGAGAACAAACTTAACCATCTCATTTCTCAGTTACCCACTCCTTTTATTTTAGCTGGTGATTTTAATGGACACAGTACCACCTGGGGCTGTAATGATAATAACCGTAGGGGTCTTCAGTTGGAAAACTTCATTTCAAATAATTCTCTTTCACTTTTGAATGACACCAAGTCAAAAACATATTTACATCCTGGCACTGGCACATATTCTTCTCTTGACCTTTCTTTATGTAGTCCAGTCATACTTCCTGACTTTGGATGGAAAGTTGGAGATGATCTATGTGGTAGTGACCACTCTCCAATCTTCATTTCATCTTCACAACCAACATCATTCGAACGTTCAAAGAAATGGAAACTTTCCAAAGCTAATTTGGAAAAGTTTGAAGTTTTGTGTGAGCAAACAATCACCCGAGATAAATTTGAGGATTGTGAAGACCCAGCAAAACTCTTTACATCTTTACTCATTGATGCTGCTAAGCAGTCTGTCCCTCAGACCTCGACAAAACCAAAAAAGCCACCCAAACCATGGTTTACTGATGAATGTAAACAGGCAATTGATGCAAGAAAAGAGGTTCTCAGGAAGTTCAACCTGAGACCCACCTCAGAAAATCTTTCACATTTCCGTATTTCAAGGGCAAAAGCACGTCTTACCATTAAGAACAATAAACGGAAGTCTTGGAGACAATATGTCTCCAAACTGAATAGCAGGATTTCATCTAAAAAGGTCTGGGACATGATCCGTAAAATAAATGGCAAAGTTTTTTCACCCATCAAACACCTAAACATTAACAACAAAGAACTACCCACTCCTCTTGATATTGCAGATGCCTTAGCCAATACTTTTGCAAAAAAAAAAAATCCTCTTCTGAGAACTACTCTGGACAGTTCCAGAGGAATAAGGTCCAAGAGGAAAAGAAGAAACTGAACTTCAAATCAGATAGCACAGAGCACTACAATAAATTTGTCAGAAATAATCTTTAAGGTACAGGCAGTACCACATGTTGTATATAGTTTAATGACTATCATTGTTAGTACCGGGAGTACTTTGATCATTTGATGCTGTAGTACTATTTTTGGAATACATTGTTTCTTTTGAATAAATCATAGATTTTAATTTTAATCGGTGTTAATGTTGTGTTGAATAATATGCATTTTTGTTTTGTTATATTCTGCAATAGGTACATTGTAATTTCACATTTAAAATCTTGGTAGATTATCAGATCAAGAAATCATGACACTTTAAGAAACACAAAATTTTGACCCTGTTCAGTCGACTTATAATTGGTGAATATAAATAGTGCCAAACTCATCAGAATTCCACGTTGTTGCAACAATATACTGCGACAGCAATTTTTCTCCGTAAGCCATTACAGAGAAATCACTCTTTTCACTCTGTGGATGTAGGCGACACAAGGTTGAGCAGATCGACTAGCACAGAGCAAGATCGACAGAGGCTAAGCATTCGTCTTCACATCTGCAACGCTGAGGAGCAAACGACGCTCGTCTACGCTTCTAACAGCCCAGGTTCAGACTCATTCCATGCACGCTGGGCTGACTCGGGAAGTTGCTTCAACATGTCCCATACAGACCCAGCCTCAAACGGACCCGTTCCAAGCAGTTTGAAGCTGAGAAGTCTTGTCTCACAGTTCCAGCCTAGACAGTGAGGATTGAACAGATCAGTCTGAAACACAGACCGACAGCGGTTCAGCATAACACCGTTCCTGGCCAGCTTCAGACAGACTTGAAGTGCTTCACAGGGACTTGTTTGAAGACGTTTGAAGCCGAATAAGACTGAGAGGGTGTTTGAAGCCAAGTCACGAACGACAGCCTGAAGCAACGTTCATACTCCGTCCGTGTTAAACCAAAGACAGAAGTTTGAGCTTGGCACTTTGTCTCTATAGACTGTATAAGAGAGTCGTTTGGCGTCCGGCGGATAATCTATCAAGACAGTATTTTGATGCTTTTGTGTTTTTAGTTTCAAATCAATTGAGGCCAGATAGCCTGAGGAAAATTCTATATATCACCAGAACTGTACATATTCCCTGGTAAGACATTGTCACCTGAGAAACAAACCCACTCATCGTCATCATATCTCTTGACAACTTGGGGGCTCGTCCGGGATTGTTTCGAGCGGGTATTTTAGACTTGGGTTTATTGTACTAAAACACTGTTATATAGACATGGACTTCAGCAAGTGGATAGAGGCCGGAGAACGTTTAGGTTTAGAAGGATCTGAGCTGAGGGAGTATGTAGAGAAGAAAGAGACCGAGTACCTAGAAAGAGAAGAGAGGGCCAGGGATCGCGAGGAAAGACAGGCTGAGTTTCAGCGTGAAGAAGAAGGCAAACGTCGGTCATATGAGATGGAACTACGATCTCGAGAACTCGAAATTCTCAGACTTAGGTCCGAAATGAAGTCTGGAGCTGAGGGTTCAACGTCGCTGTTTGAACCCAGCACCAAATCCCCCAGACCAAAACTTCCGAAGTTTGAGGAAGGAAAGGACGACATGGACGCTTATATCGAGCGTTTTGAGCGTTTCGCTACCAGCCAGGGCTGGCCACATGAAACTTGGGCCATCAGTTTGAGTTCACTTTTGAGCGGTAAAGGTCTTGAAGTGTACACCAGCATGCCTCCGGAGTCGGCGAATGACTACAGAACTTTGAAGAAAGCTGTACTGAGGCGGTATCAACTGACTGAAGACGGTTTCAGACAGAAGTTTCGAGACAGCAAGCCGGAGCAGGGAGAAACTGTTTTTCAGTTTATAGCTAGACTGTCACGATACTTTGAGAGATGGGTTGATATGGCGGAGGTCGAAAAGTCATTTGAGGGTTTGACAGACTTGCTCGTTCGAGAACAGTTCACCAGGACTTGTTCCACCGAACTTGCACTGTTTTTGAAGGAAAGAATGCCAAGATCCTTGCAAGAGTTCACAACTTTGGCTGAGCAGTACGTCGAGGCACATGGAAATATGGTGTCTTCAAAAGGTTCTAAACCAAAACAGAACCTGTCTTCAACGAAACAAAAATTGAAGTGTTTCGTGTGTGACAAAGAAGGGCATATTGCGAAGGATTGTAGATCTGGGAAGTCAAAACAGGACTCCAAACAGAAAGGCAAGGCTGACAGCTCTCACAAACAGGGAGAGAAAAAGGTTTCAGCCAGCTGCGTCAGTATGCCGTGCGATAGACAGCCGTTCAAAGAAAACATGGAAGATGGTAGATTGAAGCTAGCGAACGGAGATTCGGTCCCCGTTGTGTCGGGATTGTGCACCATCGAAAATATGGAGGGTGAGAGAAACTTGAAGTTGGAGCAAGGCTATGTAGGTTCCAACAGAGTCAAGGTTTTGAGGGATACAGGCTGCGAATTAGCTGCCGTGAGGCGACATTTGGTTCGAGACGACCAAATCTTAGACAAAAGGTATCTGATGATTACCATAGACGGCGAAGCAAAGATAGTTCCAGCTGCTCGAATCCATGTAGATACTCCATATTATCGAGGGGAGCTTGAAGTCATGGCACCAAAATCATTGATTTGTGACTTGGTGATCGGAAATATCCCAGGTGTCTCAGACATTCCGGTCCCAAGCAGCCGTGAAAATACCCAGTCAAACACAGAAACTTTGGCTGGGGCAGTTTTGACCAGGGCTCAGGTTAAGAAGAAGTAAAAACCGTTAAGCCCATTGAAGGTTTCAAAATCTCAACAAAGTCAGGAAATCAACACCGATGAGCTGAGGTCGGCTCAGAAGGAAGACAAGTCGTTAGAACGACTTTGGAAACATGCCGACAGCAAAACAGTATTCAAAACCAGGGGTGGAAATACGTTTTCATACATGGTTCGAAAAGACATACTGTACAGAGTGTTTCAGCAGAAACGAGGCTCATCGACGTTTGAAGTCAGACAAATTGTGGTTCCAAAACTACAGAGACGTAGAGTTATGGAACTCGCGCATGAGTCCATAGTGGGTGGACATTTATCTTCAAAAAAGACAGAAGATAGGATTTCAAGCAGTTTTCACTGGCCTGGCATCTCGAGCGATGTAACAAGGTTTTGTCGTTCGTGTGATATTTGTCAGAAAACTATACCTAGGGGCAGGGTTACAAAAGTTCGGCTGGGACAGATGCCTATTATAGACATCCCGTTTCACCGTGTAGCTGTTGATCTCATCGGCCCGATAACTCCAGTTTCGGACAGAGGCAACAGATACATTCTCACAGTTGTAGACTACGCTACAAGGTACCCTGAGGCTATAGCATTACCGAAGATTGAGGCCGAGCGAGTGGCCGAAGCACTGTTTGAAATATTTTCAAGGGTAGGGTTTCCTTCTGAAATATTGAGTGACAGAGGTACACAGTTTACCTCAGAGTTGATGCAGGAAGTTTCTAGACTGGTTTCAGTGAAACAGCTTTTCACAACCCCATACAACCCGAAATGCAATGGCTTATGTGAGCGTATGAACGGAGTTTTGAAGAGCATGCTTAAAAAGATGTGTCAGGAAAAACCTCAAGACTGGGACAGATACCTTCCAGCAGTTTTGTTTGCATACAGAGAAGTCCCGCAGGCAAGCACTGGGTTTTCACCGTTCGAGCTTCTCTACGGTCGCACAGTGCGTGGACCGATGCAAGCTTTGAAAGAGCTATGGACGGAACAAGAAACACCCGAAACCAGAAGCACGTATGAGTATGTGCTTGACTTGAGGCAGAGACTTGAAGAAACATGCAGAATTGCTCGGGAGAGTTTGAGCCAAGCCCAGAGCACGTTCAAGCACCACTATGACAAGAAAGCACGAAAGCGAAATTTGCGGGTTGGAGACAAAGTTTTGGTTTTGCTGCCTACAAACCATAACAAAATGCTTTTGCACTGGAAAGGCCCGTTTGAAGTGGTCGAAATAGTGAACAAGATGGACTACAGAGTTCGGGTAGGAGACAAAATTAACATCTATCATATTAATTTGTTGAAGAAGTATGAAGACCGAAGTCAAGTAGTTTCAGCCACAGCAGCGGTTATTGAGGCCGAGCACCATTCCGACGTCGGGGCTGTAGACGACGAAAATTTGCTCGAATTAACCAACTTGAAGGGTGCTGAAACTTGGCGTGATGTTCAGATCAGTGATCAATTGTCTCCATGCCAACAGAACGAAGTTACAGAGTTGTTACAAGAGTACAGCTCTATATTCACAGACAGACCGGGCACAACGATGTTGACCCAACACAAAGTAGAACTGACTTGTTCAAACCCGATTCGTGTGAGACAGTATCCAATACCTTATGCAAAGAGGGAGGAGATTGACTCCGAAGTCGAGACAATATTGGAGGCTGGAGTCATAGAGCCTGCCAACTCAGAGTACAATTCGCCCATTGTTATGGTGAAAAAGCGCGATGGTACCAGCCGGTTTTGTATAGACTTCAGAAAGATCAACGCCGTGACAAAGTTTGACACCGAACCCATGGGTTGTGTCGACGACATTTTGGCCAAGTTGAAAGACGATCAGTTCTTCACAAAAATTGACCTTGCGAAGGGGTATTGGCAGATTCCTGTTGAAGAAAGTTCTAGACCTGTGACTGCTTTTTCCACTGCAAAAGGTAGTTACCAATTTAGAAAAATGCCGTTTGGAATGGTAAATTCTGGGGCGACATTCAATCGTATGATGCGAAAACTATTGAAAGGTTGTTCGCAGGCAGACAATTACGTTGATGACATTTTGGGTCATACCCAGTCATGGAAGCAGCACATGGCTATGCTCAGAGACCTGTTTGAGCGAATCAAAAATGCAGGTTTGACTGTCAGGCCGTCAAAATGTTTGATTGGTTTCGGAAACATAGGTTTCACGGGACACATTGTCGGCAATGGCATAGTTCAAATGGAGGAGGACAAGCTTACGAAAATCAGAGATGCTGAGCAACCCGTGACGAAAAAGCAAGTGCGGGCATTTTTAGGCTTAGCTGGATACTACCGTAGGTTCATACCGTCCTTCGCTGAAATAGCGGCACCATTGACAGACTTAACCAAGAAAGGCTTGCCTAATAAGGTTGTTTGGTGTCCAGAGCATGAACATTCGTTTCAAACATTGAAGTCACAACTTACCCAGAGACCTATTCTAAGATTACCAGACTTCAAAAAGACGTTCGTCTTACAGACAGATGCATCGGATAATGGGATAGGAGCAGCACTGCTTCAACAATTCGAGGATGGTATTTTTCCGATAGCATATGCAAGCAAAAAGTTGCTTAAAAGAGAAAAAATTATTCCGTCACAGAACGGGAATGTTTGAGTATTGTGTTTGGGATCAAGAAATTCCAAAAGTATCTTTATGGCAGGGAGTTTGTGTTGCAAACAGATCATGCTCCTTTGTCTTACATTCAAAAGAGCAAACCTGAGAGTGGTAGGATCATGCGTTGGGCTCTGTTCCTACAAAATTATAGTTTCAGAGTCGAATCGATCAAAGGTTCAGAAAACGTTTGTGCCGACTATTTGAGTCGACAGTAGTTACAGATTATTTTTCAGTGTAAATATAGGATATATTTTCTTGAGAAGGGGGCAGTTTGTCAGAAATAATCTGTAAGGTACAGGCAGTACCACATGTTGTATATAGTTTAATGACTATCATTGTTAGTACCGGGAGTACTTTGATCATTTGATGCTGTAGTACTATTTTTGGAATACATTGTTTCTTTTGAATAAATCATAGATTTTAATTTTAATCGGTGTTAATGTTGTGTTGAATAATATGCATTTTTGTTTTGTTATATTCTGCAATAGGTACATTGTAATTTCACATTTAAAATCTTGGTAGATTATCAGATCAAGAAATCATGACACTTTAAGAAACACAAAATTTTGACCCTGTTCAGTCGACTTATAATTGGTGAATATAAATAGTGCCAAACTCATCAGAATTCCACGTTGTTGCAACAATATACTGCGACAGCAATTTTTCTCCGTAAGCCATTACAGAGAAATCACTCTTTTCACTCTGTGGATGTAGGCGACACAAGGTTGAGCAGATCGACTAGCACAGAGCAAGATCGACAGAGGCTAAGCATTCGTCTTCACATCTGCAACGCTGAGGAGCAAACGACGCTCGTCTACGCTTCTAACAGCCCAGGTTCAGACTCATTCCATGCACGCTGGGCTGACTCGGGAAGTTGCTTCAACATGTCCCATACAGACCCAGCCTCAAACGGACCCGTTCCAAGCAGTTTGAAGCTGAGAAGTCTTGTCTCACAGTTCCAGCCTAGACAGTGAGGATTGAACAGATCAGTCTGAAACACAGACCGACAGCGGTTCAGCATAACACCGTTCCTGGCCAGCTTCAGACAGACTTGAAGTGCTTCACAGGGACTTGTTTGAAGACGTTTGAAGCCGAATAAGACTGAGAGGGTGTTTGAAGCCAAGTCACGAACGACAGCCTGAAGCAACGTTCATACTCCGTCCGTGTTAAACCAAAGACAGAAGTTTGAGCTTGGCACTTTGTCTCTATAGACTGTATAAGACAGTCGTTTGGCGTCCGGCGGATAATCTATCAAGACAGTATTTTGATGCTTTTGTGTTTTTAGTTTCAAATCAATTGAGGCCAGATAGCCTGAGGAAAATTCTATATATCACCAGAACTGTACATATTCCCTGGTAAGACATTGTCACCTGAGAAACAAACCCACTCATCGTCATCATATCTCTTGACAACTTGGGGGCTCGTCCGGGATTGTTTCGAGCGGGTATTTTAGACTTGGGTTTATTGTACTAAAACACTGTTATATAGACATGGACTTCAGCAAGTGGATAGAGGCCGGAGAACGTTTAGGTTTAGAAGGATCTGAGCTGAGGGAGTATGTAGAGAAGAAAGAGACCGAGTACCTAGAAAGAGAAGAGAGGGCCAGGGATCGCGAGGAAAGACAGGCTGAGTTTCAGCGTGAAGAAGAAGGCAAACGTCGGTCATATGAGATGGAACTACGATCTCGAGAACTCGAAATTCTCAGACTTAGGTCCGAAATGAAGTCTGGAGCTGAGGGTTCAACGTCGCTGTTTGAACCCAGCACCAAATCCCCCAGACCAAAACTTCCGAAGTTTGAGGAAGGAAAGGACGACATGGACGCTTATATCGAGCGTTTTGAGCGTTTCGCTACCAGCCAGGGCTGGCCACATGAAACTTGGGCCATCAGTTTGAGTTCACTTTTGAGCGGTAAAGGTCTTGAAGTGTACACCAGCATGCCTCCGGAGTCGGCGAATGACTACAGAACTTTGAAGAAAGCTGTACTGAGGCGGTATCAACTGACTGAAGACGGTTTCAGACAGAAGTTTCGAGACAGCAAGCCGGAGCAGGGAGAAACTGTTTTTCAGTTTATAGCTAGACTGTCACGATACTTTGAGAGATGGGTTGATATGGCGGAGGTCGAAAAGTCATTTGAGGGTTTGACAGACTTGCTCGTTCGAGAACAGTTCACCAGGACTTGTTCCACCGAACTTGCACTGTTTTTGAAGGAAAGAATGCCAAGATCCTTGCAAGAGTTCACAACTTTGGCTGAGCAGTACGTCGAGGCACATGGAAATATGGTGTCTTCAAAAGGTTCTAAACCAAAACAGAACCTGTCTTCAACGAAACAAAAATTGAAGTGTTTCGTGTGTGACAAAGAAGGGCATATTGCGAAGGATTGTAGATCTGGGAAGTCAAAACAGGACTCCAAACAGAAAGGCAAGGCTGACAGCTCTCACAAACAGGGAGAGAAAAAGGTTTCAGCCAGCTGCGTCAGTATGCCGTGCGATAGACAGCCGTTCAAAGAAAACATGGAAGATGGTAGATTGAAGCTAGCGAACGGAGATTCGGTCCCCGTTGTGTCGGGATTGTGCACCATCGAAAATATGGAGGGTGAGAGAAACTTGAAGTTGGAGCAAGGCTATGTAGGTTCCAACAGAGTCAAGGTTTTGAGGGATACAGGCTGCGAATTAGCTGCCGTGAGGCGACATTTGGTTCGAGACGACCAAATCTTAGACAAAAGGTATCTGATGATTACCATAGACGGCGAAGCAAAGATAGTTCCAGCTGCTCGAATCCATGTAGATACTCCATATTATCGAGGGGAGCTTGAAGTCATGGCACCAAAATCATTGATTTGTGACTTGGTGATCGGAAATATCCCAGGTGTCTCAGACATTCCGGTCCCAAGCAGCCGTGAAAATACCCAGTCAAACACAGAAACTTTGGCTGGGGCAGTTTTGACCAGGGCTCAGGTTAAGAAGAAGTAAAAACCGTTAAGCCCATTGAAGGTTTCAAAATCTCAACAAAGTCAGGAAATCAACACCGATGAGCTGAGGTCGGCTCAGAAGGAAGACAAGTCGTTAGAACGACTTTGGAAACATGCCGACAGCAAAACAGTATTCAAAACCAGGGGTGGAAATACGTTTTCATACATGGTTCGAAAAGACATACTGTACAGAGTGTTTCAGCAGAAACGAGGCTCATCGACGTTTGAAGTCAGACAAATTGTGGTTCCAAAACTACAGAGACGTAGAGTTATGGAACTCGCGCATGAGTCCATAGTGGGTGGACATTTATCTTCAAAAAAGACAGAAGATAGGATTTCAAGCAGTTTTCACTGGCCTGGCATCTCGAGCGATGTAACAAGGTTTTGTCGTTCGTGTGATATTTGTCAGAAAACTATACCTAGGGGCAGGGTTACAAAAGTTCGGCTGGGACAGATGCCTATTATAGACATCCCGTTTCACCGTGTAGCTGTTGATCTCATCGGCCCGATAACTCCAGTTTCGGACAGAGGCAACAGATACATTCTCACAGTTGTAGACTACGCTACAAGGTACCCTGAGGCTATAGCATTACCGAAGATTGAGGCCGAGCGAGTGGCCGAAGCACTGTTTGAAATATTTTCAAGGGTAGGGTTTCCTTCTGAAATATTGAGTGACAGAGGTACACAGTTTACCTCAGAGTTGATGCAGGAAGTTTCTAGACTGGTTTCAGTGAAACAGCTTTTCACAACCCCATACAACCCGAAATGCAATGGCTTATGTGAGCGTATGAACGGAGTTTTGAAGAGCATGCTTAAAAAGATGTGTCAGGAAAAACCTCAAGACTGGGACAGATACCTTCCAGCAGTTTTGTTTGCATACAGAGAAGTCCCGCAGGCAAGCACTGGGTTTTCACCGTTCGAGCTTCTCTACGGTCGCACAGTGCGTGGACCGATGCAAGCTTTGAAAGAGCTATGGACGGAACAAGAAACACCCGAAACCAGAAGCACGTATGAGTATGTGCTTGACTTGAGGCAGAGACTTGAAGAAACATGCAGAATTGCTCGGGAGAGTTTGAGCCAAGCCCAGAGCACGTTCAAGCACCACTATGACAAGAAAGCACGAAAGCGAAATTTGCGGGTTGGAGACAAAGTTTTGGTTTTGCTGCCTACAAACCATAACAAAATGCTTTTGCACTGGAAAGGCCCGTTTGAAGTGGTCGAAATAGTGAACAAGATGGACTACAGAGTTCGGGTAGGAGACAAAATTAACATCTATCATATTAATTTGTTGAAGAAGTATGAAGACCGAAGTCAAGTAGTTTCAGCCACAGCAGCGGTTATTGAGGCCGAGCACCATTCCGACGTCGGGGCTGTAGACGACGAAAATTTGCTCGAATTAACCAACTTGAAGGGTGCTGAAACTTGGCGTGATGTTCAGATCAGTGATCAATTGTCTCCATGCCAACAGAACGAAGTTACAGAGTTGTTACAAGAGTACAGCTCTATATTCACAGACAGACCGGGCACAACGATGTTGACCCAACACAAAGTAGAACTGACTTGTTCAAACCCGATTCGTGTGAGACAGTATCCAATACCTTATGCAAAGAGGGAGGAGATTGACTCCGAAGTCGAGACAATATTGGAGGCTGGAGTCATAGAGCCTGCCAACTCAGAGTACAATTCGCCCATTGTTATGGTGAAAAAGCGCGATGGTACCAGCCGGTTTTGTATAGACTTCAGAAAGATCAACGCCGTGACAAAGTTTGACACCGAACCCATGGGTTGTGTCGACGACATTTTGGCCAAGTTGAAAGACGATCAGTTCTTCACAAAAATTGACCTTGCGAAGGGGTATTGGCAGATTCCTGTTGAAGAAAGTTCTAGACCTGTGACTGCTTTTTCCACTGCAAAAGGTAGTTACCAATTTAGAAAAATGCCGTTTGGAATGGTAAATTCTGGGGCGACATTCAATCGTATGATGCGAAAACTATTGAAAGGTTGTTCGCAGGCAGACAATTACGTTGATGACATTTTGGGTCATACCCAGTCATGGAAGCAGCACATGGCTATGCTCAGAGACCTGTTTGAGCGAATCAAAAATGCAGGTTTGACTGTCAGGCCGTCAAAATGTTTGATTGGTTTCGGAAACATAGGTTTCACGGGACACATTGTCGGCAATGGCATAGTTCAAATGGAGGAGGACAAGCTTACGAAAATCAGAGATGCTGAGCAACCCGTGACGAAAAAGCAAGTGCGGGCATTTTTAGGCTTAGCTGGATACTACCGTAGGTTCATACCGTCCTTCGCTGAAATAGCGGCACCATTGACAGACTTAACCAAGAAAGGCTTGCCTAATAAGGTTGTTTGGTGTCCAGAGCATGAACATTCGTTTCAAACATTGAAGTCACAACTTACCCAGAGACCTATTCTAAGATTACCAGACTTCAAAAAGACGTTCGTCTTACAGACAGATGCATCGGATAATGGGATAGGAGCAGCACTGCTTCAACAATTCGAGGATGGTATTTTTCCGATAGCATATGCAAGCAAAAAGTTGCTTAAAAGAGAAAAAATTATTCCGTCACAGAACGGGAATGTTTGAGTATTGTGTTTGGGATCAAGAAATTCCAAAAGTATCTTTATGGCAGGGAGTTTGTGTTGCAAACAGATCATGCTCCTTTGTCTTACATTCAAAAGAGCAAACCTGAGAGTGGTAGGATCATGCGTTGGGCTCTGTTCCTACAAAATTATAGTTTCAGAGTCGAATCGATCAAAGGTTCAGAAAACGTTTGTGCCGACTATTTGAGTCGACAGTAGTTACAGATTATTTTTCAGTGTAAATATAGGATATATTTTCTTGAGAAGGGGGCAGTTTGTCAGAAATAATCTGTAAGGTACAGGCAGTACCACATGTTGTATATAGTTTAATGACTATCATTGTTAGTACCGGGAGTACTTTGATCATTTGATGCTGTAGTACTATTTTTGGAATACATTGTTTCTTTTGAATAAATCATAGATTTTAATTTTAATCGGTGTTAATGTTGTGTTGAATAATATGCATTTTTGTTTTGTTATATTCTGCAATAGGTACATTGTAATTTCACATTTAAAATCTTGGTAGATTATCAGATCAAGAAATCATGACACTTTAAGAAACACAAAATTTTGACCCTGTTCAGTCGACTTATAATTGGTGAATATAAATAGTGCCAAACTCATCAGAATTCCACGTTGTTGCAACAATATACTGCGACAGCAATTTTTCTCCGTAAGCCATTACAGAGAAATCACTCTTTTCACTCTGTGGATGTAGGCGACACAAGGTTGAGCAGATCGACTAGCACAGAGCAAGATCGACAGAGGCTAAGCATTCGTCTTCACATCTGCAACGCTGAGGAGCAAACGACGCTCGTCTACGCTTCTAACAGCCCAGGTTCAGACTCATTCCATGCACGCTGGGCTGACTCGGGAAGTTGCTTCAACATGTCCCATACAGACCCAGCCTCAAACGGACCCGTTCCAAGCAGTTTGAAGCTGAGAAGTCTTGTCTCACAGTTCCAGCCTAGACAGTGAGGATTGAACAGATCAGTCTGAAACACAGACCGACAGCGGTTCAGCATAACACCGTTCCTGGCCAGCTTCAGACAGACTTGAAGTGCTTCACAGGGACTTGTTTGAAGACGTTTGAAGCCGAATAAGACTGAGAGGGTGTTTGAAGCCAAGTCACGAACGACAGCCTGAAGCAACGTTCATACTCCGTCCGTGTTAAACCAAAGACAGAAGTTTGAGCTTGGCACTTTGTCTCTATAGACTGTATAAGACAGTCGTTTGGCGTCCGGCGGATAATCTATCAAGACAGTATTTTGATGCTTTTGTGTTTTTAGTTTCAAATCAATTGAGGCCAGATAGCCTGAGGAAAATTCTATATATCACCAGAACTGTACATATTCCCTGGTAAGACATTGTCACCTGAGAAACAAACCCACTCATCGTCATCATATCTCTTGACAACTTGGGGGCTCGTCCGGGATTGTTTCGAGCGGGTATTTTAGACTTGGGTTTATTGTACTAAAACACTGTTATATAGACATGGACTTCAGCAAGTGGATAGAGGCCGGAGAACGTTTAGGTTTAGAAGGATCTGAGCTGAGGGAGTATGTAGAGAAGAAAGAGACCGAGTACCTAGAAAGAGAAGAGAGGGCCAGGGATCGCGAGGAAAGACAGGCTGAGTTTCAGCGTGAAGAAGAAGGCAAACGTCGGTCATATGAGATGGAACTACGATCTCGAGAACTCGAAATTCTCAGACTTAGGTCCGAAATGAAGTCTGGAGCTGAGGGTTCAACGTCGCTGTTTGAACCCAGCACCAAATCCCCCAGACCAAAACTTCCGAAGTTTGAGGAAGGAAAGGACGACATGGACGCTTATATCGAGCGTTTTGAGCGTTTCGCTACCAGCCAGGGCTGGCCACATGAAACTTGGGCCATCAGTTTGAGTTCACTTTTGAGCGGTAAAGGTCTTGAAGTGTACACCAGCATGCCTCCGGAGTCGGCGAATGACTACAGAACTTTGAAGAAAGCTGTACTGAGGCGGTATCAACTGACTGAAGACGGTTTCAGACAGAAGTTTCGAGACAGCAAGCCGGAGCAGGGAGAAACTGTTTTTCAGTTTATAGCTAGACTGTCACGATACTTTGAGAGATGGGTTGATATGGCGGAGGTCGAAAAGTCATTTGAGGGTTTGACAGACTTGCTCGTTCGAGAACAGTTCACCAGGACTTGTTCCACCGAACTTGCACTGTTTTTGAAGGAAAGAATGCCAAGATCCTTGCAAGAGTTCACAACTTTGGCTGAGCAGTACGTCGAGGCACATGGAAATATGGTGTCTTCAAAAGGTTCTAAACCAAAACAGAACCTGTCTTCAACGAAACAAAAATTGAAGTGTTTCGTGTGTGACAAAGAAGGGCATATTGCGAAGGATTGTAGATCTGGGAAGTCAAAACAGGACTCCAAACAGAAAGGCAAGGCTGACAGCTCTCACAAACAGGGAGAGAAAAAGGTTTCAGCCAGCTGCGTCAGTATGCCGTGCGATAGACAGCCGTTCAAAGAAAACATGGAAGATGGTAGATTGAAGCTAGCGAACGGAGATTCGGTCCCCGTTGTGTCGGGATTGTGCACCATCGAAAATATGGAGGGTGAGAGAAACTTGAAGTTGGAGCAAGGCTATGTAGGTTCCAACAGAGTCAAGGTTTTGAGGGATACAGGCTGCGAATTAGCTGCCGTGAGGCGACATTTGGTTCGAGACGACCAAATCTTAGACAAAAGGTATCTGATGATTACCATAGACGGCGAAGCAAAGATAGTTCCAGCTGCTCGAATCCATGTAGATACTCCATATTATCGAGGGGAGCTTGAAGTCATGGCACCAAAATCATTGATTTGTGACTTGGTGATCGGAAATATCCCAGGTGTCTCAGACATTCCGGTCCCAAGCAGCCGTGAAAATACCCAGTCAAACACAGAAACTTTGGCTGGGGCAGTTTTGACCAGGGCTCAGGTTAAGAAGAAGTAAAAACCGTTAAGCCCATTGAAGGTTTCAAAATCTCAACAAAGTCAGGAAATCAACACCGATGAGCTGAGGTCGGCTCAGAAGGAAGACAAGTCGTTAGAACGACTTTGGAAACATGCCGACAGCAAAACAGTATTCAAAACCAGGGGTGGAAATACGTTTTCATACATGGTTCGAAAAGACATACTGTACAGAGTGTTTCAGCAGAAACGAGGCTCATCGACGTTTGAAGTCAGACAAATTGTGGTTCCAAAACTACAAAGACGTAGAGTTATGGAACTCGCGCATGAGTCCATAGTGGGTGGACATTTATCTTCAAAAAAGACAGAAGATAGGATTTCAAGCAGTTTTCACTGGCCTGGCATCTCGAGCGATGTAACAAGGTTTTGTCGTTCGTGTGATATTTGTCAGAAAACTATACCTAGGGGCAGGGTTACAAAAGTTCGGCTGGGACAGATGCCTATTATAGACATCCCGTTTCACCGTGTAGCTGTTGATCTCATCGGCCCGATAACTCCAGTTTCGGACAGAGGCAACAGATACATTCTCACAGTTGTAGACTACGCTACAAGGTACCCTGAGGCTATAGCATTACCGAAGATTGAGGCCGAGCGAGTGGCCGAAGCACTGTTTGAAATATTTTCAAGGGTAGGGTTTCCTTCTGAAATATTGAGTGACAGAGGTACACAGTTTACCTCAGAGTTGATGCAGGAAGTTTCTAGACTGGTTTCAGTGAAACAGCTTTTCACAACCCCATACAACCCGAAATGCAATGGCTTATGTGAGCGTATGAACGGAGTTTTGAAGAGCATGCTTAAAAAGATGTGTCAGGAAAAACCTCAAGACTGGGACAGATACCTTCCAGCAGTTTTGTTTGCATACAGAGAAGTCCCGCAGGCAAGCACTGGGTTTTCACCGTTCGAGCTTCTCTACGGTCGCACAGTGCGTGGACCGATGCAAGCTTTGAAAGAGCTATGGACGGAACAAGAAACACCCGAAACCAGAAGCACGTATGAGTATGTGCTTGACTTGAGGCAGAGACTTGAAGAAACATGCAGAATTGCTCGGGAGAGTTTGAGCCAAGCCCAGAGCACGTTCAAGCACCACTATGACAAGAAAGCACGAAAGCGAAATTTGCGGGTTGGAGACAAAGTTTTGGTTTTGCTGCCTACAAACCATAACAAAATGCTTTTGCACTGGAAAGGCCCGTTTGAAGTGGTCGAAATAGTGAACAAGATGGACTACAGAGTTCGGGTAGGAGACAAAATTAACATCTATCATATTAATTTGTTGAAGAAGTATGAAGACCGAAGTCAAGTAGTTTCAGCCACAGCAGCGGTTATTGAGGCCGAGCACCATTCCGACGTCGGGGCTGTAGACGACGAAAATTTGCTCGAATTAACCAACTTGAAGGGTGCTGAAACTTGGCGTGATGTTCAGATCAGTGATCAATTGTCTCCATGCCAACAGAACGAAGTTACAGAGTTGTTACAAGAGTACAGCTCTATATTCACAGACAGACCGGGCACAACGATGTTGACCCAACACAAAGTAGAACTGACTTGTTCAAACCCGATTCGTGTGAGACAGTATCCAATACCTTATGCAAAGAGGGAGGAGATTGACTCCGAAGTCGAGACAATATTGGAGGCTGGAGTCATAGAGCCTGCCAACTCAGAGTACAATTCGCCCATTGTTATGGTGAAAAAGCGCGATGGTACCAGCCGGTTTTGTATAGACTTCAGAAAGATCAACGCCGTGACAAAGTTTGACACCGAACCCATGGGTTGTGTCGACGACATTTTGGCCAAGTTGAAAGACGATCAGTTCTTCACAAAAATTGACCTTGCGAAGGGGTATTGGCAGATTCCTGTTGAAGAAAGTTCTAGACCTGTGACTGCTTTTTCCACTGCAAAAGGTAGTTACCAATTTAGAAAAATGCCGTTTGGAATGGTAAATTCTGGGGCGACATTCAATCGTATGATGCGAAAACTATTGAAAGGTTGTTCGCAGGCAGACAATTACGTTGATGACATTTTGGGTCATACCCAGTCATGGAAGCAGCACATGGCTATGCTCAGAGACCTGTTTGAGCGAATCAAAAATGCAGGTTTGACTGTCAGGCCGTCAAAATGTTTGATTGGTTTCGGAAACATAGGTTTCACGGGACACATTGTCGGCAATGGCATAGTTCAAATGGAGGAGGACAAGCTTACGAAAATCAGAGATGCTGAGCAACCCGTGACGAAAAAGCAAGTGCGGGCATTTTTAGGCTTAGCTGGATACTACCGTAGGTTCATACCGTCCTTCGCTGAAATAGCGGCACCATTGACAGACTTAACCAAGAAAGGCTTGCCTAATAAGGTTGTTTGGTGTCCAGAGCATGAACATTCGTTTCAAACATTGAAGTCACAACTTACCCAGAGACCTATTCTAAGATTACCAGACTTCAAAAAGACGTTCGTCTTACAGACAGATGCATCGGATAATGGGATAGGAGCAGCACTGCTTCAACAATTCGAGGATGGTATTTTTCCGATAGCATATGCAAGCAAAAAGTTGCTTAAAAGAGAAAAAATTATTCCGTCACAGAACGGGAATGTTTGAGTATTGTGTTTGGGATCAAGAAATTCCAAAAGTATCTTTATGGCAGGGAGTTTGTGTTGCAAACAGATCATGCTCCTTTGTCTTACATTCAAAAGAGCAAACCTGAGAGTGGTAGGATCATGCGTTGGGCTCTGTTCCTACAAAATTATAGTTTCAGAGTCGAATCGATCAAAGGTTCAGAAAACGTTTGTGCCGACTATTTGAGTCGACAGTAGTTACAGATTATTTTTCAGTGTAAATATAGGATATATTTTCTTGAGAAGGGGGCAGTTTGTCAGAAATAATCTGTAAGGTACAGGCAGTACCACATGTTGTATATAGTTTAATGACTATCATTGTTAGTACCGGGAGTACTTTGATCATTTGATGCTGTAGTACTATTTTTGGAATACATTGTTTCTTTTGAATAAATCATAGATTTTAATTTTAATCGGTGTTAATGTTGTGTTGAATAATATGCATTTTTGTTTTGTTATAATCTGCAATAGGTACATTGTAATTTCACATTTAAAATCTTGGTAGATTATCAGATCAAGAAATCATGACACTTTAAGAAACACAAAATTTTGACCCTGTTCAGTCGACTTATAATTGGTGAATATAAATAGTGCCAAACTCATCAGAATTCCACGTTGTTGCAACAATATACTGCGACAGCAATTTTTCTCCGTAAGCCATTACAGAGAAATCACTCTTTTCACTCTGTGGATGTAGGCGACACAAAGTTGAGCAGATCGACTAGCACAGAGCAAGATCGACAGAGGCTAAGCATTCGTCTTCACATCTGCAACGCTGAGGAGCAAACGACGCTCGTCTACGCTTCTAACAGCCCAGGTTCAGACTCATTCCATGCACGCTGGGCTGACTCGGGAAGTTGCTTCAACATGTCCCATACAGACCCAGCCTCAAACGGACCCGTTCCAAGCAGTTTGAAGCTGAGAAGTCTTGTCTCACAGTTCCAGCCTAGACAGTGAGGATTGAACAGATCAGTCTGAAACACAGACCGACAGCGGTTCAGCATAACACCGTTCCTGGCCAGCTTCAGACAGACTTGAAGTGCTTCACAGGGACTTGTTTGAAGACGTTTGAAGCCGAATAAGACTGAGAGGGTGTTTGAAGCCAAGTCACGAACGACAGCCTGAAGCAACGTTCATACTCCGTCCGTGTTAAACCAAAGACAGAAGTTTGAGCTTGGCACTTTGTCTCTATAGACTGTATAAGACAGTCGTTTGGCGTCCGGCGGATAATCTATCAAGACAGTATTTTGATGCTTTTGTGTTTTTAGTTTCAAATCAATTGAGGCCAGATAGCCTGAGGAAAATTCTATATATCACCAGAACTGTACATATTCCCTGGTAAGACATTGTCACCTGAGAAACAAACCCACTCATCGTCATCATATCTCTTGACAACTTGGGGGCTCGTCCGGGATTGTTTCGAGCGGGTATTTTAGACTTGGGTTTATTGTACTAAAACACTGTTATATAGACATGGACTTCAGCAAGTGGATAGAGGCCGGAGAACGTTTAGGTTTAGAAGGATCTGAGCTGAGGGAGTATGTAGAGAAGAAAGAGACCGAGTACCTAGAAAGAGAAGAGAGGGCCAGGGATCGCGAGGAAAGACAGGCTGAGTTTCAGCGTGAAGAAGAAGGCAAACGTCGGTCATATGAGATGGAACTACGATCTCGAGAACTCGAAATTCTCAGACTTAGGTCCGAAATGAAGTCTGGAGCTGAGGGTTCAACGTCGCTGTTTGAACCCAGCACCAAATCCCCCAGACCAAAACTTCCGAAGTTTGAGGAAGGAAAGGACGACATGGACGCTTATATCGAGCGTTTTGAGCGTTTCGCTACCAGCCAGGGCTGGCCACATGAAACTTGGGCCATCAGTTTGAGTTCACTTTTGAGCGGTAAAGGTCTTGAAGTGTACACCAGCATGCCTCCGGAGTCGGCGAATGACTACAGAACTTTGAAGAAAGCTGTACTGAGGCGGTATCAACTGACTGAAGACGGTTTCAGACAGAAGTTTCGAGACAGCAAGCCGGAGCAGGGAGAAACTGTTTTTCAGTTTATAGCTAGACTGTCACGATACTTTGAGAGATGGGTTGATATGGCGGAGGTCGAAAAGTCATTTGAGGGTTTGACAGACTTGCTCGTTCGAGAACAGTTCACCAGGACTTGTTCCACCGAACTTGCACTGTTTTTGAAGGAAAGAATGCCAAGATCCTTGCAAGAGTTCACAACTTTGGCTGAGCAGTACGTCGAGGCACATGGAAATATGGTGTCTTCAAAAGGTTCTAAACCAAAACAGAACCTGTCTTCAACGAAACAAAAATTGAAGTGTTTCGTGTGTGACAAAGAAGGGCATATTGCGAAGGATTGTAGATCTGGGAAGTCAAAACAGGACTCCAAACAGAAAGGCAAGGCTGACAGCTCTCACAAACAGGGAGAGAAAAAGGTTTCAGCCAGCTGCGTCAGTATGCCGTGCGATAGACAGCCGTTCAAAGAAAACATGGAAGATGGTAGATTGAAGCTAGCGAACGGAGATTCGGTCCCCGTTGTGTCGGGATTGTGCACCATCGAAAATATGGAGGGTGAGAGAAACTTGAAGTTGGAGCAAGGCTATGTAGGTTCCAACAGAGTCAAGGTTTTGAGGGATACAGGCTGCGAATTAGCTGCCGTGAGGCGACATTTGGTTCGAGACGACCAAATCTTAGACAAAAGGTATCTGATGATTACCATAGACGGCGAAGCAAAGATAGTTCCAGCTGCTCGAATCCATGTAGATACTCCATATTATCGAGGGGAGCTTGAAGTCATGGCACCAAAATCATTGATTTGTGACTTGGTGATCGGAAATATCCCAGGTGTCTCAGACATTCCGGTCCCAAGCAGCCGTGAAAATACCCAGTCAAACACAGAAACTTTGGCTGGGGCAGTTTTGACCAGGGCTCAGGTTAAGAAGAAGTAAAAACCGTTAAGCCCATTGAAGGTTTCAAAATCTCAACAAAGTCAGGAAATCAACACCGATGAGCTGAGGTCGGCTCAGAAGGAAGACAAGTCGTTAGAACGACTTTGGAAACATGCCGACAGCAAAACAGTATTCAAAACCAGGGGTGGAAATACGTTTTCATACATGGTTCGAAAAGACATACTGTACAGAGTGTTTCAGCAGAAACGAGGCTCATCGACGTTTGAAGTCAGACAAATTGTGGTTCCAAAACTACAGAGACGTAGAGTTATGGAACTCGCGCATGAGTCCATAGTGGGTGGACATTTATCTTCAAAAAAGACAGAAGATAGGATTTCAAGCAGTTTTCACTGGCCTGGCATCTCGAGCGATGTAACAAGGTTTTGTCGTTCGTGTGATATTTGTCAGAAAACTATACCTAGGGGCAGGGTTACAAAAGTTCGGCTGGGACAGATGCCTATTATAGACATCCCGTTTCACCGTGTAGCTGTTGATCTCATCGGCCCGATAACTCCAGTTTCGGACAGAGGCAACAGATACATTCTCACAGTTGTAGACTACGCTACAAGGTACCCTGAGGCTATAGCATTACCGAAGATTGAGGCCGAGCGAGTGGCCGAAGCACTGTTTGAAATATTTTCAAGGGTAGGGTTTCCTTCTGAAATATTGAGTGACAGAGGTACACAGTTTACCTCAGAGTTGATGCAGGAAGTTTCTAGACTGGTTTCAGTGAAACAGCTTTTCACAACCCCATACAACCCGAAATGCAATGGCTTATGTGAGCGTATGAACGGAGTTTTGAAGAGCATGCTTAAAAAGATGTGTCAGGAAAAACCTCAAGACTGGGACAGATACCTTCCAGCAGTTTTGTTTGCATACAGAGAAGTCCCGCAGGCAAGCACTGGGTTTTCACCGTTCGAGCTTCTCTACGGTCGCACAGTGCGTGGACCGATGCAAGCTTTGAAAGAGCTATGGACGGAACAAGAAACACCCGAAACCAGAAGCACGTATGAGTATGTGCTTGACTTGAGGCAGAGACTTGAAGAAACATGCAGAATTGCTCGGGAGAGTTTGAGCCAAGCCCAGAGCACGTTCAAGCACCACTATGACAAGAAAGCACGAAAGCGAAATTTGCGGGTTGGAGACAAAGTTTTGGTTTTGCTGCCTACAAACCATAACAAAATGCTTTTGCACTGGAAAGGCCCGTTTGAAGTGGTCGAAATAGTGAACAAGATGGACTACAGAGTTCGGGTAGGAGACAAAATTAACATCTATCATATTAATTTGTTGAAGAAGTATGAAGACCGAAGTCAAGTAGTTTCAGCCACAGCAGCGGTTATTGAGGCCGAGCACCATTCCGACGTCGGGGCTGTAGACGACGAAAATTTGCTCGAATTAACCAACTTGAAGGGTGCTGAAACTTGGCGTGATGTTCAGATCAGTGATCAATTGTCTCCATGCCAACAGAACGAAGTTACAGAGTTGTTACAAGAGTACAGCTCTATATTCACAGACAGACCGGGCACAACGATGTTGACCCAACACAAAGTAGAACTGACTTGTTCAAACCCGATTCGTGTGAGACAGTATCCAATACCTTATGCAAAGAGGGAGGAGATTGACTCCGAAGTCGAGACAATATTGGAGGCTGGAGTCATAGAGCCTGCCAACTCAGAGTACAATTCGCCCATTGTTATGGTGAAAAAGCGCGATGGTACCAGCCGGTTTTGTATAGACTTCAGAAAGATCAACGCCG
The DNA here is from genome assembly GCA_946811185.2 of Hippopus hippopus. Taxonomy (NCBI): domain Eukaryota; kingdom Metazoa; phylum Mollusca; class Bivalvia; order Cardiida; family Cardiidae; genus Hippopus; species Hippopus hippopus. The sequence continues at coordinate 13,911,956 of OX328102.1, forward strand.
TGACAAAGTTTGACACCGAACCCATGGGTTGTGTCGACGACATTTTGGCCAAGTTGAAAGACGATCAGTTCTTCACAAAAATTGACCTTGCGAAGGGGTATTGGCAGATTCCTGTTGAAGAAAGTTCTAGACCTGTGACTGCTTTTTCCACTGCAAAAGGTAGTTACCAATTTAGAAAAATGCCGTTTGGAATGGTAAATTCTGGGGCGACATTCAATCGTATGATGCGAAAACTATTGAAAGGTTGTTCGCAGGCAGACAATTACGTTGATGACATTTTGGGTCATACCCAGTCATGGAAGCAGCACATGGCTATGCTCAGAGACCTGTTTGAGCGAATCAAAAATGCAGGTTTGACTGTCAGGCCGTCAAAATGTTTGATTGGTTTCGGAAACATAGGTTTCACGGGACACATTGTCGGCAATGGCATAGTTCAAATGGAGGAGGACAAGCTTACGAAAATCAGAGATGCTGAGCAACCCGTGACGAAAAAGCAAGTGCGGGCATTTTTAGGCTTAGCTGGATACTACCGTAGGTTCATACCGTCCTTCGCTGAAATAGCGGCACCATTGACAGACTTAACCAAGAAAGGCTTGCCTAATAAGGTTGTTTGGTGTCCAGAGCATGAACATTCGTTTCAAACATTGAAGTCACAACTTACCCAGAGACCTATTCTAAGATTACCAGACTTCAAAAAGACGTTCGTCTTACAGACAGATGCATCGGATAATGGGATAGGAGCAGCACTGCTTCAACAATTCGAGGATGGTATTTTTCCGATAGCATATGCAAGCAAAAAGTTGCTTAAAAGAGAAAAAATTATTCCGTCACAGAACGGGAATGTTTGAGTATTGTGTTTGGGATCAAGAAATTCCAAAAGTATCTTTATGGCAGGGAGTTTGTGTTGCAAACAGATCATGCTCCTTTGTCTTACATTCAAAAGAGCAAACCTGAGAGTGGTAGGATCATGCGTTGGGCTCTGTTCCTACAAAATTATAGTTTCAGAGTCGAATCGATCAAAGGTTCAGAAAACGTTTGTGCCGACTATTTGAGTCGACAGTAGTTACAGATTATTTTTCAGTGTAAATATAGGATATATTTTCTTGAGAAGGGGGCAGTTTGTCAGAAATAATCTGTAAGGTACAGGCAGTACCACATGTTGTATATAGTTTAATGACTATCATTGTTAGTACCGGGAGTACTTTGATCATTTGATGCTGTAGTACTATTTTTGGAATACATTGTTTCTTTTGAATAAATCATAGATTTTAATTTTAATCGGTGTTAATGTTGTGTTGAATAATATGCATTTTTGTTTTGTTATATTCTGCAATAGGTACATTGTAATTTCACATTTAAAATCTTGGTAGATTATCAGATCAAGAAATCATGACACTTTAAGAAACACAAAATTTTGACCCTGTTCAGTCGACTTATAATTGGTGAATATAAATAGTGCCAAACTCATCAGAATTCCACGTTGTTGCAACAATATACTACGACAGCAATTTTTCTCCGTAAGCCATTACAGAGAAATCACTCTTTTCACTCTGTGGATGTAGGCGACACAAGGTTGAGCAGATCGACTAGCACAGAGCAAGATCGACAGAGGCTAAGCATTCGTCTTCACATCTGCAACGCTGAGGAGCAAACGACGCTCGTCTACGCTTCTAACAGCCCAGGTTCAGACTCATTCCATGCACGCTGGGCTGACTCGGGAAGTTGCTTCAACATGTCCCATACAGACCCAGCCTCAAACGGACCCGTTCCAAGCAGTTTGAAGCTGAGAAGTCTTGTCTCACAGTTCCAGCCTAGACAGTGAGGATTGAACAGATCAGTCTGAAACACAGACCGACAGCGGTTCAGCATAACACCGTTCCTGGCCAGCTTCAGACAGACTTGAAGTGCTTCACAGGGACTTGTTTGAAGACGTTTGAAGCCGAATAAGACTGAGAGGGTGTTTGAAGCCAAGTCACGAACGACAGCCTGAAGCAACGTTCATACTCCGTCCGTGTTAAACCAAAGACAGAAGTTTGAGCTTGGCACTTTGTCTCTATAGACTGTATAAGACAGTCGTTTGGCGTCCGACGGATAATCTATCAAGACAGTATTTTGATGCTTTTGTGTTTTTAGTTTCAAATCAATTGAGGCCAGATAGCCTGAGGAAAATTCTATATATCACCAGAACTGTACATATTCCCTGGTAAGACATTGTCACCTGAGAAACAAACCCACTCATCGTCATCATATCTCTTGACAAAATTATTTACGCTGAAAGAACTGGAGTCTGCTCTTAGCAAAGCCCATGATTCTTGTCCGCGCTCAGACAAAGTTCTCTATCAATTTCTGAAACACTTGCCATTCACATCTCTTACCATTTTATTAGATATTTTTAATGATGTCTGGCAGTCTGGAGACTTCCCCTCTTCCTAGAGAGAGGCATTGGTTATCCTTATCCCCAAACCAGGAAAAGACTCCAGTGATCCCAGTAATTACCGTCAAATAGCCCTCACTAGCTGTCTTTGTAAAACTCTTTAACGGATGGTAAACACTCGACTTGTCTGGTTCTTAGAACGCCGCAATCTTATCGTTGATGTTCAGAGTGATTTCGCCGCCAGAGAAGTACAATTGATCACCTTGTCCGCTTCGAAACTTTTATTCGAGAAGCATTCATTAAAAACAACATGTTGTGTCTGTATTCTTTGACCTTGAAAGTGCTTATGACACCACCTGGCATATGGGATTTTAAAGGACATACATGACTTTGGTCTCAGAGGCTGCCTTCCTCTTTTTATTGCGGCCTTCTTAAAGGAACGGCCTTTTCGAGTCCGTGTTGGTAACACCCTGTCAGGCGCTCGAGAACAGGAAATAGGCGTACCACAGGGTTGTATTCTGTCTGTTACTCTTTTCAGCATTAAAATCAATAGCATTGTAAAAGCTATAAACCCAGGAGTTGACTGTATGTAGACGACTTTGTCATATGTTTCAGGGCTAGAAACATGAACACCATAGCGAGACAACTACAGCAATGTCTCAATAAACTCCAGTCTTGGTCTGATAAAAAATGGTTTCAAGTTTTCTAAAACTAAAAGTGTATGCACTTTTGCAACCTTCACCATCACCATCCAAACCCTGATCTCTACTTGAATAAAACACGCATTGGTATTGTCCCTGAATTTAAATCTCTCGGGGTCACTTTTGACTCAAAGCTTACATTTATTCCACACATCAATGTACTCAAAAAGAAATGTAAAAAGGCCCTAAATCTTCTCAAAGTTGTCGCCCATTCTGAATGGGGAGCTGATCGAAAAGTTCTCTTCGCCTTTATCGTTCTCTTATCCGCTCCAAATTGGACTATGGATCCATTGTCTATGGATCAGCCCGAAAGTCGTATCTAAAAGTTCTTGATTCTATTCATAATGAAGGCTTACGTCTTGTCCTTGGAGCATTTAGAACTTCTCCAGTTAATAGCCTGTATGTTGAGGCTAACGAACCATCTCCTTATGCCAGAAGGAAAAAGTTGGCCCTTCAATACCTTTTAAAACTTAAATGTAACCCTCTTAATCCTACTCATAAGGTTGTTTTTAACGCTCAGTATAAACATCTATTTGAGAGGAAACCCAATGCAATACCACTTTTTGGTATTCGCTCGGAACCTCACCTAAGTAATGTTAATGTGGATCTGGATACCATTTGCTCAACATAAAATTCCAAACATTCCACCATGGACAATGGGAACAGCAGAATTTCGTTTGGACCTCAATTCTGATAAGAAATCAGAAACAGACCAAAGTACATTTAGAGTCTGATACAAGGAGATCAAGGAACAGTACTTCTCTTTCAAGCCTGTTTACACGGATGGGTCTAAAGATGGTGATTCAGTTGCAGCTGTATGCGGAACTAAAATTAAAAAATGTCGCCTTCCTAATAAATCTTCTGTCTTTTCGGCAGAAGTGAAAGCAATTGACCTGGCCCTTAATCTTGTTGAGCAGTCTGACTCTACTCGCTTTATCATCTTTTCTGATTCATTATCCTCACTTCAAGCTTTGCACAACCAGAAACTTGAGAATCCATCTTTCTGCGATGTCCTTGAACGCATTTCACTTCTGGTTCAGTCTAAAAGAATTGTCTTCTGCTGGATCCCTAGTCACATGGGCATAAGGGGCAATTAAAAGGCTGACATAACTGCCAAGTCAGCATTGTCCCTTCCCCAGTCCAATTACAAAGTTTCATACACAGATTTTTAAACCTTCTGTTTTAACCTATATCCAATCTTCTTGGCAATCATAATGGGATGCTGATATTTTTAACAAGTTACGTTCAGTTAAACCGGCCCTAGGTGAATGGTACCCCGCATACAGGTCCATTCGCCAAGAGGAGGTAACAGTTGCCCGCTGCAGAACTGGACACGTGTACACGTTTAACGCATTCGTGGCTGTCAACACGTGATGAGGCACCAGAATGCATTCAATGCAATGCACCCTTTTCTGTTGAACACATTTTCCTTGACTGTGTGGATCTTCATCCAATTCGTTCCGAACGCTTTAATAGTGTTGACAGTATGAGAGCTCTCTTTGATTCTGTCAACACTGAGGCAATTATTGCCTTCCTTATGGAGATTGGACTCTATACAAAACTGTGATATTGTTTTAAAACCTTTTATTCCCATTTAGACTTTTTTCTTCCTATCATTGTATACTATCTAGTTAATTTCCTTTACAGAATCATTTCATTATACATCTTTCATCATGTATTCATTACTCATATTTTTACATTCAGTTTATATCATTTTTTCACAATATATTTTATCTTGAATGATCTATGATCATGGATGTAAATGAATTAATAATTCTACAAAAGGTCACTTTAGTTTAGTTGCTGGTATTTGAGAATACAAGATCCGTCTCTTTGAAAATTCCATATGGATACTGTATACAGTATCAAACATTCAAATAGATCACTTTTATGAAATACAAATAAATTCCAGTAAAACTGTCGCCAATGACGGATCAAGGCATACCAGAAAGGTTGTCGATCAATTCAGGGACATTGCTTTTCTCAAAGAAATTGGACCTTACACAAAACTGTGATTTTTTTTAAACCTTTTAGTCATATTTGGACTATTTTATTTTTATCACTATATATCTATTTTATTTCCATTATAGTATCATTTCATAACACATCTTTCATCATAATTATACTCATGACTCACATTCTTACATCCTATTCTTTCCTTTCGTTACTTCTTTATTGTGCGGTAAATGACCTTAGATGTCGATGCGCCATAAAACACCATACATTCATTCATTCTGTATTCGTGCACATTTCAAACCTAACTTCAGCAGTAAACACGGATTCGAAAATGATATATTGACAGAAAATTATGATGCAGGGTGCATGTTTGTCCGTCATTCTTTTCGGGTGACAAATAAAATTTTGCATTCGAGTTCATGTATTATCATTTCTATTTAACACGTAGGCTAAAAAAATTGAGCGATGCTCTGTAAAAGGGGGCTTCATGCATCTAATGCATATACAAGGTATATTGCCTCCCAGTATTTGTGAGCAGCGCTCTGGCAAAAGGAGGTTAAATGCATTTCAGTAATGCGTTACATGTCGTCTCATATTATGGATCCATTTTATCTAATCAAAGCGCCGAAAGCACTGGATATTGAACGGTCTTGGGGGGGGGGGAGAAAATTTTTAAGCTGATCAAACAACATAAACTGAAGAAGTTTTAGAGATAACTATGGCTCTATGTAAAATACATGATGTTTGTTTTTTTTTTTTTTTTTTCAACCTGCTTATTTCTTCACAATTTTAAGATCTTTCTGATGCTTTCAAAATCATTCAAACATTTAAAAATTTTGATTTGTGGCATGAAAAAATAAATACATGTAGCTTCCCTTTTACAACATTAACAGACAATTAATTCAAATGTGGCTCAGATTATGTGGTTTGTCTTTGTAAAGGGTAGAAATCTTCTGGAAAAAGAAGAAAATACTGGTTTCTTGTTTCCTATGTTTCATGAGCCATTTTCCAAAGGACTTTTACAACATTGGATTTACCATGTTTGGACAAACTGTAGGGTATTCCAAGTACTGATTACATGTATCCATGTCAAGTTCCCTTGATTGCTGACTACTGAATCTGGAGAAAGCTTTGACTGGAGTTTATTGTAACACTTTACCAAACGCTCCGTGTAATACCGACCCTGAAAGAAAAAGGCTTTTGAAAGCATTGTAGGTAAAGCACAAATTCTGTTAAGCAGTATTTTCTTCTATACCCACAATGTTTTAAATCATATCAGTGAATTTCAGCCCATTTATATCCGTTTCTGAATTGTTGAACTCTTTTTCTTTTTTCTTTTGAACTTTGCGCAGAGTTCATTCGTTGGCCCTTAACGCACAAAACACATTTATGGGTAGTAGGAAGTCGAGTGAAAAATAATAATAAGCATGCCTGTTTCAGTTTTACGTCTTAGCCCCTCAAGAGAGATGGAGAGAGAATTATTTGACCCAAAGGTGTTGCCACATATGACTAAGCAGGATCACGTGTGAAAATGAGTTTGATAGGCGGCCAAATTCACCCGTACCATTACGTGTCATCACTATCAGAACAGAAGATTACGTTATCAATAGTTTCATACTATAAAGACTGAATTTAAATGTGTGGCGTTCTGGCGAAAGGGCGTTAAATACAACTTCGTAATGCATTATACTAAGGAAGTCGTCGCATAATTACGAATATATAAAATTCAGTTTGTCTAATGTATAGCCGACCGAATCATGGGGTAGACTGGTCCACTGACATGAATAAAGAATTGATCAAAAGCTAAAAGGTTTTATTCAAATCAGCCTGCGCGGACTGCGCGGGCAGACCTGGGTCGATACCTTTGCGGACTCATCCAACTTCTTTCTAACAGAGGAGGTCTTATTTCTTTAGATGTCGCACTTTGAATAAGTGATAGCTATATCTAATTCAATACACTCATATCACGCTATCATGCATGCATTGATTTACCAGTCCCGAATAAACCTCCTTTGTTTTTGTCAGAGGACGCCAATCTACCACATGCCCTTGATTTTCGACAAGTCGTGCCCTCTATATAATCTGAAAAATAATCTAATACGGGCGAAAGTTCGGCGCGGTCTGAAGACTGCCAATAGGTAACACGTATATAGTACATCTCAATCCTGAAGAACAATTTTTCTGCCATTTTGAATTTTTCCACATGGACAAAAAGTTGGACTGTATCCGTACTTAAACTTCCTTGACAACCAGAAGATTCATTTAATACAAGAAGAATTCAACACAGTCTAACTAAATCCACATCATTGAATTCCAGTTAAATTTCGTTAAAGTTTCTTTAAATCTACACCATTGCGCCTTTGGCCGCGAATCATAACAAGAAAAATTGAAAAAAAAAAAATGATATTGGATCCATGAATTTTCGATGACGTATGAAATACGCAATACGACAGGCGCTTGCGCACTCGTCACAACTCGGCCGATTCCGTACCTACATCTAACCTCGTCCGTATAACGGTCGCTTCCATTTGAACTGCGAATCACGTGATCTTATACATGGCGCGCCACTGTCAGTCGTTTAGCAACGACATAAACAACCTCGATGAAGTTATTCACATCTGTTTATCTGTCGGTGCAAACTTTGATCGGAATTGATGAATAATGAATGTACGAACCGTTTACCAATTCAACTAAAACATAGTTAGAAAGATTTCGATAGAAAATTGAAACTCAAGTTTTCTTTTTTTAAGAGGAGCCTTACAATTTTCAGAACGGTAAACCGGCGTATTTCCGGATATGTATCGATCTGATGCATATTAATCCACCAGATACAGCCGAGGGATATGATGGCTCCCATCACCCGAGGTATGCCGAATGGCGCTTGCGTTGACATTACTTTCTGATGTTCGGCCTTGATTCCGTTCGTCCTTTAGCAGTTCGCCTTATTTCGTGTTCGTTCTGGTTTCTGCAACACCCTTATGTCCTATGCCCTTTTACGCTTTGTTCACAAGGCTACTGGATCCGGGATGGGTGCATACTGGATAGGTGGGTGAGTTAAATATGAAAGAAGAGGAATAAATGTATATATGGGTAGAAAGATATATACAGATGAATAGATGGATAAGAAGGTTAAGATTTAATATCGATAGATAATAATTATGCAGCTTGTTCAACAAGATTTAACAAAAAATCCCATTTGTCAAGATCTTGAAGATCTACCCAGAGTTTATAGTATTAAAGTAATTCAGAGGCAAACAAGGAAAAAAAATCTTATAGATTCTTACAGTAAAACTTTGTAAGCAGAGCTACAGACAATATGTACACGTACTTGTATTCAACGCATTATCAGAGGTGCGAAGGAGGCTGATGCTACTGGAGAATATGTCCTCGCGGGAAGGAGTATATAGATCTAAGCCTTGACCCACTAATCTGGTTTTCACTCAATGAGCTGGCTTTTGACCCGCTCTTTTGATAAGCGTCACCCTATGTAACCCATTAAAAACTGTATACATGACTACAAGTATTTTTCAGACACACCAAGGATGGTTTTGATTAACGTCTAATCTTGAAAAAAATTTAGATCTGTAGTTGAAACTTTCTGCTTTTCGACGGCATGCAAAGCAGGAGAGAGAGGCATTTCCTGGCAATTTTACTTGTCATTAGTTCTCTTCATATCGAATCCCAACAGAGTTTTGAAATATTCATATCCAAGTACCTTGTACGCTATCTATGTTCAGAGATATTTCTTGTTCAACGCGAGTGGATCTATACAAAGTTTTTTTGCGGATAGGAACTATCTACACCTCTATATTGCGAAATGAAAATGAAGAGAACTTCTTAATTACACAGAAACATGAGAAATACGGGTACTGTTTTTGTATGTTTGTTTTGTATAATGGCACTAAACATTATTTCAGATATATGGTGGCGGCCAATGCACCTGTTCATGCTTTCCTGGGGGTGCCTTTCATAAGAATTTCACACCAACTTCTTCCCTAGCCACTGGCTGCTTTTCCACTTAACCTTCACCCAAACAACGATCAGTGGTGACAGGAGGTTGAATCATGTCGCAATGACTACCTTCAATCCTTGGATTCTATTCTTGGATTCTATCCAGCGACCCCTAATAATTTTGGGCTAATATTCTTTATGGGTGAAAGGAGTGCTGCCATAAAATTTTTTTGGCTAATGCCACATAACCATATCTGAACTGATCACTTCTTCTCTTAATTATGTTTGAATATGTTTGAGAAAAAGGTATCTATCGCCCGTTTCTAGGCTTTGCCCTTTTTTCATATTATATTAGGTTTGGGGGGGGGGGGGGCGAAGTTTGTCAAAAACTTAAGTGCCAGTGCAAATCCCCTGCTCTATTAGAATCTTCGATGCAAATTCTGTACATGTGTATACACGAGTCATGCTCTGTGAAAAGGCGGTTAAATGCATCTAGAAAAAGTATTAACCCATGACAGCCTTTGCGAAATACTAGTGCGCAAGGGGTGCATGGAAATACCGGGACGGACCAAAAAGGACCGGAACAGACAAAAATGGACCGGAACGGTCAGAATGGACCGGAGCAGACCTAGGCGTATTCAAACATAGGCGAATTCATTAAACGCAACGTGGCGAATGGAGTAAATTTGTCGTTTCTGGCGTATTTTGACCGTAACTGTTTATAAAATGAAATGGGTTAATATAACGGAAGACAAACGTAGGGGAACTATCTGTTGCGAATGATTTACGGATTGTGACGAACGATTCCTGTTTTTCGCTAGAATATTCTTTGTCCTTCAAACAATCTTCGTTATTAGCTCCACTGGCCAAAGGCCAGCGGGCTTATTTCATGGCCCGGTGTCCGTCGTGCTCTGTCCGTGCGTGCGTGCGTGCGTTAACTTTTATTTCAAACATCATCTTCTCTGAAACTACCTATCCAAATTTGATGAAACTTCACAGAAGTGATCCACCCATGGTCCTCTTTAGAATTTCTTGAAAGAATTTGATTCCTTAAAAAACTCTGGTTGCCATGGCAACAAAAGCAAAAAATATTGAAAATCTTGGAAAATCTTCTTGTCTGACACCATAAGGCCCAGGGCTACCAAATTTTGCATGTAGCTTTATCTAATGAACCTCTAAAAATTTTCTTTATATTATAGCCCTGAGGTCAAAATTGGGCTTATGTCATGACCCGGTGTCCGTAGTGCTCTGTCCGTGCGTGCGTGTCTTCTCTGAAACTACCAATCCAAATTTGATGAAACTTCACAGAAGTGATCCTCCCATGGCCCTCTTTAGAATTTCTTGAAAGAATTTTATTCCTTAAAAAACTCTGGTTGCCATGGCAACAAAAGCAAAAAATATTGAAAATCTTCTTGTCTGAAACCATAAGGCCCAGGGCTACCATATTTTGCATGTAGCTTTATCTAAAGGACCTCTAAGAATTATCTTTATATTATAGCCCTGAGGTCAAAATTGGCCCGGTGCCAGAGATCACAAGTTTAGCATGGTCTTATATAGTGACTTCAATTTAAATAGTAATCAAGGGAAATAACTCCTGTTATAAGAGATAATGTTTGTTACTATTTATCTCCCTTGATCATCAAACTGCAGTAATACATGATTGCTGTTAGTTATTCAAGTTTTTAGGATAGGACATGATCTGTTTTCAGGGAGAGTGATTTATTTTGATGCTAGTAGTTATGCTCACATGAGTGGAATATCTAACTTAAAGTAAGGTTTCTTTCATTCAGTTTTCATTTCAGAACTTTACCTTTCATGCCAATGAACAAACCTGCTTGTATTCACAGACATAATCTTTGCACTTAAAAAGATACGATCTTTTTGTTTGGCAGGGGGAAGGTTATGTTTTCCAAGTAAGTTTATTACCATACAGACTTTTTATGCTGTATGTCTCTGTCAGTGCCAATTAAGTGCATGATACGTTAATTTTACTCTCTAAGAAACGACAAATTTTTTGACTGGACCAAAGTAAAAGCCATTGCAAAAGACAAAAATCGAATGTAATGTAAATGATTATTTCTGTCTTTGATAGGGTAGGAAAGATTGTTGGAAAAGGAGAAAATACTGGCTGATAAGATGTTGTTCTTTTCCTACAATGTTTTCAAAAGCCTCTTTAAAGGCCATTAACACTTCAATTTGTGCGGTAAAGGATTAAAAAGCCAGTGGAGCGATACGGGGCCATCATGGCCCTCTTGTTTCAGTTTGCGATAAGTAGCACTAATATGCAAACCTTAGCGTAACTTTGCGTTTGTTTATGAAGCAATCCGAAATGTCCCGAAAGGGTTTTTTTTTTTTTGCTGCACACCGTTACCAGACGATATACATGTATATAACATGTCATGATGCCATGGTCACATTTACGGTCACGCACGTAGTTTACCGTAGTTCATTTTAAACGTAATTTGCCGTAGTGTTACTACGGTAAAGTAGGTTGAAATACGATCGAAGTAGGTTCAAAATTGGTAAAAAAAGAGGAAATGTAAAAAGTCTAAAGCCGCGGTCACACCTTACATAGTTGACCTTAGTGGGGAATGACCGTAGATGGCCGTAGTTGAACGTTGTGAACATGTTCAAAATTTTGTTACGGTTAACTACGATGCTTCGACCCTACTGTGACCGTAGTTTGAACGTAGTTGACCGTAACTAACCTTACTTAACCGTAGTGTGTTAATACGTTCAACTACGGTAATTCCCCTTTTTTGGTCAACTACGCAAGATGTGACAGTTATAGTATAATGACTGCAGTTTACCCATACTGAACAGACACAACCACAACGTTTAACCATAGTTTAACGCAGTTGACCTTAATTTACCGTAGTTGTGCGTACTTAGGACGTAGTTTATACGTAGTTTAACATGGTTAATCGTAGTCAGTCGTAGTAATAACTTAGTAAACCGTAGCCACTTGGATGTAGTTAACCGTACTTACACGTAATTCAACCTAGTTAGACTTTCTGTAATTCATCTTATTTCCAATTTTGAGCCTACTTTGAACGTACATCAACCTAGCTGACCGTAGTTACACTACGGCAGACTACGTTTGAAATGAACTACGGACAACTATGTACATGACCGTAAATGTGACCATGGCTGTAGTTGACCATTGTGCGGAATGACCGTAGATTGCCGTAGTTTAACGTATTAAACATAGTTACACGTAGAAAACTGTAGTTCAACGTAGTAATGAACGTAGTTTGAACTTATGATTTACCTATAAGCGCATAATTTTTGAACAAGTTCAAAAATTTGTTACGGTTAACTACGATGTTGTGACCCTACTGTAACCGTATTTTGAACGTAGTTGACCGTACTTAACCATAATTGACCTTTCTTAACCGTAGTGTGTCTAATACGTTCAACTACTGCCAACTACGGTAATTCCCCACTACGGTCAACTACGTAAGATGTTACAGCGATTAAAGTACAATGGCAGCAGCTTACCCGTACTGAGTAGGCACAACCACAACGTTTTACCATAGCTTAACGCAGTTTACCTTAATTTACCATAGTTGTGCGTACTTAGGACGTAGTTTATATGTAGTTTAACGTAGTTAATCGTACTTAGACGTAGTAATACCCAAATTAACTCTAGCCACTTTGCACACAGTTGAATGGAGTTAACCGTACTTATACGTAGTTCAACCAACTTAGACATTTTATATTTCTTCGTACTGCTATTTTCGAACCTACTTTGAACGTATTTCCACCTAGTTGACCATAGTAAAACTACGGCAGAGTACTTTTGAAATGAACTACGGAGAACTCCGTGCATGACCGTAAATGTGATTATGGCTTAAGTAGGTTGAACTCCTTGTAAGTACGGTGAATTACATTCAACTGCGAGCAAAGTAGCCTAGGTTAACTAGGGTATCACTACGTCAAACTACGTTACACTACGCGCAACTACGGTAAATTAGTGTCAACTGCGTTAAGCTACGGTTAAACGTTGTGTCTGCGCCTCCTCAGTATAAGTAAGCTACAGTCCTTGTGGTTTTGGAAACCTACGAGCCAACATCGCTTATCCCTTATTCTGCCATGCCGCCTTGGAAGAAACGATGCTCTATCAAAACTACGGTCGACTATGGTACACACTACGGTTAAGTAGGGGCAATAACGGTTAATTAAGGTCAACTACGTTCCAATTGCGGTCACAGTAGGGTCACAACATCCTAGTTATCCGTTACCAATTTTTGAATATGTTGAAAATTATGAGCTTACCACGGGAATATCATAAGTTCAAACTACTTTCATTACTGCGTTGAACTACAGTTGTCTACGTGTAACTAAGTTCAACTACGTTTAATACGTCTAACTACGGTCATTCCCCACCACGGTCAACTACTTAGGATGTGACCACGGTTTTAAAATTGATACCAAAATGTAATAATGTAGTTAAGACTTTGAACCCCCAGATTTGTCAGCGTACCCCCAACCCTTGTTACAAAGAGGTGGAAACCTGCAGCCGGAGAAAGCACAGCACACCCTGAAAAACCATGTTTTTTACCCATGACGCTTAACTCTTTACCAAACGACAAAATTTTGGACTTGTCTGAATCCAAAGCATTTGAAGACGAAAAGTAATTGTGCCTCGAATAGTGGAAATTATCGTTGAAAGGGTAGAGAACATTGTGGGAAAAGGAGAAAATGCTTATTATTATCATTTTCTCCTTTTCCCCACAATATTTTCAAAAGCTCAACTACACAATGTCATGGTGAAAAAGTTGTATAAAAACAGAATGGAATCGACATGCAAATAGTATGAGGAACCAGAGCTGGCAGGCTCTCTGATTGCTTTGCGCTTGCCGTCAATGGTAGCAACAGAATTGGGAAAGTTCAACTTTTTTATGAAACCGTCAGCAAGTCATTTCCGTTCTTCAATTGTGGAGGGATCTGTCTCACTCTCATTAAAACATGGTACGAGAAACAAGGTGGCGTAGAGTTGCAGTTAATTTGAGGCCGGGTCCAAGGGCTCCCTGTACCAGAAGTATTGTTTCAAGAGGCGAAGATTTCATCATACATTTCAGTTGGCATGCAGACGCATTTCCGGAAGGTTCTAGGATCCTCTCTTCTAAGCTCAACCATGACTTGATCGTATATGTCGAATTTGCGCCTTTTGTCGGGATGCAACCACGATCTTCTCCAGTTTCGACGTGTTTTGGCTCCTCTTTTTTTTACCTAAATCGGCCTCTGATAAACTGGTCGATGTTGACTTGTTGCTGAAAGACTTCTTGATAGGCCATAGCAGCCACATACTGCAGGATTAGGCGCTGTGTATCTTCCATTTAGGTCAAAGAATGATACATAATCTTGAAATATCCTTCTCCTTTGATCTTTTGTCTACGCAGAACTTTTGAGATGCTTAGAATTACTCCCCTGTCCCACCTAACCGAAATTCGCAGCGAAATAATACCGAAAATTTAGAAGGCAATTCGCAGAATTCGTAGCATTTTTATTCAGTGAACTCTTGGTTGAGCGATTTGGCATCGACAAAGCAACGGAAACTTAACGAACTTGCAGCGAATAGCTCGAATAGCCAACGTCATTTCTCCGAATTATGCCTTATGTCGTTCTGAAACCTCGACGACTTCCTACCGTTTGAGTAACAACTACGTCATGACGTCATGATAATGTTTGGCGCCAAAAATAAAGCAGAGACCTTGATTTTTGTGTTTCTAAAATTTCGTTCAAATATCAGTAACGGTTAATGATATACAGGTGTGTTTTCATTAATTACTGAACACCCCTCGTATAACGAATATCGAACGTTCACCAACTGCTTAAACCGGATACTTAACGAAATCGTAACGAATCGTGTGCAACACTCAGCTGAATATCACGAATGTTTCCGAAGACTCGGCGAATCAGATTTCATCATGTTTTTGCTCCGAAATTACGGGATGATTTTTTATTGCTGCTAGTGTTCACTGGTGTAGTAACCTTCAGCAGCTACTATCTTTGTAAACATTTCATTTTGGAATTTTAGGGCTGCTATCAGCTGCTGCCTCTGTTTATCGGAGAGATGTGACAAATCCATTCACGAATTTTAATTTCAAAAATTCTGTAGATAATGTGTACAGCCCATCATCTGCAAAGAGTATGAAGCTATAACCCAAAATACAGGATTCTTAAAAAGGTAGCCCGGTTGGTACGTTGTTCAAACAGCAATTCGAACGGCAGTCGCGGAAAACACGTTACGGAATCGATGTTAATGTCCGGCGATCGTACCCAAGTAGTAGGAATCGTTGGGGATTCGTGTGCCTTTTCGGTCCTGTCGATACGTTAACGCACCCTAATCGGAATGAAAGCGGTAGACATTCGGTGCGAACATGACGATTATTCCGAACAAGGATTCGCTGCGATTTATTAAAGACAGCATAACGAAAGGCCCGATGGTCAAACGAACGCCTACCTCTGCGGGCCATAACCGAACGCATTCCGAAAATTAAGATCGTTGTATTCGTCGGAAATTTTTGTGCATCCACAAAAATATTTTTGGCGGACAGCGAACATCGACGAATGCAGAACGAAAAGCAGCGAATACAAACCGTTGGCGGGACGAACATTTAACGAATAGGCCGAATTTAATTCGGTACGCTTCGGCGGAATTTTCATCTAGGTGGGACAGGGGTGTTACATGCGTTAGAATTCGCATTTATTCGTATATCGTAATTTCCATTTGAACTGATTCGTAAGCCGTTCGGTTTTGAACGTCAATCTACCGTTAAAATTCGGTTTCAACCGTCATGAAATTCTAATTTAGTTAGCTGTAATACGTAACTGTTCGTCAATTCTTCGTTTAAATGTGCAATCTATCGCATAGATTCGTCAGTGGATCGTTTTCGATCGCTTGATATGCAAATTAGCTGATCAAGACCAGATAGCTTGCGACCTCAAACGCCAGTTGACGAAAGCTATGCGAAGACTTTCCGATTGGTTAACGTAATGCAACGAATATAAACGAATGACGGACGAAAGTTTTATTCGGCACAAATTTTTGGAGATGTTCAAAATTTTCCGTCAAACAAAACTAATCGCAACGGACCAAAGGCTTACAAGCGCATCCCAACGAACACCTACAACGATGTTCAACGTACATAAATACTACTTGAAACTATTTTTTTCGCTCGTCCATTTCGCAAGTAAACGCATGAGGACGTTTGGGGTCTTTCGAGGCCTATGTGTGAGGAGGCCTTAAGAATGTGAAAAATGATGGATCCATGGACTTTCAAAACAGTGGAAAAACTGAGAAGGCGCACAAACTTTATTGAAAACATCAAATTTCAGAATTAACATGAATCGAATTGAAAAGATCAGATATTGGGGTATGGAAAAACAGGAACGGACCTGAACGGACCGGAAAAAGGCAACCTATGGCATTCAAAACAATGGAAAAACATGGAAGGGACTTAAACCTTATCTAAAACATCAAATATTGGACTTGAGACATGATCAAAATGTACATAAACCGTATTGAAAAGATCCAATATCGGAGAATGGATAAACCGGAACGGACCTGAACGGACTTGAACGCACCCTAAAAAGCGACGCTTTTGACATTCAAAATAATGGGAAAACCAGAAACGGACCCAAACCTTACTGGAAACATGAAATATCGAAGATAGGAATCATCAAAATGAACAAAAACTGAACTGAAAAGAATATTTGAGTATGGAAAAACCGGAACGGACATCATCAAACCCTTAAAAGCGAACCTATAGACTTTCAAAACAATAGAAAAAGACCGGAAACGTATCTAAGCCTGATTAGAAACATCAAATATTGGACTAAGAGGCCAAAAGAATGAACATGAACCGTATTGACAAAATCAAATGTCGGAGTATAGAAAAACCGGAACGGACCTGAACGGATCCTTACAAAGGAACCTATGGACAATGTTTCCTACCCTTTCAAAGACAAATCTCACCGGTTGAGCTACATTTGTCACCTGCTAATCCTCTCAACTTGGACCCGTCCAAATTTTGTTTTCTGGTAGAGTTAACCCTTTACCATACAATTCTGTTTTTAATTACCCTAGTGCAGACGGCTTTGAACATCATTGGTTGGGGAAAAAAAAACGCGGGACACTGTCTTTTTATACTTTTCCCACAATGTTTTATTATCCTTTCAAAAACAAAACCCATCATTTGAGCTACACTTGTTTCAGCGTCCAACATAGCTCTCAAAATGGACACGTGGACAATTTTGTCAAATGGTAAATAGTTAAAATAGTTACACGTGTTATCCTAATCGTACTCTAGTTTCTTCACTCTTGATTTATATACTAGGCCTACTTCTGATAGAGCCCTTGTTTAATTTGTTCAACCTTCGAGCTGTTGGACCTGTGACAGCCCGGTGATAAGATATCAGCAGATAAAGGGGTCAACTCTCTATATCATGTAGATAACTTTTTTTGTCTTGCAGCAGACCACTTTTGAAAACATTTTGATGTAAGGACAAATTGGTCGAAGTAAGCAGTATCTGCTTTTGACGTGTTTTCATGAATGCCAAAACGGGTATACACCTAGATTAATGTTTTTCACAATTTAGAAGGATGCTTCTGAAGTTGTATGCTGCAAATTTGATTCAGATGCTATTAAGTTAATATATTTAATGACTTGTAACTCTTTACCGATCAATGCTGATTTTAACAAACGTGTAGAAAAATGCTTTTGGAAATATTATGGGAAAAAAGCAGCTAACAATTTCTCTTTTCAACACAATATTTTCTACCATTTAAAACGTAAATCTTACAATGTAAGCCAAAATTAATTTGTCGTCTGCAATGCTTTGGATTTGAACGAGTCCAAAATTTTATCATTTGGTAAAGAGTAAAAAAAACTAAAGTGAGAAGGCTTGGAAATTTTGTAAATATTTATTCTTATTACATTTGAAATATCATAACACTAGTATATTATTCTCATGTTATTCAGACCCCTTGATGCAGCAAATTTCTGCTTTGGAAAAAAATATTTTTATAAAGTTCAAAATTGTTTGTTACTTTGCCTTTTCTCACAATGTTTATTTGGTAAAGGATTGAAAATTTAATTAATGTGCCAATCAGTGCATCTGCCCATGGGTATCTTTTCAAAGTACCTAGCACATTGCTAAGTCACTGCAGTGGAACAAGCATATTGCATTTATTTAAAGTACCCATAGCCTGCGAAGCATGATTAATCCTTTTCCACACAATCCTGAGTTTTAATAACCCTGAGGAAGAAGCCTTTCGAAAACACTGAGGGAAACCAGAAAAATGCTAATCCGTAAGGTTCAGACTCGAACAGGCCGTATTACCCTTTTGACAGGTGCGCTGACCTTATTCTTCCCTTTAACAGAAACAGGTCACTTTCTTTGAATAGCAACCTCAAAAAGATTCTAATAGAAGTATTTGAATGTAATTTTGAATTGAAGACTACTAAAAGCACGAGTACGAAAACAAATAAATAGAACAAACAAAGAAATTGAACTTTTAACAACTAAATTGTCATTTCACAAGCTATTTAACATTACATGTACATAACCTGGCAGAAAGGATAGGATACTAGGAACTCTTTACAGATGAAAGCATTTTTTCCGTCAATTCAGAGCATGTATGACGCGCTTTGTATTATCAATTTACACAATCATTTTCCTTCGATTCTAAGAATGTTCTGAGGAAAGCAATATTCTAGCACTTTTCTAAAGTTTCCGAAAATAGAATTAAGATTAAAATCACTTGTTTTTACTCACTTTTCATACGTGGATTTCATATTGAGCTGGATTGTTCCTTCAGCCTTACATTGGTTTTGCAAATTAATCGCAGGATATTAAGAGCTTTTCTCTGTTTGAATAAATGACTCTAAAGCTACACAAGCTGTTTTGAAGATTTGACCTAGTGACCTAGTTGTTGACCCAATGTGACCCATTTTCAAACGCATTCAAGATATCACCAAGACAAACATTCTGACCAACTTTCATGAGTATTTTACTGAAAATGTGGCCTCAAGAGCATAAACAAGGTTTTTGTAAGATTTGACTTACTGACCTAGTTTTTGACCAGACATGACCCATTTGCAAACTGGTCTAAGAAAACATCGAGACAAATATTCTGACCAAGTTTCACGAGTAATGCACTAAAAAAAGAGGTACACAAGGTTTTTCTAAGATATGACCTAGTGACATAGTTTTTGATCCTACATGACCCTTTTTCGAACTCATCCGAGATATCATCAAGACAAACATTCTGACCAACTTTCAGGAGTTTTGGATTGAAAAAGTGGCCTCAAGAGCGTACACAAAGTTTTTCTA
Organism: Hippopus hippopus; assembly: GCA_946811185.2. Taxonomy (NCBI): domain Eukaryota; kingdom Metazoa; phylum Mollusca; class Bivalvia; order Cardiida; family Cardiidae; genus Hippopus; species Hippopus hippopus. The sequence goes on from OX328102.1 coordinate 13,931,282, forward strand.
AGATTTGACCTAGTGACCTAGTTTATGACCGACGTAATCCATTTTCAAAGTCGTCCGAGATATCATCAAGACAAACATTCTGACCATCCTTCAAGAATTTTTGACTGAAAATGTGGCCTCTAGAGCGTACACAAGTTTTTTTTCTAAGATTTGACCTAGTGATCTAGTTTTTGACCCGATATGACCCATTTTCAAACTTGTCCGAGATATTATCAAGACAAACATTCTGACCAAGTTTCATGAGTATCAGATGGAAAATGTGATCTGTAGAGCGTACACAATGTAAAAATTGACGACGGACAACTCACGACGCAAGACACACGCCGGACGCCGGGCACAGCACGATCACAAAAGCTCACTTTTTGCACTTTGTGATTAGGTGGGCTAAAAAAAAAGTCAATCATTTTTGTATGAATGATTCAAAGGACATAGTTGTACATTTCAGTCTTTTTTATGCTTTTTAGAATGTCAAACCTTTTCATGCTTTTTAGAATGGTAAACAAATGATAAGCAATAAAAATCTTCATTTGCACATTGCTTTTTTCCGGTTTGTAATTCACTTTGCATCGAGGTACGGGAGTGTGGTTCTTCTATATGCATTATTCTCTAATACCTTTTTCCAACAAAATTACCCTTCAGTATAGTGTTCATATATCAAGTTTGCCTAACACAAAAGGTAAAGAGTATAAATCAAATACGCTAATGTATTCAAAACATAACGAACAAAGAGCAGCATTTTGAAAAAAAAGTTGAAAAAGTGCCATAACTCCAACAGTATTTGGGGTACCTTAGCATAAAGGTTAATAATTTCCTTGATAATATGTTGGTCTTATTCTAAAACAAAAAAAAAATGATCTAAATTTTATGATGATTGACGTGTGTATAGCATATAGTTCCAAGACACGTATGTATGCCCTTAAAAGCCAGCGAAAGGAAACCGGTATCACGCATGGACAACGGTGATACACCTTTCTATCCCCCCCCCCCACACTTTTTGCCCGCTGAGGAGGCATAAAAGTTGGCGGAAAAGTTACAAATTATGATATTCGTCGTTTCATGGATTCATTTTCTTACTCACAAAATAAAACGGTCATGTTGCCCTGTAAAATATCTTTATTGTTTACTTGAGTGCTTACTGTCTGCTACTTTATTGTCCATCGATATGGGAAAAACAGTCAGTGATAATAGCATGTTCTAAATAATTTTGCAAATTGTAGTCTTAGTATCTGTGCCATCATGTTATGATACTGTGCATATTGATATCACAATATCAAATTAAATATCAAGCACACCTTTGTTAGAATACGTTCTTTCATTTACGACGCTTTCTGGTCTTCCAACGTCTCGCATATCTATAACCAAATCTATTGCGTCATTTTCTACTGGTATACCTACACTGCATTCGCCTGCAGTGTTTAACCTTTCATGGCCTGTCTGTGTTTGTCTAAGTGCCTGTTTCACGGTTGGAGCAAAGTCTAAAACGTTAGTGTTTACATAATATGCATCTGTGCTGTTGATTAGTTCTTTAGGAATAACATCTATATCATGAATTGGCCAACATTCCTCGTAGCTATTTAATATGTCAAATATGCCAGTTTGAAAGTTAATATCTTTTTTAGGGTCGATTTTCGGTACACGGTGAGTCTTGAAAAGAACCCTTTGAAACATTAAAGGCAAAAAACCACCAGCAATGGTTGCCAAAAGATGATTTGTCGCGGATAGTTTATAACTTTCGCCAAAAGTTAATACAACAATAACGACAAAAATGAGAAATATCATAATCACACCGAAGCTCTTGAATGCAGAAAAATGACAACCGGATAAAGTTCCAGGCGCCTTTGAGTAATCCATTTTGCAAGTTTCAAAAAAAAAAGTCTTTGGGATTTCTGGCTCACCTCTGTAGGCCACAAAGAGTACCAGTTTCGAAATTTTTAACCTGGGTTCATTTTCACCATTTCTAACAATAGTTACAAGACTATAAGGTTCTCTAGGCAACTCAGTTTCAACTCGAAAAGCCCTATTAGGTTGTTTCTTGTTCGTGAATAACATAGGCCTCACCTGACTTTGGCCTAATCCAAGAATGTACACTTTCACTGTTGTACTAAAGGATATGAACCTTTTAACAACATTTCCGAAGCAGTCATTAGCATAAAATATGATACAAAATGTTAATGACACAAAGGTTAGAGACAATGAAGAATTAATAATGATACCAATCGTAGTGTATACCAGAATTTCAACGAAAACTGAAACGAATTGGGATAGCAGAAGTAAACAGGAGTATAGTGGAAACAGGCAATTTACAACGATAAGAAGTTGTTGCATCCTATGAAATTTTGCATTACCTTCTTTCACCTCGGACGATCTGGAGTAGGTAGATTTATTACTGTCCATCGGGATCTCAATTATGTGTTTCTTAATGAAGTTCGGTATAGAACAGGAGGAAACACACTGCACGTGTAATCCATATTTAACGTACTGTGCGAAAAGTCTGCTTGAAACATTTACTGTTGAGGACATGTAAAATAACATGACAAAGGGATATATCAGCAGCATCAAGATCAACTTTAGACAAGCGATGCAGATGCCGCAAGCTCCGCAACTTATAAAGGGTTGTAGAAGTTTTTGTACCATCATGCTGATTACTTGGCTTAACTTGCGATTGTCACTGAAGAACTTCCTGAAAGTTAATTGCATCCTATTTTTGACCATTTCATGCGTAATAAAGGAACCTGGAAGACACGGCACTAACACAAAGAGACCGAGTGAAATTAGATAAAAAAAAACTAGGTCAGCATTTAGTATTATGGTAGAAGAACTCGAATATTCCAAACCTTTCTCATTTGCAGCCTCATTGCGCAAATTGTCTTCCTGTTTGTAAAGAGACAAATATTTATAATAAAAAATGGCATATGGTAGAACAATAAAAGCTATTATCACTACTTTCATTAACTTCTTAAATAGACTGTACCAAGAAAGTTGACATTCAAGACAACAAACATGAATATTGGTGTTACAACAGGCATTCACTGACGGTCTTTCCCTTACTTTACATTTGAAATATGTTTCATACAAAAACTGAACTAATCCAAAAGAAGTGGTTTCTGAATTGAGTAAGTGTTTTCGTTTGACAGCTAATTTTACATTGTCAATATGAATGTCGTGCGTTTTGTTTGACGACAGGTCTTGGATCGTTTTCATAAATTTTGACATATGTCGAAATTTGGACAATTTGCAGACTTTTCGTGCACAGTATTCTTCCGGGGTATTTGTTTTAACAATTCTTAAACGAATAGGTGTATCTGGGTCTTTGTAATCAAAAGGAACTGCATTGTGTTTGGTGCGAAATACAGACTCTGGGATCAAATTTGGAATGAACAGAACAAAAATTAATCTCAGTATCTGTATTAATATCTTAATGGCCTTCATCCCAGGTTCATCTTCCAATATTCGACAATCGGTATGAAATTTACCACTTTTTTTGCAACAAAAGTAATCAAAATCTGCAAAACCCAAGACGTTAACTATACGCATATTGCAAACGCTTTCCGCCGGTCCCAACTGTAGAATGGCATCTGAGCTTCTGTTCTTGAAGTCAGTCATAACGAGGTCTCTAAATAGATATTCAATCTCTGAAAACTTAAGTTGCGCCAGACAGTCACGAGGGTGTTCGGTCAAGTTTACATCTAGAAGGTACACCCCTAATGCAAGAGTGCTTAAAGACAACATATCATTGTCCTGCCGTAACCGCAAAATAACTCGCCCTTGACGTCCAGTGGTCCTTACCCAGAAGCGTGGCTTGTACACCATACTTTGATTCATTTTAGAGTCGAGCATATCTTCGTTTTCGAGGTGCAGGTTGTATTTGAGTAACTTGGCGCCATCATCCAATAAGGACCTTACTTTAGAGGTGACTGTACTATCTGTCGGCATTAGAACGCACTTGGTAATTTCTGTAACAGTCGGTCCCAAGGGCAATTCTGTCATGGTTGTTATCGTGTTATTTGGCCTGGGAGAATCAGTCTTAGTTTGCCCGACTACCAATAGTGGAAGAAGAAACAGCAGCGCCAAAGAAAAGGAACATATCAATGAACCCTGTGACATAAAAAATAAAATGACTACATTACATGTTTATTTATTTTGATACGGTGCTAATTCTATGTAAAGATATTTAGGGACCCCACGTGATTCAGATAATACGTCTGATAAATGGTAATACAGGAACGTGGGTCCCATCACTATCAGAGTGGGCTTTATTTTCACGTAAGTGTCCTTTGGCAAGGCACTTTAAGCGAGCTGACGCCAACTTAAGTGATATGGAAAGCCCCGTCAAAACAGCATTTATTGTCAATGTCTTTTGGTTTCTTCCCGCCATCTATTAGCCGAAGCAACATTATTATGTACAAAGCGCGTTGGCTCATTGGTTCAATGTGTTACTGAATGTCGCAATATGAATTTCATATTCGAATAAGCTTTGTTTACTTTCATAATAAATTGTCCGTCAAAGGAAAAATTAAAAAAAAAAAGTTTTAAAACAAAAAAATGAGCCCGTGCTCTGTCACTTAACTCTGCATTTGTCGGTATGTTATTTACATATGTCAAGCTGCTTTAAAACGTATCAAATTACATGGCACATTAGATTGGACTCTTATTTATCGTCGACCCATCTTATTTGGTCGTATTTTACGCCGTTAGATTTGCCAACGTAACTTTGTTAATAATATTGAATAAGGCGAGCGTCTGTTGCGGTCGTTGGATGAAAGTATGCAATATTATAGGTTATTGCATTTGTATTGGAATATATTGTGCTGAACGAGTTCTTTGGGTAGATTTGCCCAAGCTTGCGAGGGCAACTACGCCAAAAGATAAAGTTCAACACAATGTATTCCAATACAAGTGCTATAACCTTATTATTTTTATATACTTTGATTTTGTTTACAGAATTTCCAGTGATTTAACAGTGTTTTCATCAAATTCCTTGATTTATCTTTAAACTGTCTTGTTTATTTCAAAACCGACTAGAAACCTATTTCGTCGACCTACTATGGTTTCGCGGAATTTTCAACAATGGCTTATGATGACGTCACCGTTGCTATATACATGTAGGTACGTAAACAAACAAGATAGCGACCGAGCATCCTTTTCTTTCGCTTAATAATTTCATCGTCGATAGACATGTTCGATACACACGTTTTTCGTATCTTTGTCGTGACTGTTATTCGGGAAACAAATGTTCTGTTTATTCTACATGTTTTTATTAAGTACGATGCATTGAAAAGTTCGTTAAAAATGATGTCTAATGATTAAATGTATAAAATGGTAGTCATTTATATTTTGATTTTTGGACAAATGGCGCGTTTTGAAATAGTTGCGTACTTAGCGACACGCGTGAAAAAGCTCTGAAGTATGTTATTTGAAAGAATGCAATATAATAGGTTATTGCACATGTATGGGAATATTTTGTGTTGAACGATTTCTTTTGGTAGAGTTGCCCTAGCTTGCGGGGAGGCGGGGGCGGGGGGCAACTACGCCAAACGAGTTCAACACAATATATTCCCATGTACATCCCTACTTGATTCCTTTCGTTCCACCCTTCAATCTTGTGCCGGAAGCTTAGGCGCATTGGAAAATATGACCTCATTTCGTAGTTTTCAATATCTAAGGAACAGTTCATAGATAACGAACTAAAATTCACAATGTACACCAAAACTTAACAAAGATGTTTTGAACAATAGAAATGAACAGTTCTGAGTCAATTATCGTAAGGTTTTGAAGCGCGATGAAAAGGACGGATGAGTGGCATGGCGGCTATTGGTCCTCTCGTTACAGCAGCACCATAATACCAGAATAGCAATAATTAAGACATTTTGGTCCTTTTTGGTCCTCTGAGGACAGATAGTGAATTATTTTAAACACCATTTTATCATAAAACATTTGAAATTCTTGAGTGTCTTAATGAAAGGGTTCGAAACATTTAGACTCTCAGTAACAGGTATTATTCTGGAAAAATTGTTCAGCCATAAGTGACCGAACGAAATAAGTCACAAAATTCTCTGATCTAATTATTGGTCAGAATCTTGTCACATGACTTTTTGGCATCAAGACTGTCTTTGTCACATATCGGCAATTTTCAGGATTAAAACTAAATTTGAGATGGAGTATTTTGGGCATGGGCACGTATCAGGTTGAAAAAGGTAATATACTAATCAAAGTATGCTAAGAAACAAGATATCCAGGCACCATAGCAGAGTCTGTATTCTACATTTTTGTAATGTTAATATTGGATATCATTCAGTGGTGTAACGAGAAGGTCTTAAGCACACACATTGCTTTGTATGAGAGGCAAATTCCTCGTGCAAGTTTTGCAAATGCAGATACACTCAATTTTCATAATGTTTTGAGACATTGCATACATGTACCAAACTTATGTGTACACACTCTTTATTCTTCACTTTCTTTTGAAAGGCTGAACGTTTTTGACCTTAATTTGGCAAATGGGAATGTCAGAAGACATTTTTAGATGCAGACATGTGGCAGGCAGTTGGGATGATGGAACAAGGGGCTCTTCATCGTGAGGTTGGTGATGCACTTGGTGTGCACCATAATGTTATTACCAGAGCCTGGGCGAGGTACCAGCAGTATAGTACACCTATCTGGCGATATGGTGGTGGCAGAGGAAGTGCTACATCTGCAGCTGATAATCGATATTTGGTTATCCAGGCTCGGAGAAACCACTTTGCGACTGCAACTCAACTGCATTCTGACCTTCAAAATGCTTCTGTGGTCAGAGTTTCAACTCAAACCGTACGCACACGGTTGCACGAAAGTGGTCTCCGATCGAGAAGACCATATATTCATACCCCCTATCTCCAAACCACTAACAGCATTGGTTTGCTTGGGCGATCGACCATGTTGGTTGTAGGAGAATGGACAGGCGACCGGTCCTCTTTACAGATGTGTCCCGATACGGCTTGGACTACACGGATATGCGTGTTCGAGTGTGGAGAAGGCCAGGAAGAGATTTCATGCAGCAAACATTGCTGAGCATGATCGGTATGGGGGCGGTTCTCTCATAGTATGGGGCTGGATAAGCTGGGATAGACGAACTCATCTGGTTGTGCTCGATCGAGGCACATTGACGGCCTAGCGGTATCGAGATGAAATTCCCGACACACAGGTAAGGTTATATGCTGTGCTGTTGGCGGTGGGTGCATTTTAATGGATGAAAATGCTCATCCTCACACGGCCCATGTTGTCCAAGAGTACTTGCAAAGGGAAGGTATCCAGCTTATGAACTGGCCATCCCGTCCCCCGACTTAAATCACATGGTTACAGATCCGCATTTAAGCCCTTCAGGTCCGGCCACAAAGCATTCAACAACATGGTGCATTTCCTTGTCGAGGAATGGAATTCCATTCCACAAATGGCTATCCAAAACATTATGCGGGGCATGCAAAAACGATGCCAAGCTGTCATTAATTGCAACGAGTCACGAACTCGTTATCACGTCCATACCAAATTAAGGGTTAGCTTACGGCGCAAATTCCGTTTTCTACTCGTTTTTGGAAAAACAATCGTTTTAGTGACCAACCAGTTAAAAATGAAAATAAATCAAACTGCTTAAAAAGGGTAAAATCTTTATATAAAATAGTAAATAGTAGATAAAACACAAGGTACATGTTCAACTAGAAAAGATACTAAAAATGTAATTACAACCAGAGATATGTACAACAATAATCTTGGTTTTTAGCAAACGTTTAGTAGTATATATATATATACATGTATATGGAATTTGTTACTAAAACTGATCTTTCCTTTAGAAACATGTAAACTGTCTGATTTTTATTGCAGTAAGTAAATTTACAGCCGTGACACTGTTGTTTACATTCAAATAAGCGTTTCACACAAAACAGTGAAGCCATTCTCTTGATAGTTCGCAAAACAAGAGGGTCATGATGGCCCTGAAGTCGCTCACCTGAGCCTTTTGACCAAACATGATCCATTCTAAATCTCTTTCAAAAGTGTACACAAGGTTTTTCTAAGATTTGACCTTGTGACCTAGTTTTCGACTCGACATGACCAATTTTCAAACTCATCCAAGATATCATCACGACATATATTCTGACCAATTTTCAATAGTATTGCACTAAAAATGTGGCCTCAAGAGCAAACACAAGGTTTTTCGAAGATTTGGCCTTGTGACCTAGTTTTTGACCCAACATGATCCATTTTCGAAGTCGTCTGAGATATCATCAAGCCAAACATTCTGACCAATTTTCGACAGTATTGGACTAAAAATGTGACCTCTAAAGCGTACACAAGGTTTTTCTAAGATTTGACCTAGTGACCTAGTTTTTGACCCGACATAACCCATTTTCAAACTCATCTGAGATATTATCAAGACAAACATTCTGACCAATTTTCAAGAGTTTTGGACTGAAAATATGGCCTCTAGAGCATACACAAGGTTTTTCTAAGATTTGACCTAGTGACCTAGTTTTTGACCCGACATGACCCATTTTGGAATTTATCCAAGATATCATCAAGACAAACATTCTGACCAATTTTGAAGAGTTTTGGACTGAAAATATGGCCTCTAGAGCGTACACAAGGTTTTTCTAAGGTTTGCCCTAGTGACCTAGTTTTTGAACCGATATGACCCATTTTGGGATTCATCCAAGATATCATCAAGACAAACATTCTGACCAACTTTCAAGAGTTTTGGACTGAAAATATGGCCTCTAGAGCGTACACAAGGTTTTTCTAAGATTTGACCTATTGACCTAGTTTTTGACCTGACATTACCCATTTTCGAACTCTTCCGAGATATCATCAAGACAAATATTCTGACCAATTTTCAAGAGTTTTTGAATGAAAATATGGCCTCAAGAGCAAACACTATGTTTTTCTAAGATTTGACCTCGTGACCTAGTTTTTGACCCGACATGACCCTTTTTTGAATTTATCCGAGATATCATCAAGAAATACATTCTGACCAATTTTCAAGAGTTTTGGACTGAAAATATGGCCTCTAGAGCGTACACAAGGTTTTTCTAAGGTTTGCCCTAGTGACCTAGTTTTTGAACCGATATGACCCATTTTAGTATTCATCCAAGATATAATCAAGACAAACATTCTGACCAACTTTCAAGAGTTTTGGACTGAAAATATGGCCTCTAGAGCGTACACAAGGTTTTTCTAAGATTTGACCTATTGACCTAGTTTTTGACCTGACATTACCCATTTTCGAACTCTTCCGAGATATCATCAAGACAAATATTCTGACCAATTTTCAAGAGTTTTTGAATGAAAATATGGCCTCAAGAGCAAACACTATGTTTTTCTAAGATTTGACCTCGTGACCTAGTTTTTGACTCGACATAACCCATTTTCAAATCTTATCCGAGATATCATCAAGAAATACATTCTGATTAACTTTCAAGAGCATTGGACTGAAAAAATGGCCTCTAGAGCGTACACAAGGTTTTTCTAAGATTTGCTCTAGTGACCTAGTTTCTGACCCGACATGACCCATTTTGGAATTCATTCAAGATATTATCAAGACAAACATTCTGACCAAATTTCAAGGGTTTTGGACTGAAAATATGGCCTCTAGAGCGTACACAAGGTTTTTCTAAGATTTGCCCTAATGACCTAGTTTTTGACCTGACATGATCCATTTTTGAAATCGTCCGAGATATTATCAAGACAAACATTCTGACCAAATTTCAAGAGTTTTGGACTGAAAATGTGGCCTCTAGAGTGTACACAAGGTTTTTCTAAGATTTGACCTAATGACCTAGTTTTTGACTCGACATGACCCATTTTCGAGCTCGTCCGAGATATCATCAAGACAAACATTCTGACCAAGTTTCATGAGTATCGGACTGAAAATGTGGCCTCTAGAGCGTACACAAGGTAAAAGTTGACGACGGACGACGCACGACGGACGCCGGACACAGCACGATCACAAAAGCTCACCATGAGCACTTTGTGCTCAGGTGAGCTAAAAAAAAATGAATAGCATTTCGGGTTAGAAAACAGGTATCCCTCGACAATCGGTCAGTCGACCATACATGGCGGACTAGATTTCAACTTTACTCTATCAGTGACCTATTCTGATTAAATCGGGCTAGATTTCAACTTTACTGTAACAGTGACTTTTTCTTATGAAATATATATCAGTCCTTAACTCTTTACCACACGACAAAATTTTAGACTTGTCCAAAATGGATATAGACGATAAATAATTGGGACTCAGTTGAGTAGATCTGACTTTGAAAGAGTGGAATATTTTGTGAGGAAAGAAAATGCTGGTTACCAGCATTTTCTCCATGTTTCCATAATGTCTTCAAAAGCCTTTTCTCACAGTGTCTTTAAATATCGGGATGGTTTGGTAAAGGCACATACCAGAAACCCATAATTGCAGATGTACAGGCGAAGAGTTAGGGGTGCGGATGAACGGGTCCTTCTTGTACATCACAATATTTGTAACTTACACAAGATCAGCTATATCATAGAAGGTATCCAATCTAGGGCGACACAGGCAATTGTGGGCTGGAACAACCTCTACCTCTACGATCTTATATATAAGTTCATATTTGTTTGTTTGTTTGAGTGATGCTTTATATCGCTTTCAACGCTATTTTAGTTACACAACGGCAACAGCTCAATTTTCTATGTCTTTTCTCAGTTTTACCAGTACTAGGTTAGGCACTGATGTACCGACCTTGTGGGCACTTCGAAAAACCGATCATCTGAAGTGAGATTCGAACCCAAGATCTACAGGTTTAAAATCCAAACATTCACTACTGTGCCACATGATGCCCCTTATGTGTAAAAGAGCTGTCAGATTATAATTGATCATGGAGGGTGAACTTTATCAAGTCCCAAGTCCTTGTAATGTGGAAGGGGGAGGTAGCAGCGCCAACGCAACCCGTTATCTTGATGGAGTCAAAGGCTAATATACCCCCGCCCCAACCTTTGAACTGCTTTTAGCTCACCTGAGCACGAAGCGATTTAGGTGTGATCGTTTGTGTCCGTCGTCGCTTGTCAAAAATTACCTTTTGTGTACTCTAGAAGCCACAGTTTCAATCCAATACTCATTAAAATTGGTAAGAATGTTTGTCTTGATAATATTTTGGACAAGTTTGAAATTGGGTGAAAAAGTAGATCACTGGGACAAATCTTAGAAAAGCTTATACACCCTAGTGGCAACATTTTATGTCCAGTTCTCATAAAAACTGAGACCGAATATTTGTATTTATGAAGTTAAGATGAATCTGTAATTGGATCTCGTCTGGTAAAGAAGTAGGTCACTGGGAAAAATCTTTAAAATGAAATAAATAAAAAAAACTTTGTGTGCAATCTTAGTCTAACCTAGAAGCCAGATTATCAGCCTGATACTCATGAAAGCTGGGCAGAATGTCTGTTTTGAGCAAGTCACGAATAAGTACGAAACCGGGTTACGTCGGGTCAAAACAGGTATTGTGAGAAATCGCAGAGAAATCTTGCGTGCCCTCTAGAGGCACTTTTTCCCATCAAATACTTATGAAACTTGATCAGAATGTTTATCTTGAATGGTATCTCGGACTAGTTTGAAATTGGATCAGGTGAAAAGTAAGTTACTCGGACAAATCTCAGAAATGGATAGCGTGCATTCTAGAGGGAGCATTCAAGTCCAACCTAACCCTTTCGGCGCCATAGGCAAAGACAGTGACTTCTGCGGACGGCATAGATCAAGATCAGACTGCACAGTGCGTGCAGTCTGATCTTGGATAAAATTCTTGTCAGCAATTTTAAGGTCACATTTTAAGTCAGTTACTAATGAAAAGTTGTATGAATGTTTCTCTCCATGAAATTTTCTGTCGATAAAATCTCAAATGACTTTGAAAATGGATCACTTAAAATAAAAGAGGTCACTGGGACAAATCTTTGAAAAACCTTATGTGCAGTCTAGAGGCTACAATTTCGGTCCAGTTCTCATGAAAATTATTTAGAATCTTTGTCTTGATAAAATCTTCAATACGTTTATAAGTGGGTGACATCAGGGCACAAAGTACGTCACTGGGACAAATCTTAAAGAGAAAAAAAATAAAACCTTGGGTACACATTCGAGGCCGCATTTTGAGTCCACAACTTAATGAATTACAGCTCACTTTACTCAGGCTTTAGGGCCGAAGGCCCTCTTGTGTCTTCTACTAATCTTTTTTTCCCTTTCTCGCATGTGAAAATAAGTCTTTTCCAAACGAAACACTTTAGACAGGCTCGGAACTGAAAGCATCTGCAGAGCACAAATTCGATCAACAGATTCCCCAGCTTTATCTTATGCGTCGTTATGCGGATTCGGGCTCTGCCAAGTGTTTGCAATTGCAAAGTACCCATCATTCGCGAGTCGTAAACATAATGATGGACGTGTTCTCCTATCGATATTTTTCCTAAAGAAATTTCAAACGAAGAAGAAAAACATTTTTTCCGATTCAAAAGTTTACCACTCAGGCAATGGAAAACAAGTTTTCAAACTTTTGCCGACCTTTGAGTTTCTACACTTGTTTTGTAAAATGTATTGTAAAAATTAGAGAAAATGTTGCCAGCTTTCGTTCTAGTTTTAAGATTCATTTTTCAGTTGGCGACTGAAACTCTGAAAAACCGTGCTGTAACATATTGGTAGAGTTATAATAATGTCCGTACCTTAAAATGGTAATATTTGAATTTTTCTGTATTTTGAGTTTACATTTGTCCGCAAGTGTGCCTTTAACATTAACAAAATAGCATTTATGAGAAGATATACGGAAAAGCACAGACTATTTGACTTGGTGAAATGAAAACCAGTCCCACAAAAACTGGTAACTATAGGGCCACACAGAAAACTTAGAACTACATGTACATGTAATGATGTTGAAGTGAATTTTAGAGTAGGCGTTTGTATCGTATGTTAAATTTCGCCTACGATCATGAGATCGTTCCCAAAAATAATGTGTACATTGACCAACAGAAAGTAACATGCCTCAAGTATGCTATGGCGGCCCATTTCTAAGCAGTAATTGTTATTGTAGAAGTAAGACAGATCTCTGAATTTTATTCTATTTTTATCTTTACATTTTTTTTTTTACAAAACAAAATATCATGTAAATGAATCGAGCTTTTTTGAAATTCTGATTCCCACAACCGGCAGACTCTGCTCTTTTATATTCAAGCCCTGGTTGGTTCATCCTTTTCTGGCTTGTCCTGGCTTACTCTTCCAAACGGCACAGTTATCGATGTATTATGATCTCACGGATTGTTATTGCAACGCATGAACAATTAGTTTTTGCGTCACACTAAAATTTCATTTTAAAAAAGGCATCTTTAAAATGAAGGTAAATCCACGTGAAGGTGTTTCATAACCATGTACAAAATTTTACGTCACCATTGTTTGGACATCAGATGTATACTCCTTTTAAATAATATTATGCATTATTACAATGTACATTGTTGGCAGGACCTACTATATAATTTGATAAACCTTAAACAGGGTTATAAATAAATCACGACAGGTCTGTAAATCCATGGCAAACAAGTGTGACCACGAATCAAGCCACTCGCAAGCAATGCTACGAATTTGAAATTACACAAAACAATCTACTTATCTGCAATTAGGTTCTTCGATTAATCAAATATGTTATAACACTCGTTATTCTGAGCTTCTATGTTTCGATTCTAAATAGATATTACATCGTAACCGCAAAATGTAACCCCCAAAAATAATGAAAACATAATCACAAAAATATGGAAACAAAGTATAAAACACAGTAGAACTTCTATGATCACTCGGATTGCGTACAGCGTAGCTGTTGTACTGTAAATGAAAGTTCTGCGTGGTATTTTTGACATACGTTTTCAAGTTCGGTCTGCCGGATAATATACATTTTTCTTTTAAAATGGCTCTGACGGATAGATTCCAGAGTGACTCTAGATGAACTTGCAAGAAACAGCAAAGATGTATGCAATAATTAAAACTCTGAAAAAGATTTTTTTTCCAAATAAGGTATGACATATATTTAAGGGTGACTCGCGATGAACTTGTTAGAAAAAAATTCTTTGACACGACTTCAATATCTACATTTGGTTAATTCTATGAGACATATTCTAGTCTTGGTTATTTGCTGCTAAGTTAATTTTAACGCTAGTCATTATATAGAAAATAAATTTTAAATAAGTAACATACCATGGCTAGCTTTTGTGTATTTTCCACACTACAAACTTCTGCCTTGCAGTACTGGTGAAAACTGTCTTGCAGTACTTGCTTGCCCGTGGTCTAAACTGACCTCTGAAATGTACAGAAAAACAGGATTTTAATGGGCGGATCAAGTGAGGTGCGCATATATATATATATATATATATATATATATATATATATATATAGAGAGAGAGAGAGAGAGAGAGAGAGAGAGAGAGAGAGAGAGAGAGAGAGAGAGAGAGAGAGAGAGAGAACTGAGAGAACCGATCAAATACGTTTTTTTTTTCTAAAATATTTCCTGTCGAAGAACATTTTGTTGACACCTATAGTTTGAATATTACACATAGAAAAAAAAATCAAATGGTCTTTTGGAACGTAAATACAAATGGAAGTGGAATGCGGTATAAAGTTTTTGCACACTGTTTTCTTTCCCAACTGGTTTAATAAAACAAGTAGGCCTACCGCGGACTTTCTACGAAGTGACGAACTATTCCTTCTAAGAACGAACGCGTAACGCATTATATATACGATTTAAAAAATAGTCCCCCTTTGTTATCTTTAAACTGGGCAATTATCATATCAGAATGACAAAGCTGAATGATATCTTACCTAACAATAGCCGGGACCGGTTTTCATGAACGGCAAATTTCCCAAATATTCAGGAGGGGGTGTTTTTATCTGCACACCTCTCAGCTCTACTTACGACGTGTTTTCGTCATACTTTGAGGAAAATGTGTCAAGAAGCAACCAACAGTGAACAAAAAAGGTAATTTAAACAACAAGCTATTTGGAAATAATAATAAAGAAATACTTATCTGCAATGAATTACTGTGGTATGCCGAAGTTGCATGAAGAAAATTGTTTCCCTACTGCTACAAATTATTTTTGATTCACCTCGCTGTGTAGCAACCGGGCTCTCATTGTAGTAATCCTGATCTATGTGGTGACGTAAGCATACCTCCGACCCCGTACTGTTTCTGGTCCCGTTTCCGGTTCGATGGATGTAACGTAGTACCTTATTGTTGCGATAGCCTAAATGTTTCTATTGTACATAAATTACACATGATGAATTTTCTGATTTATCGAACATGTCCTTTCCAGCTCAAATATTCAACTTCAACACTATTTGAGCTTATCGACTAAACGACAGACGATACATCATTCCTCCCACTGATGTCACATGGTCCAGGAATAAAAAAAATCCAAGGCACATTATTAGTTGAACGGTCAGGTGGCAGGGGACTTGGAAACGTGTTCACGGCTGTGGCGAATCATGTCGCCACCTCGCCGAACACGTTTCCAAGTCCCCTGCCACCTGACCGTGCAACGAATTTATCATACTGCAAAATTTTACCATTCCAACATGTGTTAAGCGAAATTTCCCCGTTTTATGGTCTCCAGAACTGAAGTATGCTAACGAAATAGAATTTCACTTCTGAGTGCCCCAATTCAATGAAAACTGATGTCACTTGGAACTGACGACACTGAAAACCTTGGTAAAAAGAGCAGTTTGGTGCATAATCTTGATGATGTCACTGCGATAGATATTCTACGCATTTCTTTATTTAAACATGGATTTAAAAACCTTCAAGGTAAGTAACCATGAATTTTAATGATTTGTTGGCAATAGTAAACGACCATTAGTTACCTCAAACGACCATTAGGTTATCCTTCTAATAGCCTAGAACCTATGTGAGCTACAATCTGAAAGAGGTGACACCCTCTGCTATAGTTGGTTTGATGGCATAAATATGACGTTTAGCATCCTAGGAGTCAGGAAAAATTGTTCTGTTCTTACGTTTCTCTTGTCACAGTAGTCTGACTACAGCTTATTTTATGGTACCATACGCATAAAAAAGTGTAAACTTAAACTGTCTGCCTATACAGCATGTTGCAGTACGATCTCAATTTTTTGTAAGATAACTGGTATAGTACTTTTTTCAAACTGTACTTCTTTTATTTAAAACAATCATAAATAATCTGGAAAACATACAGTATATTTTCTAAATTGGATTTGTGGCTGCCTTGCTACAAGATTCACCCCACCCACCCTTTGACAACGAAAGAAAGCAAATGGGCATAAATTATGTAATCTATACATTGAAAACAAAGCAAGAATAAATTAAGATTTTCTCAGTTTGAGCTTGTAATGAATAATGCAAATATCATTTTTAAGGTACTTGGTTTTCAATCCCTTCACTGTTTAGTTGCAACGAACACCAATAGGCTTCATTATGATAGTACAAATTTTACAAAACGCAATATGTTGAAGGCAGAGTATAAAACATGGCTAAATTAGCACCATTTCTTAGACTGCAGTTTTGCCTTTTGTATGAAATATTTGTCATTCAGATCTTCTTTTTAGCACCTATGTCCATATCATTGCCAAACTTAAGGTAGCGTAACAAAAATGTAAATAAAATGGATATAAACAGGTGACTAAACTATAGCTGACAAAAAAAAAAAAAAAAAAAACTAGAAAAATCTTCAGAGTCTTGAAAAACTGAAGAAATTCATATATACAAACCTTAACAGATACATCCTTAAAGACAAAGAGAAAAAAAAGCTGTAAGAATTTGATAGATTGTAGAATGGGTTATAATTTACTCAGGTATGTTAACATGCAGTAGATAAACTACCAATGTATGTTGTGTAAGGGATAAATATCTTCGATGGAAAAGCGGAAACGTCAGAACAGCAATTTCTTTCATTGCCCCCAAAAAATGAAATGCATTTTCTATCTGTGGTAATCTATGCAACCTTGCAAATTCCGGGGGCAATATTTGACATGGAGATACTAGAATGCATAGTTATAATTAATAATAATATAGTTAAATAAAGATGAAACGGGTTAAAAGCTGGCTAAAACGAGTACAGATGTATTTTTAAGTTTCCATTTACCATGTTTGCAATTAAATAAAACATAAAAAAAATATTTTTGTGCATTAATCAGATTTTCTACCAGTTACAGTTTATTTCAGCAAATTGAGCTGTCTGTAAATAGCATTTGTACGTTTTGGGGAGACTGGGGCCTGTCCTGCCCCAGGACACGTTTGACACATGGTTATATGAAGCCTTTTGACAAAGAAAGCTGGGAACCATGTTATGACATACCTCATGGCGTCTATATCTACATCGGTAACTATTGACAGCGTTAAAACCCAACGTTCTGATTTTCTTAACAGAAATCTAGTTTTTTGGATGCTGACTTAATTTTCCAAACTGTTTTAAGTTTTTATTTTTCGTAGGATGTATTATGATTTCCATTCAATTTCTGTACATGCATTATGGTAGAATCATGCACTTTAATGCCTAAATCACCTCTAAATTGTTGATGTCTCTCCAAGACCTTTCGTCTACGCTTCCACTATGGCACGGAAATTCAGACCACGCTTAGTTTACCGGCTTACAACCTTGCTGCCGAGACCTTGCTACGACCTATGCACAGGAGCTGCGCTTCTAGAACGTTTTTATACAAAATCGGCAGTTTAACTGTTTTGGCAGCAGTTGACCACAGGCATTCAAACAAAATTAATCCATTTGTTGCAGCAGCTGTTCTCATGATTACAATTATAAAAAATCGGCTGATAGGGTTGAGTGTTGAGAGACAAGCCAAACGGAGAAAAATGGCCAATTTTAAGCTTCTGGGGTTGTCTGTAGAGAGAAAGCTCCAATTTGGTTGTCATGAAGAGAACTAAGGATCGAAGAAAGCACTTCATTTTTCAACTATATGAGAATGGGGCCTCACTTGTTTGAGGAGATCTTGCACAAAGTTGGTCCCAGAATCCAGAAGTGACACATACGAGTACATGTACTTGAACCAGTTCTGAAGTTGCATAAATATATCTGGCATTTTGTTACTACATGTATGTGCTGCGGCTTGCGCCACGTTACTCACATTGCAGCTACAATACTGCTGCATTCAAGAATTTCTTGCTACACTTTTACTATGCTTTTGTGACTCTTAGAGTCAATGGCCATCCTGCTACCTAAATTTTGAGCAAGGTCAAAACAAGCGCCATGAAGTGGACATCATGAAGCTTGTGATATGCTTCTACTACGATACATTTCTGCGCTGTTGCTGCACCATTCCTGCTACGTTTCACGGCATTTTGACAAACATTTCGTAGCGTAGCGGAATCAACTCTAAGTGGAATGGGATTTTAACCCTTTCCCAGATAAGCCCTGGTTTTTACGGCTCTGAGGTTGAAAACACTGTAAAAAGGAAAAAATGCTCATAACGAGGATTTTCTCCATTTTCCACGATGTTTTCTTCCCTTACAGATAAAAATACTATCTTTTTGGCCATTTTAAATTTGTCGTTTGCAACTTCTTTCAATTTCAGCAGACCAAAATCACCTAATCCGGTAAAGAGTTAAGGTGTGAATGAGAACCGCATGGGTATCATTCACGGTAGCAACTTTTGTATACTGATATCATTCATTGGCTCAAACAGATTTGCGATTTACGAAACATTTCTTTCATTTGAAATTGATTGTTTGCTATTGTCATAAATCTGGTTATCCTTTGTCCTAGAGACAATTATTTTACTTAATGCTATATGCACTTCTGATATTTGACATATCTATTATTCTGCCTCACAGAGAACACAACAATGTAGACAAATAGATAACGGAATTTATTGACCAGATTGTGACATCGTAACCTGGAGTCCTGATAACCCGTAAAAACTGAAAGTACAAAATAATAGCATTTTAGCTCAAAGGCGCAACACTAGTACCTCATTCTCTCATGAAGCGAGCATTAGAGTCAAGATCAGTATGCATATATGTGCAGTCTGATCCTTGTCCATAATACTCCCAAGGCAGCCTGATCCTAGCATACACTTCAGTCTGACCCCGGTCTACAATGCTTCCAAAGCAGTCCGATCCCGATCTACACCCGTCAACTGCAGAAAAAGGGCGCCAGGATCAGCATAGAAAAGGTAAAATAATAATTAAAATGACCATTGTCTATCAATACTGCTTAAGAATGAGACAATCTGAACACAAAACAACCTGAACCAGTGGTTCCCTTTGCCATAATATTTAAATTAAGCTTTTCCACATCAATTTCCTACTCAAGACTAAAAGCATAATCGGAGCAATTTGATCTAGCCATATCGAGTCGATAAAGAACATCATCAACACTACCCAGCTTGATATAGTAAGCAGTCGGATGAGAAACGCGCAAGGTACGAAAGAACAGTTAGCAAAACTAACCACAGGGCTGATATTTTGATAAACCCATGGGTTAAAACATAGACAAAGCATTAAGGCATCAAAAAGTATGGGAATTACTTACATCCTGGTGCAGAGAGGCCAAACATTCACTAAAATACGATAAATTTGTGGAAACAGCGCCGTGCTGAAGGAAAACGTTCTATGTACGAGGGGCAATCATAAAGAACGTGGACCACCTCGTTATTTTGGAAACTACTTCACGTAGGATTACAAAAAATTGCTTAGATGAGCATTAATCATCTGGTAGCTGACTTACGCTTTCAATAGTCGTCTTATTCAAGTAGGTAAAGTGTGACGTCATTTTAATGACGTCATATACTGCATTAGTGGTCCAAAATGTCGGACGACGTTTTATATGAACCGAGAGTAATCCTAAAGTTTTACTTCAAACTCGGAAAGTATTTACCGGAAATCAAAACCGACCAAGAAAAAGATTATTGGGGCTCTGAACTCAAGAAATCTGATATTCGTAAATGGATCGGATTGAGTTTGAGAAAACTGCAATACTGTTAAAGAGGACCCTAAATCTAGCCTTCCATCAACATCAGTCACAGACAAAATCATCAAGGATGTAGAGCAGCATGTAAAACACGATCGTCAAGATACCGTCAGGAAAATAGCTGACACAATTAGTATTCTATATGAAAGTGTCCAGGAGATTTTGACAAACAATATTGGAATGTCGCGTGTTTACGTAAGGTGGGTACCTCGACTATTGACGTCCGAGCCATTGGGGGTAAGGGTCGAAATCTGTTAAGAAAGTTCAGAACGCGTTAGGGTAAAGGAGTCAAACTCTACTAATCGTATCGTATAACATGCGATGAAACATTGGTACACTTTAACTAGATTGAATCTGAACAACAAAGCAGTGTGTGGAAACATCAAACCTTGCCTTCCGCTGTTAAAGCCAAACTTTCTAAGTCAGTTGGTGAAGGTATGTGCATCACATTTTTTTATTCTTTTTTCTTCTAAATCACGTTGTATCGATACATACTAGTCAATGCGGAGTTTATGCCCACATTATTCAAATAAATTTCACAAACACCATACGAAAAAACAGTCACATGTCCTTCGGAGTGACGTCACTTTACACCAAGATAACGCCTTAGCTCACAAAGCCACACTTGTACAGGAAACTTTTGCGAAAACTGAACATAGAAACACCAGACAACTCTCCCTTTAATTCAGTCTTGACCACTTGTGATCTTTGGCTAGTTCCTGTTTTGAACGATTCTCTACGTGGCTCGCGCAACGAGAGCAGAGAGGAACTAACCCTCACTATGACCGGGTCCTTGAGATTAAGGTCACGTGATGCGCTCGCGCACGTGTTTCGTGCATGGGATTCAAGAATGAATAAGTGCATAGAATTCGAAGAAGGTTACTTTCAAGAACAGGTTACATGCCAAGTTGTTTTTTGTAACAATATTCCGATACAGGCACTGGTCAACGTTCTTTCTGATCACCCCTCGTACGATTCTGCATTACGTCATACGGCAGTGTCTAAAACGCAACGCGAACAAAAAGTCCGGAAGGGGCAGAATACTCCCCGCCTGATATCAGTAAATGATATCACAGAAAAGATATCTAATTAGCACCAGGAAGAAGCAACACACTTGCGACTTGTATACAAAGAAATATGATACTGATTCAATGAAGAATCATAAACGATCAAGACTTGCAAATGGCTCCATTATGCCCAACAGCCGAAAAGCACAATCCAGCATTTGCAATCTTACTTCAAGACAGTGACTTGCTACAAACATACTGACTTGACTTCATACATGATACATAGCTTGACTAGAATGATAAAATGGTATGAAAATTACAAAAAGTTTTATATACATTTCAACTCCCTAATAATCACTAATACAGTCTTAGTATTGGCAGTTTCTTAATCATGTTTACTGCAGAAACTTATCACATGATTATGAGCTTTCTGCTAAAAGAATGACTTCGCTGATGGGTCTAACATAGTGTACCATTTTGCCTTCCTTTGAAATGCGATCCTCGACAGACCTAATTTGCTTGTCACAATCACTTGGAAAGGTATTAGCAACAACACCCAAGGGCCAATTATTGCGATGAAGTTCTTTGTCGCGAAGTAAAATGATGTCACCGATTTTTAGATTTGGAACATTCTTTGTCCATTTTCGACGCGCTTGTAACGATTGCAAATAACCTTCGCGCCAGCGTTTCCAGAAAGCGGTTGACAAGATTTGGAAATGCTTCCATTGAGATTCGTAAACACGTAAAGAGAATCGCCCATCTCTTGCTTTCTGCGAGACCACCTCTCGTCTTTCGCGCTGAGACCATCCAAGGTCCAAAGGTATCTAATCCGACCGACGAGAAAGGTGGTCCAGGAGCAACTCTGTCCTTTGGCAAGTCTGCCATGCATTGGACTTGAAATTTACTCTGTAGTTTGCGGCAAGTAACGCAACAATTTTTGCTCCTATGATCCAGTAGCCACCTGTTCGAATAGCTGATTCTGTTATAAGCCTGCCTTGATGATGTGTAACATAGTGGCTGCTTTTCTCTTCTTGGGATAAATTAATATGATCGTATAGTGGAATATGTTACTGTGGAGGAAAGAAACAGTCTGAAGGTAACGGACAATGTTTATTAACAACATAAATCCCTGCTCTATAATCCTACGGGGTAAATACGACTACCCACAATATATGAGAAAACATCAGGGGAAAAGTTATCCCTGCTAAAATTAACAGCGACCGCTAACGCGGATCTATAATTCAATAACCAATCTATCCTCCCCCTCTTTCCGGCAGAGCGTCTGCTTTTATATCCAAATTCTCTCAGGACGTCCCACCAAGACATTATTGTTGGTTATAGGAATATCGCAAACGTCCATTATTTGCTGCCGTATCAATATTCATAATACTCATTAATAAAATATGGTGATGGCTTAGACGCGTATTATGTTACAGATGGACTTTGGCATGGAAATGGCTAACCAGCAGCCTTGAAAGGTACGAATGTTTGGGGATGATAATAGGGTGCTGCTGGCAATAATCGATATCGGCTTTACTCAGACGACCTCCAATACGAAAAATATTTCGTTCATCAAGAAATGGACAGAGACTAGCGATCCTGTTCTTTGCTGGAAGCGATAAATGGGTCTCTAACATACCAATTTCATCCTTAAAGACATCTTTTTGCACCATCTGTATCAAGTAAACAAGCGTTTCCTCATCTTCAGAGACGCATCTTTTGGATATAGGTGTACCTGCTTTCTTGGCCTTGCATGCTCTTTTCAAAAAAGAGAAGGCTCTAACCAAAGATTTAAGAGTGGAAAACTTTTCAAATTTTGAAACAGTGCTTTGTGACACAACTGTTGATCTGGCTAGGATCTCTGGTCGGATTTCCTTATCCATCCCCTCGTCAACTAAAGTGAAAGAAGAGCTTGTTTTCTTCTTCTCGCTAGATGGCTTGTCTTTTAAAAAAGACGGTCCTGTAAACCACATACTTCTGGAAAGGTTGTCACATTCGGTCATACACCTCGTTCCGAAGTCTGCTGGGTTTCGTTCAGTGGATACATAGCGCCATTGGTCAGCCTTCGAGCATCGAAGAATTGCTTGCACTCTATTTGAAACGTAAGTATAAAATCGTCTGGTACGATTGTTCAAGTACCCAAGAACTACTTTACTGTCCGAGTAGTACACTATGTCATCTGCTGAAATGTCTAACTGTTCAATAATGGTTTCAGCAATTTCTGTAGCCAAAACTGCGGCGCAGAGTTCTAAGCGTGGAATAGTAGTTCCTGCCGGAGGTGCGAGTTTGGATTTTCCCATGAGGATTATCTTGGGATCTGAACGAAGACGTCTTTGTGTACAAACTCGCCATTCCAGCCAAGCCTGCAACTAAAAGAGGAATTCTTTCAGCTGTCAGCAGCCTATTTGACCATCTAGGTTTCTTATCCCCCATAACTATTCAGGGAAGAATGAGAGAAATGACTGGCCACTTCTGGGGTGGGGATTTCAGACCTATCGTTAGGTATGTCACACTCTATCAGCCTAGGAATGTTCAAATGACAAGAGCCATCCAGGGTTTGAACCGAAAGATTTGTCGCTCGTCTTGCATGAATCTTAACATTGCCTCCACAAAGACGACAGGGAATATTTATGTGTTTCCCCCACAAGCTTTAACTGATCAAACAACCCTGGGCTACCAAGGCTTTTATTGCTTTGATCATGAACCGCGTAAGTAACCACGAATTTTTCTGGCTGTTCAGGTATGAACACCTTAACCAAGATTGTTTTTGCACAACAACGTTCTACAAAATTTTTACCACATAAAGCAGTGCATTTTGACGAAATTTCAGAATTTCTGTCTTGGGGATTTTTACCACCCTCCCCGCCGTTATTTAAGGGAGTCGAAGGCTCCGTAACTTTAGAAATATGCATGGCAGTACAATGACTAATACAGTCGCGGAAAGAATGAGAAGACTGATAACACCTATAACAAAGTTTCTCTTCTTTCAATATCTTTTTACGCTCCTCGATCGATTTTGCTCGAAATGCTCTGCATGAGTTAATAGGATGGCCTATACCATGTATGGGACAAGATTTGTCTTTACCAGTTTGTGATTTATTTACCACATCAATTTTAAACACTTTGACAGGTCTCTGCTTAGACTGTATTTGAGACTGCTTTTTATCAAGATTTCCAGCATTACCAGTACTTATCACTTGAAAACCTGGGTCATTGCAACGGACACTCAAGTCGCGAATAAAGGAGGCAAACTCTCCAAACGGAGGGTATGGAACACTATGCATTTGCTTATATTTTGCAACCCGGTCAAACCACTTTTGTTGCAACCCATATGGTAGTTTTTGCAATATTTGATTTACCCCAATAGAGGTATCAAATAAACCTAATAAAGCTTCATAATCTTGAACAAGTTTCATGGCCTCTATTTTATTCATAATGTCTGCTAAGTCATAGAGTAGGCCAAAGTCTTCCTGCTTTTCAATTTTAGGGAATTTCTCAATTTTCAATCTGAATGCGGACTCAACTCCGGTCTACCATGACGTTCATTCAATCTTTCCCAAATTCTCAATATGGCAAAAGAAGGATTGCTTGGGTTTGCGTTTCTAAGACTTCTAGCCTGTTCAGATGACTTAGGACCTAAGTATTTAACTAATAAATCTAAGTACTCTTTTTCCGTTATACCAAGCTCACTAACAATATTCAAGAAACTTTGTTTCCATGTTTGAAAACACTCGGCTTGATCATTGAAATTGGTAAACCTTGTTATAAGAAGCTCCTTTTTTATCAGGTACTTGGAGAATTCTGCAATAAAACCAGGGCTATCAGGAGCACAGTTTCCTGGCCTCATTGCAGAATGCAATACGGTATTTTCAGTGGTCATATTACCTCTTACAGGTAAATGGTGAGTGACTTCAACAGACTTTTCTAATTGAAAATCATCTGGAGCATTTTTGCAAATATGTTGATACTCTGGTGCATGTGGTGAAAGATTAGTCTCAATGGGCAGTGGGTTATTAATGTTCTGTTTCACATATGATTGCGTGCGTTGCACTTTTGTTCTGATGAGGGATGACTTTGATGAATTCGATATAACTTCAGCATCTTCTTCTTCCGCTAGAACTTGGAACTTTGCTTCTGCGATTGCCAGTTCCTTTTTTGCATCAAGCAGTTCCCTTTCTAGCTTGACATCTTGTTTTGCTTTTTCAAGCTCTGCTTGTCTTAGCTTGAACGTTTTGTCTTAGCTTGAACGTTTTGTCTTTGGTCGCGAATTCGAGTTTCACTCTTGCCGCCTCAACCTTTACCTTTTGTCTTGCGAGACTTGAGACGTCTGATGGTGCTTCATTTGATTTTCTTTCCATACTCTTAACGCTTTTGGACACAGATGGACACTTGTCCTTTATCGGTGGTTTATCTTCTGATGTAAGCTTTTCTTCAGACAGCGGTTTGTCCTTCTTGAGATTCATGTCAATTTTTTGGGTGTTGAAAAATATTTTGTCGAACACTTTGTTCACTTCAGTTTCAGCGTAAGACTTTTCGCAGTCTGTTATTTCCCATGAATGTCTCTCCAGGTATTCTACAAAACTGTAATGTTCTCGTCTGTATTCTTCGCCTAATTTGTAGAGGACTTCCCTTGCTAGACGGAAGTCTTGAATTGTCTCACAGATGTCAGTGTTTCTAATCTGCTCATCGATTCTTTCTTCAATGGCACGTATTCTGTTTCTGTGCCAATGTATCCAGCTTGTAACATATTCTTCTCCCTTCTCTGTTGGTTGCCTCTGGCGTTTGTCACACAATTCCATCCCAGGCCCTTTGGTTGCTTTAATGGCATCACCATTCTCTCCTGGACAAGAACCTTCCATGGAATTCTTTGACATGACTCCAGGATTTTTTACTATTCTGCCTCACAGTGAACACAACAATGTAGACAAATAGATAACGGAATTTATTGACCAGATTGTGACATCGTAACCTGGAGTCCTGATAACCCGTAAAAACTGAAAGTACAAAAAAAATAGCATTTTAGATCAAAGGCGCAACACTAGTACCTCATTCTCTCATGAAGCGAGCATTAGAGTCAAGATCAGTATGCATATATGTGCAGTCTGATCCTTGTCCATAATTCTCCCAAGGCAGCCTGATCCTAGCATACACTTCAGTCTGAACCCGGTCTACAATGCTTCCAAAGCAGTCCGATCCCGATCTACACCCGTCAACTGCAGAAAAAGGGCGCCAGGATCAGCATAGAAAAGGTAAAATAATAATTAAAATGACCATTGTCTATCAATACTGCTTAAGAATGAGACAATCTGAACACAAAACAACCTGAACCAGTGGTTCCCTTTGCCATATTTTGCATTTGATCTACTCAAATTAAGCTTTTCCACATCAATTTCCTACTCAAGACTAAGAGCATAGTCGGAGCAATTTGATCTAGCCATATCGAGTCGATAAAGAACATCATCAACACTACCCAGCTTGATATTATGGCGAAGCAGTCGGGTACGAAACCCGCAAGGTACGAATGAACAGTTAGCAAAACTAACCACAGGGCTGATATTTTGATAAACCCATGGGTTAAAACATAGACAAAGCATTAAGGCATCAAAAAGCATGGGAATTACTTACATCCTGGTGCAGAGAGAGGCCAAACATTCACTAAAATACGATAAATGGAAACAGCGACGTGCTGAAGGAAAACGTTCTATGTACGATTCTGTATTACGTCATACGGCAGTGTCTAAAACGCAACCCGAACGAAAAGTCCGGAAGGGGCAGAATATCTATAACATGCTAGTCGAGTATTTTGGGATAATGTTTCAGGATATCATTTTCTCACGTCTAGATATGAGGACTTTACAAAAAAAAAGTAATAATTAATTAAAACTATTCAACCTCGGTGTTGTACAAATACAAAATTTTGTATTTACGCGATATTTTTCCAACGAATGTCAACTCTAGAACTGCTTATACATTAAGAAATGCTCATAATATCGATGTAGTTGGCTGTCGCACTGAGCTGTTTGCAAGTTCCTTTATTCCTTCTGCTGTCTCCCTTTGGAATGAACTCCCGGATGATATCAAATCCATAACATCGATTTCACTTTTCAAATCTCGCATTTTACAACGTTTCGCTGCGTCACCTGTACCGCGACATTATCGTGTAGGACAGAGGAGACTATCTGTTTTACACACAAGAATCCGGAATAATTGCAGTAATTTGAACTTCGATCTTTATTCGAACCACATATCACCGTTCCCTACTTGTAGTTGTGGATACATTGCTGAAGACGCCGAACACTTCCTTTTTCGGTGTCCTAATTTCACTGAACCGCGTATTAAATTGTTTCGAGAATTACGGCGTTTTCACCCACTTTCTCTACAGCTCCTACTGTTTGGATCTGACAACCTCGATTATGGTGAAAATTCTTTTATATTTAAATCAGTTCAAAATTTTATAAGGGATACAAAGAGGTTTGATAAATAGTTTGCTATGCAGCACCAAAAACCCGATATGCCCTCCTACCGACTGACACCAAGTTTTTCTCTCCCACCATTTAGATGTTCTTTCACAGGTAATATCTGTCATCTTTTTTCCCCTTCTATTCAATATAATGTTACTATTGATATTCCCAACATGCTTTTAATGTCTTACAGTTTATTTATTGTCAGTTAAAAAAATCTTCTCTACATCTGGAACAAAACTGTCTTCAGTCATATTCTGTGAAAAAAAAAAAAAAACAACTTATATTTAGGATATTCTCCTCTTGTTTTCTCTCTTGAAGACTGTTATACCATGTATGTTCAATAAGGGGATGGCCGAATCTAAGTTGCGAGAACTTGTGGCCAAACCCTTTTGTCTTATTTGTATTGTATGTAAATATGTATTCTATGTAAGTATTTGTAAATAATGACAATAAAATATGTTTAAACTAAACTACAAATGTATACTTTTTCTCACAACTTTTTTAAACAACTGAAGAATTAAAATAACAGGTGTATTTCTAAGCATTCGCTGCTAATACGAATCTGTAAGAGGGTGATTGATTGTACTGGAGTTTAGCGCCGTTTAAACAGCTTAGGTCATATCACGGCGGACAGTGCACCTACGCATGTTTTTCCTGGCTTTCTCACATCAGTACTGACACAACTTTCTTTCCAAGTCATTGAATACTTTTCTCACATGCATCAGAGGTGAGAGGCGAAAAATCACCTGAAAAAAGTTTGCCTCAGTCGGGTATCGAGGCGACTTGTACCAAACATCTTGTCTCAAAACGAAGGTAGCTTTAGGTTTCTCTCTGATTTTCAAAGTATAAATTATATTTTAAGTGAGGATAAAAAGATTGAAAATAAAGGTGAGGGGTAGGCCTAAAGGCGGTAATATAGAGGGGGCGTATCGGCCTTAATCGGTTTTAAGTTTGCATGGATACATTGTAAATCTGTTAAATTGTAGAAAACAAGTGTAACGTTTTTAAAGTTCTGCTTATTAAGTAAAGTGACATTTGCGAATGATTTTAAAAGAACGTTTAAATTGTGCATTTAACAAATACTATATACCATATTTTACATGTGCATTTTAAACATCTTATTTATTGTTGTGAATTATTAATTATGTTGATGCTATTTCATACCTTTACAAATTTCATCTTCAGTACCTCCTTTTACCAGTACAATTATAAACATCTGTATCCCTCAGTAGGCCTCCTAATCCCGTCTCCTGGATAGGTGTTAAATTAAATCTAGCATGCGTTCAGAGAACACACCATGCCTACATAGCAATCCTTTTTTAAAGAATAAGGGAGTGGGGAGCAAGATTGATTTTTCAAGAAGACTTGATAGATAACGTTTTCGATGAAATACATTGCTTTTGACGTGATTGTTGTCGATTCAAATTTTATCCAAGGATATAGACTACATGTATTTAAAAAAAATCCCACTAAAGAGTTAGTTACCAGCATTTACCATTGCAAGTCAACTCATTTGGGGATGAAAATAAATTATCAAGTAAATATTTAAACAAAAATGATAAGGTAAACAAATATATTAACTTGGAAAATGCAATCAGTTTTCTAAAATATGAACGCGTATATTTTTTTTGTACAGAAACGGGTATGGTTATACACACCCCCCCCACACACACACACACGCGCGCGCGCGCACTTGCAAATGTCTGTGCACGTGCGCGCGCCATAGATACCTATATATTTTGGTTTCTATGTGACTTAAAATATATGAATTATAATTTAAATGATATGTATTTAAAAGCATGAGCTTTTTTAAAACGAAACCGAATAGCAATAGATATAATTTTCATCCTGTGTCAGTTTTAAGATTTACACTCATATACTTTTCAGAAAAATATCACTTTACTGAAATTACCATATTTTTGTCCATGACGTCAATTCAGTAGTGTATGACTTAAAATACATGAATTATAATTTAAATGATATGTATTTAAAATCATGAGCTTTTTTAAAACGAAACCGAATAGCAATAGATATAATTTTCAACCTGTGTCAGTTTTAAGATTTACACTCGTATACTTTTCAGAAAAATGTCACTTTACTGAACTTACCATATTTTGTCCATGACGTCAATTCAGTAGTATTGCATCACCAATTTTTGCCGTTTACGGTTGCCATGACGGTTAAACTTTTGCTTCCTATTCTTCAAGGAAGATCTGTAACCATTTTCTGATTATTCACACAGATAAAGAAATTATTCAACTTCATGTTTACATATCCATAAGAGTATTCAGCACTTTTCCTGTGGAAATAATTCAACTTTTCCTGGGGTACTATCAAAAGGTTCACTGTACGATCAGCTGCCCACTGGGTTTTTTTCGCTGTACAGTTAGCTGTGATTTTCTGAACAGGCATATAACGAGATATTTTTACATTGACATTATTATTTCATGTATTGAACATGTAGTGAAGATAAGTTTCATTTCAGATTAAGGAGTGTCGTAAGAAGGGGCAAAGAATGTAGGGATGGGGGTTCTTAAGTTGCTCGGGATGAGTGTCTTAGATCCTAATCCGAACCTCTTGGGTTCCATTTCCACCTTAAGCATTGTGTTAGTCCACAGATCGTTCATATAATATCGTCTATATACGATTCCTGGTTAGTCGTGGAAGTGTTCTTTGACAAACACGTTACAGCCACTTACAGCTGAAACCCAGTAAAGTCACGAATAAGTAAACTGTCACCATTGATAACAAGAAATATCTTTCAAAAAGATAGACAGCGGAAATTTGCCCGCAAATAGGCAGGGGCCCCTAGAATAAAACTGTCTACTTTTTTTACCATTTACAAACGTATATTTATTCATTTGTTATCAGTACCAAAAAATAAGGCACAAAACCAAAACATTAAGCTACTCCTAACAAGCGTGGGGAAACCTCGGGCGATGCGTAGAGGTAGCTATACAGATGAGATGTGATTTCGGGATGGGCAGTGTTTGAGCTTGTGATGCATTTTATGAGATCATATTTAAACAAACTTGTACCGTGACATGATATCCGGTTTTATACGAGGTGCAGTGAGAAAGTTCCCGAGCTATCGCTGTATGAAAGAAACTTGTAACGTTCAGTGTATATAAAATTTCATACATTACACATCTGGTCAAGTTTTCGCACATTTCCTTCAAAAACAAATGTAAATCGACCCATTTCTCATCAATAAATTATTTAAAGAACAATTAGAATTCCCGTTTTAACCAATTCAATGGGCTTGCTGGTATACTTTGTTGTAAGTGATGTCCGTGGTTGTGGGGTAGAGCGTCGGTCCCGTAACCAAAAGGTCCCGAAACCAAAAGGTCCCGAGTTCGAGACCCGGGAGCGGGTGTAAACTTTGGGATCCTTCATGGGCCCACACATTCGGCACGAGTACTGGTGTAGTTCCCAGGAAGCAGAATCGAGAGAGATTAGTATAAGTTGTAAGAACTTGTTTCCGATCGATGTAAAATAAATATGTTTAAACTAACTAAACTACTGTGTTGTATTTCGTGAAAAAAGATGCAAGCTTGGACGTTCCATCAGAAATAAACATCTTGCGATTTTTACATCATACTTTAAACAATAACAGCGCTATTCTAAATTTAGGCGACGGAATGAGGAAAAAATAGTGCAAAAAATACCGACGTTAGCTGAATTTACAGCGATTAATGATCGCTGTATGAAAGCTTGGATGATCCCTACAGATCTGTGGAAGTTTTTTTTTTTCCTATCGGTGTTTCAAAATAAATCTTGATTTAAGGACAAAAATAGATCCACAGGTATAATGCCCCTTAACCCTTTACAAAATTATCATATGTTTTACACGACCCCTAAAGAATTAGGCATTATAAATCATTGTGAAAAAAAAAGAGAAAATGCGCGTAACCAGTATTTTCTCCTTTTCCCACAACATTTTCTACCCTTTCAAACACAAAGTTTTTTTTCTCATTTGAATATCCCATAATATCTAGGAATAGCAAGTATGCAGTATTTGTCATTTAGAAGGTTTCTTGGCAATCATTGAATTTCAAAAAGAAGTGTCTGTCTGTTTATTCTCTGCGGATTTTTCCAAAACACGTGGCATGAATGTCTAAGTTCTCTTAGATCTCGGCTGTCTTCCATTTCATTTTCCTCGGCAATGGACAAATCGCTCAAACCACTGAATAACTCTTGCTCCATTTCCTTTAGATAACCAACTCTTTCTTCTTATTTATGAGTCTTGGAATATTTATTTGGAGTTATGTAAATTTTAGTTTCTATGACACTGGGCTGTTGCGTGAAGAATTGCCCAAGCTGCTGTCTAGAATTGATTGATTTACTTTTAAGGCATTTTGAGTTTTGAAATCATTTGTGGTTTAAGTCTGGCAACTCTTATATTTTCTGCTAATGATCCGCCACGTACAGAGTGTTCCATAATATCTGTCCTTATTTTAACCATCAATAATGTCTACATATATGACTTTAAAATGTATGAAAAATTGCCACCTATAAGAAAACATGATAAAATTTTATTTAATATGTAATACACAGACATGACTTAAACAACTGTTAAAATACTACACTTTTCCTAACAAGTCCATTTCACAAGGAGTGCCTTACATAACGTCAATTCTTGGAATTCAAATAACTCCAACTCTTTGTTTAAAGATTATCTTAGGAAGGTACAGGTTTATAATCAGAAAAATGAGTTTAGGACAACAGTGAAATCGGGCTTTCATAATGGAAAACTGCTATACAATGAGACAATCATCTCATAGGCTGTTTTCAGTGCAGACAGTATAGTGGTTCCCATGTTTTTCGCAGATGATGAGAACAGTGCTGACACTGTAAATAAGGAGGCTATCTGAACATTCCAAGGAAGAATTTCACTCCGATGCCAAAAGAAAAAAAGTAATGACAATGAAGACCTAATACATGCATTTGGTTGAAACAAGGTCGTGCCACAAAAGACACATGACCGAAAGCATAGTTAAATGACTTTCAAAAGTATTCTAGGAAAACGTCATTTCTTTCAGGGATAGTCAAACACTCTGAACCTCCAAACTTTTTCTTGTAAAGTATAGTATAAATAGGGTACAGCCAAATACCAGGAGATACTTATGAATTAAAAAGCTGCAACCATGAGGGAAATTTATAAAATACAAGGAGGACACATAAACATGTGATGAAAAACCCTCATAATGAATTTTAGCGTCAGAACTGCTCAGAGTGAACGTCATTTTGGAAAATGATCACGCCAGAAAAAGTGTAGTGTAATTGACTATTATTAAAGTAATACATAAATGTACTACATGTCTAATGAAATTTCATTATGTCTGCCAAAAGTTAGCAGCTTTCAATTCAGTTTAAATTGAAATTTGTGGAAGATTTTGACACATTAAATAAGGACAGGTGCTATGAAACACCCGGTATATATGAAAAATCCACTGTTTTCATAAGAGGAGGGACCATATGAAAGTTTTTGTATTTGCCAAATTGTTAACTCTGCTGAGCCTCTCTCTATAAGCCTTCTAAAACATTTTGGCATCTGCCTAATACCGAGGTGCATCGCACGGTCAGTTTCGTGGATTAAATTGTCGCCCATCGATAATGATAAGGGTAACTCTTTTCTCGACTTATTGAATACTAAGTATGCTGGATTTATCGGCGCTAATTTCGATTCGCCATCTACAGGACATACTGGTATACAATGTCTAACATTACCTGGAGTTTGTGTGGGAATAACGCTATATTACAGATAAGTCGTCTGCAAACGACAGATTTCCGCATTTTAGATTGTAGCCAATCTGCAGTGCATAATTTGATTTTTGCAATTGCTGTACATAGTAGTTCATTCATATGAACTAGATTATAAAATGTAGACCTAACTCCTTCTTGTCGGATGCCTCTATCTTTTTTGATCAAGTGTGACGTCATGTACCATTGACTCGTATACGGCATGAAAGATTGCTGTAGATGTTAATTATAATGCGAATATCTTTTCCTTTCAAGCCTAGATCAGAGAGTTTCTCAAATAGTCCTTGATGCCAAACCGAGTCAAATGCAGCTTCAGTGTGCAAGCTCCATTTGTTATTCTATTTTCACGGCGAAAACTAAAGAGTATCACATGATAATCAAAACTGAACTAAAACCATATGTTCTCACATATGGACTGCACTTTTCATTGAAAACTGTGGATGCATATATGCAGCTAAGCGTACAACTGTTTTATCGAGGATAGCAGCTAATGCTTGTGTACAGATGCAGCTGATCGTACAGTGAACCTTTTGGTAGTACCTCAGAAAAAGTTGAACTATTTCCACAGGAAAAGTGCTGAATACTCTTATGGATATGTAAACATGAAGTTGAATAATTTCTTTATCTGTGTGCATAATCAGAAAATGGTTACATATCTTACTTGAAGAATAGGAAGCAAAAGTTTAACCGTCATGACAACCGTAAACGGCAAAAATTGGTGATGCGGCTTTCCTGTGCAAAAAGCGCATGGTTCACGTTCCAAATTGCAGTAAAAGTTGGTAGAAAAACCTATTACTTCTCAAATGATATGCACATGATTACTTTCTGTTCACTAGAATTAATGTACTAGGCTGTTTTATGATATTTGTTTACCGCAGCTAACTGATTTTGGGCGTACAGTGACAGCAGCTTCCGATTTGCGAGACTGTACGTTGGTCCATACTGAATAAGGAATACGAATACTGAATACTGTATTTCAGACCGGAGCCGTCTCAGAAGGTACAAGACTATCGATAAAGATAATCCGCTCTTAGAGATGGTTCGCTGGCGATCGTCTGCTTCTGCAAAGCACACTTGTAATAGCCAAAGTTCAAAAGTTAGTTCTCAGAGAGTCGAAATTACTTTTTTTATTCACCCTCAGGCTGATAATCGCGACTCGCTGACCTTTTGCGAACAGTGTATATCAAGATCAGACTGCACGTTCTGTGATCTTGGATCAACACTGTCGGAGAATGAGATATATTTATTAAAAAAATTAATGCATTTGAAATAGCATCATTTGGTTTTTGCTATCAGCTTGAAAAGTTTCATTCAATTTATTCAGCAGGAGAAAGGCTGAGGTCGATTCAGAGAAGGATAACGATCTTCGATCTTCATAGAGAGGGTAATTTTTTGTTTGGAAGCGCAAGCGTGAAAACCTGAAGCCAAGATATTGGGAATATGCAATTTTTGGTGACATTACTATGTAGTTGGATGTTACTTAGAACGTGCTGCTGCCGAGCCCCTGTAGAGCAGTCGGTAGCATACATGACTTGAGAACAGGGGGTCACCGGTTCTTTCCCCGGCTCGGCCGCTTTCTTTTCGAGGATTGATGATAGTCATTGCGACAGATTCATTCCTCTCTCACCGCTAACCATTGTTTCGGAGATGGTTATGTGGGAAAGCAGCCGGTGGCTTGGAAAGAACATTGTGCATAGTACTGGTAAAAGAAAGTATGAATAGGTTCACTGGCCGTCGCGATTTAACTGAAATAATTTAAAAACGCGTTAAACACCATACAATCAATCAATCATTAGATTGCGCTGGCCTTTGATCTACGTCTTGATACCGATTGATGTATACAAGACTTAAAAGATTTGCAGCTAGTAAAAAATGCAAATGTTTATCCGGCGGATCACTGCTGGCCTTTTTGCTAGCATATTTATGACACAAATTTTTATTACAAGCGTTGCTGCCGCTAACGATACATCGGGGCCTTGATTTTAAAAATATCAAAATACTATTATAAGAATCATCCTTTTCTTGTAATAGTTGAGAATTCGATATTCTAAAGTGTAACCCCATTAACCGTTACATAAATATCATTTGGAATGCCCTGTGAGATTACGGAATCGGCCAAATGAGTGCATTTATACATTAGTACAGATAACTGTCCCAAAAGGCGATGTTACTGGTCGCCTCTGGGTACAGAGATGATCAAGACAAAATCAGTTGAAAGCTCCGCGCAGATTTTATGCACAAGTTTGAACTCTCCTAATTTCACAAATACAGCACAAAGCTAGGATTTGAACATACCTGTTGCTTACGTATTTAATAATCCTTCGTTCTAAATACAAATCTTTTCAATTCAAACTCTGAACATAATAGAAAACAGTGCATTTCATCTGTTACTCGAGTTGTTTGCGTTCCCGAGAAAACACAAAATGGCGGCCACACACGATAAGTTTCGTCAGTGTTTTTTCCGAGATTTACATGCTATAAAGTAAACGACCTCTACAAGCTCTTTAGGTAACGAAAGGTTTAATGATTCGTCTTTGGTCACGTTTGGTACTGAAGGTTTATTGCATTTCGCTGCAATACAGATTAAACCGACGAAACAGAAAGTCAGTGTAGCGCTCTATCTTTGCTATCGGAAAATTTACGATGGACTTCAGACGGTACGGTGCACAATAAATATCCATATAAGAAAAAAATCACCTTTGCGTCTCATTATCAATTGAGACTAAATTTAAACATATTTTATTCTACAGAAATACAATATACGTACATGTACATGAACAATACGAATACATTAAATTGACAAAAATAATCCTGCAGAAATGGATCGGAACGGAAGCAAAGCTTATAGAGTTCCTCTCCAATTTCCGGTTATTGCATGTATAAAGTACGATATTTTAAGGTTAAGAAAAAAGAACAGTGAAAAAAGGAAAAATATGGGGGAAAGTAGGGGGTGTGCAAATAGGTGTGGAGTGTTAGACCTGATGGTGAAGATTTCATCTATATGAGACCATATACAGAGACAATAAAAGCTTTACAACCTGACTGTCACTACTACGTAAGTGTTTACTATTACAGTTTATACAGACGAAGATAAGAATGCTACACTACGAGTGTCCTCTGCCAGTTCCCGCAGCAGAATATTCTATTGTCCCTTAAAAACAAAACAAGACAAAGAAACAAAGAAACAACGTACTAAAGAGCAAATCTTCCACTTGCACGGATATAAGTATGCACTGCTGCAAATATTCTTTCATTATCATGTAGGCTAAGACTCTCATCTCCATATAAGATGATTCGAAGGGAGACTCTTACCATCTCATTAATATTAGAGTTTAAATCATTCTTTAATTCATTATAAATTGGACATTTTAGAAAATGGTGTTCAGTTGATTCAACTGAGCCGCATCTACAGAGTGGCGATTGTACTAAATTTTTCAAGTATAGGTGTTGATTAAGATAACTACACCTGTTACGCAATCTAGCATGGATAATCTGAATTTTTCTTTCGCCGAAGAAATACAGTTGTCTTGGAGCGGGTTTGTCAAGGTTCAAATGATATTTAAAAGATGTCAGTGATTCTGCGTTCTTAATCTCATCCGGTAGGGAATTCCAATCATTAATTACAGACGGTAGAAATGAATTGTTATACAAGCTAGTTCTGCAAGCAATGGTTCTCAAATTATTAGGTCTATGCAGATTATAAGTTGTTGAATTACCAATCGTTGGAGGGACGAGAACATTAAGATAATTTGGAGAGATTCCATTTACCATTTTGTAGAAGTGAATCAGCTTATGTTTTCGCCTTCTTTCGCTTAAAGTTTCCCAACCAGATTCCTGAATTAGATCAGCAATAGCAACGAGTTTAGTACAGCCTGTAACTATACGTGCAGCTTTATTTTGAACGTTGTCTAGCTGATTCTTTAACCCCTGCGAAAGATTGTCCCACATGACATCACCATACTCCAAAATAGGCCTTGGAAATGAAAAGTAAATGGCCTGAAGTGACAGTCGGTCGAGTCGTATTTTCAGATGCCGCATAACCCCAATTCTTTTCCACGCTTTTTCAATTGATTTATTGATATGGATGTCCCAAGATCCGTCGTTAGAAAGAAAAAAACCTAAGTGTTTTTGACTTGTAACTGATGGAATTTCAATATTTGACATAAAGAGACTTGGATGATCTGGCTTAATACGTTTGCGGGATATAACCAGCGACTCAGACTTTGCAGGGTTGAACTTGACCAGCCACTTTTGTGCCCAATCTGTACTTTTATCGATGTCAGATTGTAAAATACTTCCTACATCAGCCGGATCGCCTACAGTCATTGATAAGCTTGTGTCGTCTGCAAAAAGATTGATATTTGCCTGAACATCATCAACTATGTCATTTATATAAATTAGAAATAGCAAAGGTCCTAGAATGGATCCTTGAGGGACACCGGGCTGCACATGACACAAGGATAAAACTCCCCCTGGTAAGATAACTCTCTGGAAACGATTCGAAAGATAATTAGAAAACCAAGATAATAGTTTACCATGGATCCCGGCCCGATTCAACTTAAAAAGTAAGCCTTTATGCCAAACTTTGTCAAACGCTTTACTTATGTCAAAAAACACAGCTCTAAATTCCAGCCCGTCGTCTAAAGCTTTGCATATTTCATTATAAAGACCAGTTACTTGATTAACTGTAGAGTCGCCGGGCATGAAACCGGACTGGAAGGGTGTAAAATAATTGATGTCTTTCAGATGGTTATAAACATGCTTGAATATAATGCGTTCGAATACTTTTTCAATACTATTCAATAAAGAAACGGTCTGTAGTTTGATGGAATAGAAGGGTCACCGGATTTAAATATTGGACATACATTGGATATTTTCCATGAAGATGGAACTGTATAAGTATTTAATGAGTAACTGAACAAATCACATAAATGAGGTGCAATCTATCCAGCTACTTCAACAAGAATCCTGTTATTAATACCGTCAGGCTGTGAGGCTTTCCCAAGTCTCAGTGATTTCAAAACATCCAGTACTTCGAACGGCATAATATTAATTGTATCTAAAGAAGTTTGAGTCAGTGGGTAATTTGCTTCTGGAAGAGTACTTAAAGAATCATCTATACGTGACTGATTTGCAAAATAAGAGTTTAGTACATTAGCTTTCTCATTGTCGTCAATTACCATTGAATCGCAAGAAAAATCAAAGACAGGAGGGATTGACGATGAAGAACTTGAAGACATAAGTGTCTTTAAAGTTTTCCACCAATCACGTGGAGATAGTGTACCAGATTTTAATTTTGAGGATAAGAGGTCGTAGTAATTTTCTTTGGTTTGTCGAATTAGTGATATTACTTCACTTCTAACGGATTTGAATTTTGTCCAGTGACTAGCTTTATTTGATGCCATAGCTTTTTTGTACAATCTCTTACGATAGCGAATTTTCCTTTTAATAAAACACGTCATCAATGGTGGTTCCTGGGGGTTAATCCTGACAGACGCAATTACTGCTACTTCGAGGTTACCCGCAGCTTGAGGGTCTATAAATAATACTGAGTGTGCGAACAAGATCAGTCCGCATGCTATATGCTATCCGATCCTGGCCAATACCAGTAACAAATAAAAGATCTTTTATTAAGTACTCAAAGTTGTACAGACATTAGACTGAATGAAAGCATGACATTGGATAACTTTGTGCACATTTTTTCTTGGAAAATGAACACAATTATTGCAACTTTTAGATTGAATACTGCCTCAATGAGTGTGACCAAGATCAAACCGCATGCTATATGCTGTTAGATCAATGTCCACACAAGTCACAAATATAATTTTTATCAGGTACACAAAGTTGGAAAGGCCATAGACAGAATGAAGACATGACCTTGGTTAGGCAAAATGGACATTTTTCTTTGAAAGTGGACACAGTTATAATTGTTGCTTATAGCATGAAGGTTTATACATAATAATGAGTGTTGGCCCAAGATTAGACCACGTGGTATATCCTGGCCAAAACATGTCCCAAATATAACTTCTACTAGGTACTGAAAGTTGAAAGGGCACTAGACTGAATGATAAAATAGCCGCACAATACGAAAAATGGACAAAATTACTTGGGAAATAAACATCATTCTCAAGGGATGGATGTGGGTCCAAGATCAGACTGCATGGTATATGCTGTCCGATCCTGGCCCACTCAAGTCACAAATACATGTATATATTAGGTAATCAAAGTTGAAAGGCACTGAACAGAATGAAAACATGGCCGTGAAT
The DNA here is from genome assembly GCA_946811185.2 of Hippopus hippopus. Classification (NCBI taxonomy): domain Eukaryota; kingdom Metazoa; phylum Mollusca; class Bivalvia; order Cardiida; family Cardiidae; genus Hippopus; species Hippopus hippopus. The sequence continues at coordinate 13,970,742 of OX328102.1, forward strand.
AAATGAAATAGACATTTTCTTTGGAAATGAACACAATTGTTGCAACTTCAAGTCTGCATACGGTCTCTAGATCTATACATAATGGGTGTGTGTCCAAGATCAGACCGCAAGCTATATGCTGTCCGAACCTGGCTCACACCAATCACGAATGTGAGAAGTTTTTACATGCACTTAAAAATTGAAAGACACATAATTAGACACTGACTGTTTAGGTCCTTCACAAAGATAGTGCCATCATATGTCCATGCATTGACCACTCTCTTCTCTTTCACCATTTTCCTCGCTTGAAAGAATATGTCTCTCCTAACCTTCGTTAAATCCTCATTAATGAAAGTACCTTTGTATACCTTGTGTTTGTGTTTTAATTGGGATTTCTGTTTCATCAGTTTTTGACGAGAGCGGTAGCTGACAAACTTTACAGTGATATCTCTGGGTCTATCTGTACGAGCAGAGTAGTATAAGGGTTCCTAGCGCGTCACCAATTTTTCCTTGTTTCACACTGTGTTTGATAGCGTCAGTCATCTTTAAGTGCTTTTCAAATATTAGTGAGTGGTACTAAATCCGCCTAACGATGTTTACAGGTACTTGAAGGCTGTTTGAAGAGTGATTTGAGTGAAGACAATGTATATACATAATTCAGACCCCCCAAGATCAAGATCAGACTGCACAGAACACGCTAAGGAGATATTTGAATTCCCAAATCATAACTTTGATGGAACAGCAATATTTCGGTTATTGATGTCGAATTGAAAATTAAAGAGTAGATCAAGATCATTTCGCAGGATGTGAACAGCACGTTCAATCTCGTTCAAACATGTCCGGTCAAGTCTCTATTTGTTGTTTCTTGCGTTATATAAATATTGCTGCGATGTCTGTACACAACTACTGAGAGTATAACCTTTCGACATGACCTTTTACTGTTTTTCTATAGAATCACTCGACTTAAAGTATTCTTTCAAATATTAGTGAGTGGGAATTAATCGTCTTTCAGATACTTAAAGGTACTTGAAGACTGATTGAAGATGGTTCCAGGGGCTCTAGTACTATAAAGTGAATAAACAAATTTGAAATCGTAAAGGAGGTTAGTTTAAACATATTTATTTTACATCGATTGAGAAACAAGTTCTGACAACTTATACTAATCTCCCTCGATTCTGCTTCCTGGGAGGATAGTACGGAAAATGTCAAAACCCGCGGCCTTTCATCTATTATTAACCCTTTGGCTGGTAAACGTGACTACCTAACCGTTTATGGACAGTGTAGATCAAGATCAAACGGTGTAGAACATGTAGTTCGAAATCTTAAAGGAGATGAGATCGGAAAATTTCATATTTAGTTTTACGTTATGTTTATCAACACTTAAGGTGAAAGAGGCTTGATAAATGATGGACCAAAGTTACTTTTATTTGTTATTTAACACTGACTAATGAACTTATCCGGTGATAAGGGACGAGTCCGCGACTCCGTATAACCATTTAGCCATGCTACTGAGATTCGCTGTTGGCGCGATTTATATGTCACACACACACACACACACACACACACACACACACACACACACACACTATGATGAAGTGAAACAAAACATTGCGAAAAAAAGAAAAGGCATTTATCAAACGAGAAATCTTTCATTAAAATGATTCACAAACTTTAAAAGATAAATTCTCCATTCACAACGTCTTCATTTATTTATTTTTTTTTTCTTTTTTCGAGCGGTGTAAACTAATATCAAATTGCACATTTCACTTATTATATAATCCATTCTCACTAATCAGTTACACTATCAAATGAGTTTTGTGGTAGTAAGGACTTTATTGTATTTGAGTTTAACATCGCTTTAATAGCATAAGTCATATTACGGAGGTCAGTGTACCTATCCACGTATTCCTTACCTTTCTTACACCTGTACTAACACAACTCTCTTTCCAATTCACTGGCAACTTTCTCACATACATCAGAGGTGAGAGGCCTGAAACTCAACTAGGGATCCAACTCGCAACCTTTTGATCACGAGTCGGATATGCTACCAGTTGAGCTACCCGATCGGGTGTATAGTAATAAGGGTTTATGCATGTTTATCTTCAACCTTGTGAAGAACGTGCATGCGTGCGTACGTGTTGTGTCTGCGTGTTTAATATATTGTTTTTTTTTTTTTGTTGTTGGCTTCCTAAGGAAAGCCTTTTATATTTTGAGTCAGAGAATGAAAACCGAGTCAGTTTGTTAGGTTTCCAACAGGAAAGGCTGTTACAACAGGGAAAAAATCTTGGTATTTAATACGTTCTGGTAAAGCAAACCCGTAAAAAGAGCATACGACTTTGCAGCAATTAACTGGTTCTTTATTAATGTCTGTACCAATGACATAGGGAAATTTTTTCTCAAAAATCGCCCTATTTCCTGAGTGTGTTACGACATTATATTGCTCTATAGTAGTTCTCACAATGTCATACACTTCTGCAACAGAGTAATCTTGTGAGAACAGACTACAAGGAGACTGCCATATGAATTATTCTGCATCAAAGTAATGTTTGCGTAAAAAAGTGTTCATAATCCAAATACTTTTTATAACGCAAATAATCTTCACTGAAATGCTCATTACAAGGTTTTCCAAAACCACCACGATTTTTTCTGCAAGCCATTCTGAATAAGAATAAAGCTCCATTTTTTATTTTAAACATTTTATACAGGGCTTGCAATGAACATTACAGAGTAACAAACCACGATTACGTTAAGACAATATGCAATGACAGACAATATGTTTACACTGTACAATGACATGACTCGTTTTCATGTTTAATACTGTCTCATCGAGGTGGCAAAACGTATCCTTAACGGAATCATTAATCCAATGAGAAGAGATGTTCAAAATTTCGAAAGAAGGAGACTATTGTTACGCACACTATGCTCAAATAGCGTTTCATCTAGCCGTAAGAAGACTTTACTTCAACGATTTCATTCATTTATACCCATTTTATTACGCCCAGTTTATCTCATTCCTACCATACTTGACGAATTGAGAACGAGGAGAGAAGAATGACAGAGTTTTATCTATATTTGAATTGCGCAGAATCGATCGATATACGTAAGAATAACGCCGATTTCTTGTTCCAGTTTTCTAAAGACTATATTTTAGAAGGAAGTTGGTTATGTGCTCTCGTAGAATCGTCATTGACCTGTGACTTTACACCTCGAAGTAAGCGATTGTATTTGAATTGCGATATCATAGAGGAAGCGTTTGTCAGGAACAAGTTACAACCCGTTCTTACCAGCATAGAAATCGAAACAAGATACAAGAAATTTAAATTTACCGAATGTCTTCATCGACGTTAATAGACCCGTGAGTGTCAAAAGATTTAACACTATTAGACTGTCGTTAAAAAGCGAAGATTTAAAACCCATTGATTTGAAATCGAACGATTTTCACTGCGTCCTTCATTTCAAGAAATCATGGGTTCCATAGACGTCTTTGATTCAGAACAACAGAAGTGGGTTCCGTACAAAGAAGATGTGGAGTATTGGATTAACTATTTTAAACCGAAAGACCATATCCCAGATCAAATAAGGAATTTGGAGAAAATACTAGAAGAAAAGAATAAACTGCTGCGGGATATGGAAGAAAAACTTGAAAAAGTCAAAAAGCCTCAGGTAAAAATGGTGAGCCCGTTAACCGAAGCCGTTGATAGGGCAAAATCTCAGATTAAACGTAAGAATGGTGAAGACGAAGATCGTAAGAATACCAAGCGTAAGAAGACTCGCAAAACGTATCGCAAAGATCCCGACTGGGTATTTTGAAATTTACGATGAATAGTAAAATGCAACACATAGAAGAATTATCGTTATTTAACCCGATTCCGAAAGACTCGTCATTGTTATCGAAAGATTGGATCGAATTTCGACCCATTAATCCCGTAACTGATTCTTCATCGAGCTTAGAATTTAATATACCACCACAGGCCAGCGCCTACATCAACTTGAAGGAATGTAAATTGAGGCTGAAATTAAGACTGGCTTTACAAGACGGTACCCCCGTGACCGCAGATGACACGCTAGGACTAATCAATTTACCCTTGCACACCATTTTCAGACAGCTGGACATTCATTTACAACAAAAACCACTGCCGAATAGCGGAACGACTCATCCGTATAAGGCCTACATTGACACCTTACTAAATACCAATCGATCTATACAGGAAGCTTTTCTGACCAGCCAATTATTTTTCAAGGATGACCCAAATCTGGACGATAGCGACCCAAAAACTGGATCAAATGGCGGTTTATTTCAAAGATATGATAGGACCAAGGGTGGTAAGATTATAGATCTAGAAGGGAGTATCCCGGTGGACTTATTTCAACAACCAAAGTTACTTATAAACGGAGTGCAAATGGCGCTTAAATTTTGGCAAGCATCCGATGCATTTCGAATCATTACAGATGCGTTAACTCCGAATTACAAGGTGCAAATCGTTGACGCCCGTTTCAAGCTCTGTATTCAGCGGTTACAGAACGATTTGCTTTTGGCCCATGACAAAATGATTCAGGACACTCCGGCTATGTACCCTTATTTCCGCTCAGAGATAAAAACAACCTCGATAGCGCAGGGACAATACAGTTTTCACGCAGACGATATATTTCAAGGTAGGGTGCCAAACAAAATCATCATAGGGGCGGTTCCAAGCGTTTCGTATAACGGGGACTACAAAACAAACCCATTCAACCTGAAACATTACGACTGCAGTTACCTCGGTTTCTTCGTTGATGGACAATCCGTACCATCGCAACCATTGCAACCTAATTTTGAAGGAAATCATTTCACCGACTGTTATCAGACCCTCACTTCCTGTAGAAATGATATCAACATCACGTACACAGAGTACAAGCAAGGATACTGCCTATACGTGTTGGATATCGATCCCTACTATTCTTTTAGCACAAAAAGAAGAGGTCTTTGCCGTTTGGAAATCAAATTTGCTAAACCTTTACCAGAAAGTGTGACATTGCTACTGTACGCAACCTTTCCAGAAATACTTACGACCGATAAAGCGAGAAATGTGTATATACAATAGATTATGGAGGGAAAAAAAATGACTCGTGGCTTCTTTCATACCTTTATTGTATTATTTTGTAAATAAAAATATAAAAAATGTAAAATTGTCTTGTTATTTAAAAAGAAATCCAGTCTATATCTTTCTTTCTTTTCTTCTCTCTAAGCCCCGGAGGAAAAAGTGTTAATTTTCTATTTTTCTTCTTTTTCGGGGGATCTTCCCTTCCCTCTCTCTGCCGATCATCTTGTCTCCCAGACAGTTTTTTCAATCGCTCAAACTTTTCGAAAGGCACTAATACGTATTTCTCCATTACTGTAATACGGTTTGTAAGTAGGCGGAAGCGATCTTCACCAATTTATGGATAATACGTTGTTTATGTTGAATGGCTTCCTTCTTTTGAACAAACCCAATGTTACGATCTCCAAGCAAGTAAATGAAGCGTCTCTGACGTTTTAAGCTGTTTTTTTCCGTAAGTGTCAATCTGCCTTTAAACCGGATAATATTGTATGCAATTTGACTAAGTGCTCTTAATTGTTGACTGGTAATTGTTTTTAAAAGCGACTTTCTTTGGGCGGCTGTAGTGTTGGCCACTAAATATAGGAAGTGTCGTTGCTGTTTGATTAGTTCAACCATATCGTCTTCTTATAAGCTTATTATCGCCATTCTTACGTCAAACGGTACACAATAGGCTCCTCGTTGGGAAAAATAAGTGTCCTTAAACGGTACTTGTTATCGGAGTGAGGGGACATGTCCACTATGAAATAACCGTGTATCGTATTAAGGGCATCTTCGTAAGCTTGCATAAACCCTCTGGACTTACGGGGGTAAAGCTGTCGTCCTAATACCGCTACCTGAGATATGTCTCGAATATTTTTCAAAAGTACCAGATACCAGGTATTCAATGCAATAGTTCTGGCATGTTTACCCCCGGGATATAAGTTTTGCGTGATCATAATCACCGATACTTTTCTGTGATGGCAACCTTGTGTGAAAAGTAGCTCCATTTCTTTACTCCGCATGACCTCGTGCATTAGGTCGTCTAAAATGATTAACTTGTGTTTTTTGTCTTTTGTGAAGTCATCCAATTCTTCCGCAGTAGGCAATCCTTGCTTACTGTAAAAGTTTGGAATGGAACTCTCCATGGCATCAAACAAGTCTTGGTGGATACCGTAGCAATAGAGAATATGGGAAGGGGGGTCTCGTCCGTACATGAGGTTTACTTGTTTCAAAAAGCGATACACCCATTGGGTTTTACCGCTACCAGTTTGTCCGCTAATACACATACTAGAACATGGTTCGAAGGGAAGAGGGACGGCCATTATTTCTTAAGTTTTGGGTTAGGTAAAGCGTATCCGATACAGCTACTCAAAAGTGATACCCAGAGTTCGGTAGAACCGTTTTTTATGGATAGGTTGACGATCGCTGTAATAATAATAATGTACACTATGATCATCTGACAAAAGTAGACAATCTCTGCCTGTGGGACCCGGGTACCAAGTAAATGCCACTTGTCACTCTGACTTTCTTCGTCAGGTTTAGGGAAACGTAAAAACGTTTCTTTTTCCGGAGTTTCTGTCATATTCTTACGTTGGATTAACTCAAAACGCAAAGAGAAATTCTTTCTTACTATCTTTTAATTTACAAGCAATACGACCATGATAGAATAAAATGAATAATAGTTAGTCTTTGGAAATATGAGTAAAACCTTTAAAGGTGGGTATTTAGATTTTGTCTCATCAAATTAAAGAATATATACATCACTGAAATTTATATGAAACAAAGACATTACAAATCATCAATGATTAAGAATCATAAAATTACACATACACCCACACCCACACCTGAAGTTTTTTTAATGTGCTCCCATAAAGGGTTACGTAGCCTCTTAAGGTATTTTTAGATTTCGCGCCAGAAATAAGAAAAAAAAAAAAAAAAAAAAAAATACTGTTGTGGGGGGATGTAAAATGACTAAAACTTTCTAGAAAATGAGAGACACTTTTTGAAAAATGAGTGACACTTTTTGGAAAATAAGTGGTACTTTTTTTTAATTTGAGCCTATGAGAATTTACGTGTAAACGTACAAAAACGTAAAATGAGTGACACTTTTTAATATTTGTTTGACAATTTTTGATATTTGTGTGACATTTTTTTTTTTTTTTTTTTTTTGAAAATTGAGTGGCACTTTTTTTCTTTTTGAGAATTGAGTGACAATGAAGAAATATCTAACAGGTTTATATATAAATGTCGTAATATCGTTGAAAGCAAATTTGACAGAGATCGACTATCAAAACCCGTATGGCTCTGTATCAAAGTGGTCTACTTTTCGTCTTTTTGTATAAACTATTTGATAACTTTTTTGTTCTTCTCTATTATACAATTTTCTTTTCCTTTTGTCCCTACAAATTTTACTAGAATTGGTCACAGTGATATTTGAACTACTTTGAGGGTCTGCGACTATATCTTTCACGCTATGGAAATTAATGAGTTGACTGTTTTTATAATTTAGGGTAAATCCCCTCACTTTACAAGTTTCGTTGTTTTCATTCGTTTTGTAGGCATAATTTTTTGGCCCCCCAGACACAAACTCCACAATGTACTCTCCATTCTGAAGCTCATTCGTCAGTTCACCCAAATAATCACCTAGAGGTGGATCATACTCATTTGGACGACTCACGTATATGATGCTATCTGTGTCATAATACAGGACTCTTCTACCCAGCTGCTCAAGTACACTGTAAAGTTTAAGTCTGGCCCAGCACGTTGTAAATGTTGCCAAATATATGTTGGTCTTGTTATCTTCGGGTTGACAATCGTTCTTATACTGCCATTCAACTTGTATCATATCATTAGACAATATATGAAAATCGATGGGTTGCTTCAATGGATCGGAAAAAAGTTGAAAAAACATGTTGGCCTGACTTTCGTGAAAAAATTCCGTTTGTCGAATATTAAGTCTCTGACCAAACTTTCCCCAAAAGCTATTGAGACACAGTTTTGCCAAAGCTCTAAGTCCTGGGTTCTTTCGAATATTTTTTCGATCCAATGAGACCCCTTCTTTTTCCACATATTGCCCGATGTACTTATTCATATCATCGTAACATTTAAAAACGGGAGGACCACTTGCTTCTTGTTTGAATTTCAAAAATGTGTTAATATATTGAGCAAACAGTCCTCCTTTATTGGTTTTGGGGTCATATTGAGTGCTTTCTTCCCAGTGGTATACTTCATAAATTTTTGTGATTTTATACCCTAATCTGACAGCCGTTTGTATTTCGGGGGTGCACCACGTACCAATCAACTCTCTTTGTTCATTTGTACATTCGCACGGGGTTTCACTTTCGGTATCCGCGCAGGTCCGACATAAAGAAAATTTTAGTTTACCATTAGACCTGTAAGGAAGGACTGGGTGATAGAGTCCCCTGGGCGGGATAATCTTCACCTTGGCAATACCAAAATAATCCTTGATGTCCCCAAAATCTTTGGAAATGACTGAGGGGTGACCTAAGGGATAACGACAATACTTGTTTACCCAAGGATAAAGACTCGTAAAATCCACATATTTCACTCGCTCGTTTTCTTTTACTTTATAATAAAGCCGGCTCGCATTGGTGCGACCCCCAAAGAAACTTTCTCTCGGGTCTAGTCGATCCATGATATCTAGCTGAGAAATACATTGCCGAAGTTCAGGGTTTTGGTTTTGTTGTTTTTTGAAGTCGTGATCCCAAATACAAATATATTTCATACCTAAATTTTCGAGGCGTGTTTGTTTTTTCAATGTCAGCGCGTACAATTCGTCCAAAGACTGGTTTGTGTGTGGGTGATACGTTTCTTCACGATTGTCAGAGAAACACACGGGGCATCCGTGAAATATACATCCGTGATATTCATAGACCGTGTTGGTTTCTCTACAATATCCGTCCAATTTGTAGCGAGTGCCGGGTATCGTTTTCTCCCCTTCATTCAAAGCATGTTGGATATGAACGTTATCGAGTTTCGCCCTCCACTCTAACCATTGAATTGACGCTTTACTGTATTGATCACTGTAACCACTGGGAGGAATTTTCGCTATGGGGGAACTCACAAATTCTTTCTTGCACACTTTCTCTCTTTTCAATTTGGATTCGTGGACCCATTCGTTTCCCTTTTGTATGTACAATTTTTCGTCGATGACTTTTGCAGGTACCCATTGATCATTGCCTTTCAGTTTTACGCGCCATGTTTCTTCCAAAAATTTGGTTCTAAATACGTTCATGCAAACGGAAGCTATAGTGACAGAATCGAAAGGATCCACGGCTCCAACCCATTGTTTCTCTTCCTTCCCTTTTTTATTGAGAACCACTTTCTCTTCCCCCGTAGCACTCATTAATAAATGTCTAAATTTCATACAAGCTTGTCTTAAAATATCTACATCACTTCTACAATATTGTAACATTTCTTTTCTAAAATCGAATATTTCATTCTCTCTCTCACTCAACCACGCTACTAACTCGCTTCTTTCTTTCTCACTCATAAAATCATAACCATAATCTTTAGCATCAGGGTAGGGTCCAACATAATTTTGATTCTCTCTAGTATTAAAATAATGCGGGAACCACCCTTTTTTCAATTCTTGCAAGTCAAATGCTTCCGGGAGTGCTGATAATTTCATGGGTAAAAAGCTGAGGCTGTCAATCACCTGTATATGTAAATTTTTCTCCACTGTCATATACATGATTTTTGAGCCGTTGTAAATAATTTTGGCAGGTCTTATGGATTGATCGATCAAATATTCCAGAATAAAATAGCCATCATACCCTTTCATGTTATGGGCAACAACCTTGAAATATTCGTGTTGATCCGTAAAGAGCCACTGTCCAAACTTTTCGGTCGTATCCGTGCCCTCGAATATGACTTCTCTGAATCCGCATTTACCGGGACAAGGACCTGGGTCCTCATTCTCGTGCAGATCAAAATTGTCACATTCCTTACAACGGGTACCACAACCCTTACATACGGAATCGGGAGTCAGTTCTTTTTCAATGCATTTAGGGCATACTGAATGAGCCACAACAAAGTTTGGACGGTGGGTCGCTTTACCGCACCATGCTGTTTTGCAATTCTGACATTTGGAGCAAGATTTACACATCTCTGGCAATTGACAGTCCTTACAATTTAATTTTGAATCGGGTACGTATCCTTCAACGCAGTAACTCATCTCATCCTGACTGCATTCAAAATCAAAAAATATAAATTTTGGAATGTAATATTCTTTGGCCGGTGTGGCTCTTAAATAACATTTATGATCATTCATGACATATTTGTGACAGGAGGAGCACTGGTATTCGCCACATCGATGCTCCTCCTTTTTGCGTTTGTCTGTTCTCAACACCTTGAAACATGTGGGACACTTCCACCATTTTTCGCATGGTAAAGGGCCACTGGGTTGTCCTTTTTTAGGCCCAAATTTGTATGTTGTAACTTTTTTGTGCTCAGCGTAACAAACTGCCGATCTGCAGGACATATTACAGTCGCTACATTTCACAGGTTCTACGTTAAGGCACATGTCACTTTTACAGACAATACATTTTATTTCACATTGATGGCCTTCTCTGTTATTATAATGTTTGAGACATTTTGTACAGAAATAACTGCAACTGAAAAATCCCGTGATGCTTGTAATGGCGTGAAAGTGATCATCATCAACCAAATAAATATAAATGCATGGACAATTGTCATTGCTAGCCACGGTTATAAATTTGTTTCCTAAGCGAGCACTCACCACCATTACACGAACACCAAGGAATTCTTCAAACATCCTAACATCATTTAAACTGAGGGGTTGCTCGGTGCTCACACCGACGGCATGACACAGTGCTTGGGCTAATTTCTTTTGTTCGTTTCTACTCTTATTGCGTAAATTTTTATAGTAACTTTCGGGTACTTTTCTGTGTTCTAAAATCAAGTCTATATTACTTCTTTCCCCTCTGTTTTTCCTTATTTCTTTCCATTCTCTAGTGCATATGTTTAATTTTGCCCAACTGACCCCTATAGCCCTAGCCATACACAAATTGTCTTTATTTTCAATAGTCACAAGGGACCTTTTTAGATGTACCAAATTGTTCTTACCCTTTACTTTTGTCATTTGTCGTTTTGATGACCCTTTTGGCAAAATGATCAAACCAATAACAATAATAAAACTCTGATCAATTAACAGTTCTTGATGGCTATTTAGCACTTTCATAATGGCCTCTATAACTTTTGCCGCATTAAGTTGATCCCATCTCTGTAGTGGAACTATAATAGGGTTATCAAGTCCTTGGTGTTGAATAATTACCCGTCCCAAGTCATTACAAGCTACATTACCTCCGGTCTCATTTAATACATTTTCGAATAATTGCTCAAGTCCTCTTTGAATACCACTTATACTTTGACCGTAATGTCTTTCGTCTATTTTTATCTCATAGGTCCTGTCCACAGCCTTGTTTTTGGCATACGTTCTTTCAGACTTCTTTCGAATATTATACCGAATATCGTTCGAAGATCCTGACTGAGGTTGATTTGGAGGAAGTATAGGATTCCATTCCCCATCTTCAACACAAACTCGAGCAGTTTCCTCCATTTCGTCGTCAAACAGAAGCGCTTTTATTGCCCCCTGTATCTCTTTTTCTATTCTTACCGATTCCAAATCTAAGTCACTACTGTCATTGGTTATAGCCACTGGACCTCCTAAATTATGAAATAACGAATCAATTTGTTCATTTATATAATGATCACTGTACTCCGGATTTCGCAGTTGGAATAAACGGAACCTCACAATAGGGGAATCCTGAATACCCATGGTCGCAGAAAAATTCATCAACTCTTCAGCATCGGTATAAGAGTGGACCATTGTCTCTAAAGCCATCTCGAAGGAATCCATTTTCACAGTAAGAGGTTCACCGATACAAAGTAAATGATTATGATAAAACTAGTACGCTATTGGGCTATAAATAGTCCCTCACGTTCTTGTGTCTTACAAACAAGATAAAACTTGTACGCCATTCGTAATGACTATAAATAGTTCCTCACGTTCTTGTTTCCTATGAACAGGTTAGAACTGGTACTCTATTCGTAATGTCTATAAATAGTTCCTCACGTTCTTGTATCCTTTACTCATATTTATTTACTTTAGGAATAAATAGCACATGTATCAGCTGCTTTATGCCTGAAAGAAAAAAAAAACAACACCATTTATAAATGAAAATAATTCTATATGATAATATAAGGAAAACAGTTTGAGAGAGATAAGAAATCGAAAAAAAAATTACTTTTCCACCATATTTTCTATTATGAAATACACTATGTATAAACAAGTTTCATGGTCCTGTCATTGCGAATATATCACTGTATTTTTTTTTTTCCTCATTATGTTATCAATTTCTATCCGATTTTTAAATTGTTTACATAATCGTTAATAAGAAAAAAAAAAAAAATCTCTGTACACCGGTATAACGAATTATTGACTGTCTAATATATTAAGAATTAATATAAAAATAAAACTTACCCCTCAAAAGATCCTTTCAATCCAATTTTCACAGAACTTTGTATAATTAATGAGCAGTGATTTTAAAGCGTATCTTCATGTAAGAATGATAGAGGTTAAAATTACGAGCAACGAACGATTCGGGGAGAGGGGGGAGGGGGTGGGGGCGGGGGCGTGTCATTGTAAAGTCTAAATAGTGATGCGCAACGAATCGGGGTATGATGTTGTGGAATGCAGACAGTATTAAACATGAAAACGAGTCATGTCATTGTACAGTGTAAACATATTGTCTGTCATTGCATATTGTCTTAACGTAATCGTGCTTTGTTACTCTGTAATGTTCATTGCAAGCCCTGTATAAAATGTTTAAAATAAAAAATGGAGCTTTATTCTTATTCAGAATGGCTTGCAGAAAAAATCGTGGTGGTTTTGGAAAAACCTTGTAATGAGCATTTCAGTGAAGATTATTTGCGTTATAAAAAGTATTTGGATTATGAACACTTTTTTACGCAAACATTACTTTGATGCAGAACAATTCATATGGCAGTCTCCTTGTAGTCTGTTCTCACAAGATTACTCTGTTGCAGAAGTGTATGACATTGTGAGAACTACTATAGAGCAATATAATGTCGTAACACACTCAGGAAATAGGGCGATTTTTGAGAAAAAATTTCCCTATGTCATTGGTACAGACATTAATAAAGAACCAGTTAATTGCTGCAAAGTCGTATGCTCTTTTTACGGGTTTGCTTTACCAGAACGTATTAAATACCAAGATTTTTTCCCTGTTGTAACAGCCTTTCCTGTTGGAAACCTAACAAACTGACTCGGTTTTCATTCTCTGACTCAAAATATAAAAGGCTTTCCTTAGGAAGCCAACAACAAAAAAAAAAAAAAACAATATATTAAACACGCAGACACAACACGTACGCACGCATGCACGTTCTTCACAAGGTTGAAGATAAACATGCATAAACACTTATTACTATACACCCGATCGGGTAGCTCAACTGGTAGCATATCCGACTCGTGATCAAAAGGTTGCGAGTTGGATCCCTAGTTGAGTTTCAGGCCTCTCACCTCTGATGTATGTGAGAAAGTTGCCAGTGAATTGGAAAGAGAGTTGTGTTAGTACAGGTGTAAGAAAGGTAAGGAATACGTGGATAGGTACACTGACCTCCGTAATATGACTTATGCTATTAAAGCGATGTTAAACTCAAATACAATAAAGTCCTTACTACCACAAAACTCATTTGATAGTGTAACTGATTAGTGAGAATGGATTATATAATAAGTGAAATGTGCAATTTGATATTAGTTTACACCGCTCGAAAAAAGAAAAAAAAAAATAAATAAATGAAGACGTTGTGAATGGAGAATTTATCTTTTAAAGTTTGTGAATCATTTTAATGAAAGATTTCTCGTTTGATAAATGCCTTTTCTTTTTTTCGCAATGTTTTGTTTCACTTCATCATAGTGTGTGTGTGTGTGTGTGTGTGTGTGTGTGTGTGTGTGTGTGTGACATATAAATCGCGCCAACAGCGAATCTCAGTAGCATGGCTAAATGGTTATACGGAGTCGCGGACTCGTCCCTTATCACCGGATAAGTTCATTAGTCAGTGTTAAATAACAAATAAAAGTAACTTTGGTCCATCATTTATCAAGCCTCTTTCACCTTAAGTGTTGATAAACATAACGTAAAACTAAATATGAAATTTTCCGATCTCATCTCCTTTAAGATTTCGAACTACATGTTCTACACCGTTTGATCTTGATCTACACTGTCCATAAACGGTTAGGTAGTCACGTTTACCAGCCAAAGGGTTAATAATAGATGAAAGGCCGCGGGTTTTGACATTTTCCGTACTATCCTCCCAGGAAGCAGAATCGAGGGAGATTAGTATAAGTTGTCAGAACTTGTTTCTCAATCGATGTAAAATAAATATGATTAAACTAACCTCCTTTACGATTTCAAATTTGTTTATTCACTTTATAGTACTAGAGCCCCTGGAACCATCTTCAATCAGTCTTCAAGTACCTTTAAGTATCTGAAAGACGATTAATTCCCACTCACTAATATTTGAAAGAATACTTTAAGTCGAGTGATTCTATAGAAAAACAGTAAAAGGTCATGTCGAAAGGTTATACTCTCAGTAGTTGTGTACAGACATCGCAGCAATATTTATATAACGCAAGAAACAACAAATAGAGACTTGACCGGACATGTTTGAACGAGATTGAACGTGCTGTTCACATCCTGCGAAATGATCTTGATCTACTCTTTAATTTTCAATTCGACATCAATAACCGAAATATTGCTGTTCCATCAAAGTTATGATTTGGGAATTCAAATATCTCCTTAGCGTGTTCTGTGCAGTCTGATCTTGATCTTGGGGGGTCTGAATTATGTATATACATTGTCTTCACTCAAATCACTCTTCAAACAGCCTTCAAGTACCTGTAAACATCGTTAGGCGGATTTAGTACCACTCACTAATATTTGAAAAGCACTTAAAGATGACTGACGCTATCAAACACAGTGTGAAACAAGGAAAAATTGGTGACGCGCTAGGAACCCTTATACTACTGAGCAGTGTCCTTTGGTTTACAGACACGATGGGCTCGATCTACTTCTTCAATAGTCAGGTTAGAATTTATTGTATCTGCTAATGTCATAATTTTATCCTCCACTGATTCACCATTTGTTTCAGGAACCCCTGATATTCTTATACAGTTCCTGCGACTGTACTGTTCGGCAGAGTCTAGTCTAGTCTCCACAACCTGAAGCCTTCTCTTGAGTTGCCAGTTTTCTTCCTCAAGATCCGATATTCTGCTTCGCAATCCACCAAGCACACCGTTGACGATTTTTGCCACCATATCTTCTATTTGAGTATTTATAGATTCTTGGATAGAACTTGTAATTTGCGTAATATGGTCCTCAGATAAAGTTATTGTCATCGTAGGATAGCCAACGTTTTCAGCACTTACGGGGACTTGACCATTCTCTGTGTCGACATCACTCGGATCGGTTACCGCTTGTGGCACTTCTTCGGTAATAGCAGGTTCTAGGTTAATTTTGGATTTCTTCGTGTCCATTAATTCAACGGGAGAAGACAAAACACGCTTTGACGCTGACACTGACGTAGTTTGCCAAGGAGTTGAAGCCATACTGATTATTGGTTACTTAACAATTTTGATCAGTATAGTTTTACAAAAATCGAGCGTGGGTGTTTTTATTGTCAGTCCAATAATCCTTTAATACCCTTTACTTATTGATATGATACCTTTTACCTCCTCAGTACTCCCTATTACAATGAACTGTGATCACTAGAGCGTGAAAATGGAGAAATACAGTCTTACATGGAAGAACCGTGCAAATACCTATGTCACTCCTCAAAGATTAAGTTAGCTCATATTCACATACGATTCAGGCAAAACACAAGTTATAAATCACTCCTCAAAACATTACAAAAGGAAGAAATTCTTTCCCTCGACAAAATTTTCTGTTTATGCTACCATAACCGGAACCGTCAGACTAATGTGTACATGTGCTATGGAGAGCTGTTATGTACATGTAAATAAGCACTGAGAACCACTGTGTTATTCAATGAAGTAACATGTTGATTGATTGTATGGTGTTTAACGCTGTTTTCAACATTATTTCACTTTTACCGCGCGGACAATGCACCTATGCTTTACTGGAGTTTTTTGTTTGTTTTTTTTACTACTACTCCGCACAATATTCTTTCAAAGCCGCTGGCTACTTACCCTCATGACCATCGTCGAAACAATGGTCAGCGGTGACAGAGGAATTAATCCTGTCGCAACGACTACTGTATACGTGGATATAAACGCGTGCCGAAAAATTTGCGAATTACCGATTACAGACATTTTGCTTAAGGGAATGTTTGCGAATTCAAGACACTAACAAATACCAATTTGTTGGAATACTTAAAGTAAAATAAACGACCAGAAAAGTTTGCGCAGTTTTCAAATTTTCGAAATCGCATAAATTTCCACATCGCAAAAATTTCCAGTAGTACAGTATCATCTATCCTCGGAAAGAAATTAGTCGAGTTGGGGATCGAACCAGCGACCCCCTGTTCTCAAGTCCTGTACACCACCGGCTGATCTACTGGGACTCGGCCGAGGTATTGCCTACTTCATTTAACCTGATCCTGACCTTTATGCTGAATATATAAGTAGGCATATAAATAGAACTCCGACTATTATTCGGAAAGTTACATATACACGGGAAGGTACTTATATACACAGCCAACAAACTTAACCCTTAGTCTACAAAGCGCCACTCAAGGCGCTTTTGCGGTCAGTGTAGATCAAGATCAGACTTCACAAAACGTGCAGTCTAATCTTTTATCTACACTGTCCGATGAGGAGATATTTCCCCCAAAAAATAACTTTGAAATTGCAATATTTGCTTTTATTACTATTGACCGGAAAGTTTCAATCAACTTATCCAGTAAGTTAAAGGTCGTTTGGTGTAAACCGCACGAAATATTTCCGAGACCATTCGGGACATATGCCGAGCGATACCGGGGGTAAAAATAGAATAATTAATTTATGTAAATGATTTTGACCTGGGTCAGGTTAAATGATGTAGATAATAACATAGCAAAACACTTTAATGTGCGACGCTCCGTAGCATTTAGCTGGGTGCATCTTAGCTAATGCTTTGATAGTTGACAAAGACGTCGTAAATCATTATCGTATTTTTAGACATATAACTCATGCCAGTAACTGCTCCTTTTTAAAAAAAATATTTGGATCAACTTTTAACATTGAAATATGGGTGTAATTGAATTTATCAACAATACGAGATATTACACCTTTTCGGCATACCAAAGCAGATCACATCCTTACAGTCACAGCGAGAAACTCCGGGGTGACGCCAAACTGATCTCACGCTTTGGTACCCCTTAGCCTGACCATTGGCGTTTTCCACAGACACTCTGTACCTCCTGTGGTATCTGTTGTACCTCTCACCAAAAACTTCAAGTGTGCTGCGGAGATGAGCGGTGTATAGATGGCGTTATGAAAGGATAGATATATTTTGTCCACTAGTAAAACACAATTGGTAGGTCAAGGTCTTTTGTGCCTATTTGATGCATAAGTTTGGGCGTCATTCCGATGCCATTTGCATATGAAGGCAGTGATAATTCCTGTGGTAAGAATAAAACCGTTGTTGGTTTTGAATTGGTCAGTATATTTTGTGGCTTGTCCCATCTATGGCTTAAACAGCAGAATGTATTTTATGCCAGTTTCCCAGCATTTCCCTCCATTCTGCGATAGAAGGCCATTGTATATAGGTCGACAAAGCGGCTTCGAAAAGGTAGACTATGCTGTATCTCTGTTTAGGCGTAAGCCGCACTTAACCCAAACATGGTTGATTAGCATAATGTATTGGTAGGGTAAATTCGTAACCATAGATAGTCTTTTTTAATCTGACATCCGCATAAATCGCTTAAATAAAATATTTGTCGAAACCGGTGCGGGCCAAACAAATATTTGTTGAATTCCTGTAAGGTAAGGTAGATTGACGAAAATCTGTCAAAAGCGAACAATTTCGACCTAAGTCAGCCGATGCAAACAATGCAGTTTGATATTCTTCATTTTTTTTTACGCAAATCTAACAGCTACAAAACTTTCCATATCAAAAAAATCAAAGGTACTGAGTTCTGTGAGGTTAGAAATTTAATTTATGTAATGAAATGCAGTGGTTGTGACGATGAATACATAGGTAAACTGGAATCCTTCAATGGAACAGAGTAACAGTTCATCACCAGCAAATAAGAGATGGAAATTTATGATATTCTTTTTTTTTTAAAGTCAGCCAAAACGTAGCTCTTTGTCAATCAGTAGAACCTCGATTTTTATCACATTGTAATTGTCAGTATGTATTGACAAGAAAATAAATCAGGCAAATCGGAAGACGGATTATCCGTTTTCCCTCATGTATACGACCCTTGCTTTGGCAAAAGAGGGTTGAATGCATCTCCATGCAAGTCATCACATAATCACGGATCTATGAAACCCATTTTGTGTACAACCGAATAAATCCTGAGACAGACTAGTCCTTGGACATGCAGAAAATTAACCAATAGCAAAAAGTTCGACCCGGGTCAGCCTGCGCGGACATCGCAGGCTGATATAAGCCGATTCTTTTCGTAGAAGCAGTAAAGCCACTTTTCATAGAACATGGCTTATATATAACAGACACTACCGTGACACAAACATACAGGTATGATTATTTCGTAACGCTTGAAAATAATATTACATTACTAATTAAGCGAATGCAGCTACCAAATGTATACATTGCCGGTGTTAAAATGGATTTAGATTTAAACCATTCCATTTAAAAGCATAAAAATTATTGTGAAGATGAAAGTCTGTTATTGTACGGTCGGTCCAAGTTTTAGTCGCTGGTAGAGAAATTAATTTTAAAACAAGGTTAAAAGTTGCCAGTACACTCTATCTTTTGCTTACCTTTTCAAGATTCAAGATATTTTATTCAAATATATAGGCCACCGGCCCATAATATATAAACAATTTTACCATGCATTCCCTCACAAAATATAATCTGTTACCTAGAGGAGATGCTTAAGTTAACAATTATTAAACTGTTTTCGTCTTTGCACTTTATCAAATTTTAGCCTTGTCCAAAAGTAAAACATCTGCAGTCGACATTGCTCGAAACGGAGAAAATGCCATCAGCGTACATTTCCTCCATTTAACTTATTACCAAACGACAACACCCTAGGCTTGTCCAAATCAAAAGCATTTGCAGACGATAAATTAAGTAACTGAAAATTGAAAATTTGTTTTATGAAGGGTAGAAAACAATGTAACAAAGGGAGAAAACGCAGGTTACCAGCATTTTCTTCTTTTCCCAAAACGCCCTCTTGAGGTTTCTTTCTCAGGGTCGTCAGAGTAGGGATTGTGTGGTAATGGGTTAACTCTTTACCAAACGACAACATTTCGAGTATGTTCAAACTGAAAGCGCATGCAGATGACAATTTTAGCATGACTCAGATGATGAAGTTAGTCCTTGGAAGGAGACAAAACATTGTGAGAAAAGGAGAAAACGCTGGTTACAGCGTTTTCCCCTTTGCCCACAATGCTGTCCAGAGCCTTCTCCCTCAAGGAGGGTCGTTAAAAGTTGGGATTATGTGGTAAAGGGTTACCGCAATGTTCAAAATGTAATAAATTATTACATTGAAAATTATTATACTAAAATATTAAAATAAAGGCTGTCGGCCTTTAGTTCAAACAGTTTATATTACTGACACCTACCATCAAAAATTCTAGTCTAGTCCGGATTTGCTACACTCGGCGGTTGGCACTGATTGAAAACGAAAAAAACTCATAACGTGAGTTTCTTCCCTTTCATACTATGTTCAGGTGTTATCAACTTGTTACATTAAAATAGCTATTCTAACAATAGTCCACCGGCCGATGATTCAAACATTTTCAAAACCCTATCTTACAAAAGAAAATGCCTAAGTTCACACTGATTAGACCTTATAAACTTATCCGATTTGAGAATTTTAGCCTTGTCCAAATTTAAAAGCGTCTGCGGTTGGCGTTTGACATTGATTGAAAAGGAGAAAATGCCCCCATTGTGCAGTTTCTCCGTTTCACGCAATGCTCAGGTGCTTTTAACTTGTTACGATCTAGATGGCTATTCTAAAACAAAGACCCTTATAAATTTTATAATACTGTCTTAATTATCTATATACGAAATATCTACGGTCAACCGTTGACATTGGTTGAAAAGGAGAAGATGCACCCAATGTGCATTTCCTCCATTTCACACAATGTGCAGGTGTAAAAAATGTGTTGCACTCAAAATGGTTATTCTAAGACATACACTTAGAAAATACATAAGTCCACAATAATTAAGTTTTTCTATCTTACCAAATGTGAATGTTCTAGACTTGTCCAAATTCAAAAATATCTGCATGCGAAAGTTGACATTGACGGAAAAGGAGAAAATACTCATAGGGTGCAGATCCTCGATTTCAATCAATGCTCGGGTGCTATCAGCTTATTACGTTTAATATTTGTTATTCTAAGTTATAGGCCATCGGCCCATGGATCAAACCTTGCGATATAATATCTTACACAGAAAAAATGCATAAATTTACAATAATTAAACTTTTAGTTCAACACTTGTCAGATGTGAAAATTTTTTGCCTTGTCTAAAACTCAACACGTCCATGTTTGATATTTGACATTGAATGAGAAGGAGAAAATGCCCTTAGCGTGCATTTTCTCCATCTCACGCAATGTCAAGTACTGCCAGCTTGTTACAATCCGGTCTCTTTTGTAAGTGTACAGTTCTGGAATATGTAAATAAAGGATGTGTTGTTTAAGTGATTTCGTTCCTAATTTGTAGAATTTTGTGTACGAACTTTGAAATATTAAGGAGACTGAATTGATTAGGATTTGACATAAATCTAAAGAATGAATCGTATGTTTTATTCCTAGGCTCGCCTATATATATTTTCCTATAAAAATCGTATCGGTGGCAGAGAAAAAATACGTGGTATTCGTCTTCAATAGCTTCGGCTCCATATGTCTCAAGACAGTAAGTACAAAACCTTTCCTCTCTCGGAGCATTATAGTGTCTTCCTACTTCGATATTTAAATTATGATCGGAGCAGCGAAATTTTGCTAATGCTTTCCTTAAATAGAATGGCAGATCGAAAGATAAGTAAAATTCTACATTTAAAAGTGATTTAAACTGCGTGTAAAACTGCCCTTTCCCCGAATTACTTAGAGAATTATGCCATTCTTGTTGTAGAGAATCCTTAAGCCTTTGTTTAAAACCTAGAATAAATAGATTTATATCTCCTACATCCTGCGCAATCCAGACATATCCGTATCCATAACTGAATAATAAGTTTCTGACCTCTGATGCATATGTGTGTCTGTTATCGTCATCAAGCCTTTTTAACATCAAATAACATTGTTTAGGATATCTATGGCCTGGCATTTGTATTATTCTTAACCAGTACTTTATAAATTTTACATAATATTCAAGACAAAGGGGAAATCTGCCACATTCGCCTAACACCATCAGGTTACTTGTTCTTTTAGTTACACCCAAAAATTGTTTACAGGCTGAGATTTGTATTTTTTCTACGGTATCCCTGTACCCGAACCCCCACAGTTCTGCCCCATAGCATAGGATTGGTTTTACCATAGCATCAAAAATTTTGAAAAAATCATTATAATGTATAGATCCGAATCGATTATATTGAGCGCGGATACAATTCAGTGACTTTTTAGCTTGCGCTGCCTGGGCAAATAGCGCTCTAGACCACTTTAATTTAGGTGTGAATATCAAACCCATATATTTGTAAAAAGATGATATGGTTATTGGTTTGTCATGAAAATACCATTTCTCGTTTTTTCTCAGTGGGCCTCCATTTCTAAATACCACAACATTGGTTTTGCTAAGATTGATTTTCATGCCGATCTCGTTCGAGAATTTTTCTATAGAGTTTATTTGTCGCTGCAACTGCACGACCGTGTCGGCTGGACTTGCTACATCATCCGCAAACATTAAAGAAATTATTTTGGGTATATTTTCAGTTACAAAGATGCCAGAATTACATTCTGTCCTTAGATAGGTACAAATATCGTTTATAAAAAGATCGAATATCATCGGCGAACTTAAATCGCCTTGTCGGGTACCTTTCGAACAAGGGAAAGAACCCGTCCCTACACTGTTCACTTTTACACAGGAGTTATTTCTCTTGTATATATTTAATAAAATTTTCAGAAAGTTGCAGCACACCCCTTTCCTTGCAAGGATTTCGAACAAAACTTTATGGGAGACATTATCAAATGCCTTTTCGTAATCAATGAATATTACGTAAAGCCGGCCCCTTTTTTTCGATAAATACTTTTGGATAAGTGCATGCATTATGAACATGTTATCAACTGGTGAATATTTTTTTCTGAAACCTGCCTGTGATTCATCTATTTGATTATTAATAAATGCCCAATTGCACAGTCGTGTGTTCAGGATTGAAGAAAATACTTTATACATCACATTGATGAGAGAAATCCCTCTGTAATTATTTGGATCATTGATATCTCCTGTTTTGTGTAGTGGACAGATAATACTTTCTGTCCATTGGTAAGGAATTGTGCCCGTTGTCAAAATGCGATTAAAAAGCCTAGTAAGAATCGGAATCACTGTATGTTTTGTAAGGACAATAAAGTTACCAATAATTCCATCTGGTCCTGGGGCTTTATTTATGTTGATTTTGGAGATAGCTTCCTTAATCTCTTGTTCTGAAATCTCCGAGTTCAGAATATCACACGAAGACTCATTGCATGGATTGATATTTAGCTCTTCTACACTATAGTTAAAATTGTCTTCTCCTTTTAAAAGCCTCGAAAAATGATTAACCCATTGTGCCCCTGAAATATTGTTATTATTACTTGAATTTGTATTATTTGACTTAAGCAGTTTCCAGAAAGTACGAGGATTTTTTCTTGCGTTTACTAGATCCATTTTGTTTTTGTGTCTGAAAGTGTTTTTCTTTTTCCAACACGTATGTTTAAAAATCTGTTTTTGCTCTTTGTAAATTTTCAAGTTATCTGGTGAATTGATCTTTCTGAACGTTTTTAGAGCTATGTACTTTCTGCATTTTAGTTCCTGTAGTTCCTGATCCCACCATTCTGATTGTTTATATGGTGTGCTTGGTTTAGGTTGTTGAACTGTTGATTTTAGACCTAAATCCTCAGCTGTTGATGTGTATAAATGATTGAGTTTAGAGATCATTGCGGCTGTATCTAGGTTAATCAGTTGCAATAGTTCATCATAAATTAAGTTACATTTGAGTGTGAATGTAGAGACAAATAAATCCTTTTTTTCTTCTTTCCAATAATATTTATCTAATTTATGAAAAATTTCTTGCGACCCATTTAAATTTTGAGCCAACGTCTTAGTACCTGGATGCTGCTTGACCTGCAACCCTAACGAGCACATAATAGGGAAGTGGTCAGATTCGTCTCTTGTCAGGATTTCAAAATCTGTCACTAAAGGAAATAAGTCAGTGGATGCAATACTGTAGTCTACCACTGAAGCTCCGTTACCGGAAATACACGTAATATTGCCCTCCCTGTCTTCAAACAATCGACCATTCAAAATATGAATATTAAGAGTGCAACACATTTCAACAAGTGACTTTCCAAATTCGTTATACTTTGTGTCTCTATTTTTCCTAGCAAATGAAAAACTGTCTGAGAAAAAAGGGTTATCACCAAATACAAAGTCTAACGAGTCGTCCGGAATGTAATCTAGAAAATCTTTGGTACGGGCGTTAAAATCACCTGCTATGTAAAATAGGCAGTCAGGGTATTCAAATCTTAACAATAATAAATGATTACAAAGATTTTCAATACCATTTGGTTCATCAGGGTCGTAAATAACAGACCCTTCTGGTGATATATACACAAATACCATAATCAAGTGCCTGTGGAATATCTCATAAATATTATCTTTTAACAGAAAGGCTATGCATTCAGAGAACTCCTCGTGTATTCGACATCTGAAGATTTCCCTGAATGCATCGCCCTTTATGAATACGGAGATTCCCCCGCTGTTGCGAAAAGCTCTGTTGATCTTTGCCCGCACGATATCAAAATATAAATAATCATGTAGGAGATTTTTAAATTCTGATTTTTCTTTACTCCAAGTCTCGGATAGATGTACTACATCGAACTGAGAAAGATACATTTTTAATTCTTCATTGTTAACATGCTTTTTTAACCCCGCTATATTCCACGATATTGTTTGTAGACTGTAAATATCACGTGCGCCTGGGTGGTGGCCAGAATATCAGTACGCATGCGCAGTATTCTCACTCTCGTGGGTGGGAGAACGTGCTTGCGCTTGATTGGTTGACGAGCCATCGACGTGTGTGGTGTTATCATTCATATTCAAAGTAGAGGAATCCTCTTCGTTCTGATTGGTTGTAGCCGATCTGTTGCCGCGCTGAAAACCACGTGTAGTCTGTTTACTACTTTTACGTTGACTAACACACACCAAGCTATCATCGTTCTCATTGTATTTGTAGACATTACCATCAATTATAAGTTTGTCGTAGGATATTGACGCGAAGCGATTATTTTGTCTAGCTTCTATCATGTGTTTACCTAGTTCATATCGATGTTTTCGTATTCACTGTGAAAAATCTTCCCTAACCGAAACGTTGCTGGTTCTTGTCAATTTTTCTTTTGCCGCACTAAGGACTTTTTGTTTACCTTTATAACTCGTGAATTTTACAATAACAGGCAGACAGCTACGGTTTCCTTTACGCCTCAGGCGATGAGCTCTTTCAATTCCTATTTCTTCTGCATCGGATAAGTGTAAATCATGCCTCAAAACATCGCGAATTTTGTCCTCACTAGTACTCCACGTCTCGTCGGCTGATCCCTCTAGTCCATCGAAAATTAAATTTGAACGTCGGGACTGGTTTTCTAGGTTATCAATTACAGATTCTAATTGATTCACTTTTTTCTGTAGCAGGGAGTTACTTTTAGATAGTTTTTCATTATTCTCCTTTAGTGATTCACAGGTGCTAACAACATCGGACACTTTGACGGTTAAACTTGAAATAGTTGTGGTAATACTGGACAGTTGACTGTTTATTGAGGCCATGTTTATATTCATGTCGTGCTTGAGTGATAAAATCAGTTCGGACAAATTACTGGTAGAATTCATGTCGGCTACACTGACCTCGCCCTTTTCCCCTATTGTCAATCTAGTTTGACGAGTATTTCTACGACTATCAGGTAAAGAACTCTCAGACAATGGATCATCTGAATTACCCCTTTTCTCCAACTGAGCCGACGTTACCTCTTCTACTCGGGTTTGGTGTCTCGGTGCCCTAGACCGACTTGCTCTGTCTTGGGTATTATGTGAAGTGTTGCTCGGAGAAGCAGACACTTCTGCATACGTAAGAGTGCCCTGCTTATTTACATTTTTCCGCGTACTTGTCACACCACTAGCACCCCCGGACCTGGTTACTGCTGGAGAAAGGGAGTGGCTTTCTGTTTCATTGGCTTTTCGGTTACCAACCGAACTTGAGAAAGCAGATAGTCTATCCGGGCCCGGATTTCTCTCAACACCCCCACCCATGGTCAGAAGCACGGACAACAGAATAGCCAGTTTCAAAGTCGTACTTACAGCTTTCCTAGACATACATAGTCCATGAAATACACTCTTACACTTATTTGGCATTGAAAAAATACCAATACGCAGTCTATAGATACACAAATCTACTCCCATTATTGTTTTTCAAAATTACTGCCACGTTAGCTAAAAAATCACGTGCGCCATCTTGCAAGGGTAGATAATCTGATTTTAAAACTAATTTTTCTGCCAGCGACTAACATTTGGCCCGAGCACACAATAATAGATTGTCATCTTCACAATATTTTCCGTACTTTTAAATGCATGATTTAAACTTGAATGCATTTTAACACCAGCATATTTTGGCTGCTATTCGGCCTTTAAGTTCTAGGAAAAGAATGTCTCTTATCATATCTATTTGATGTGGTGTCAATAGAATCTCGGACAAAAGATTAGCGGTAGCAACGCTTGTAATTATGTTATTGCTTGCAAAGCTATAACCGAAAAATGGCCTGCAGGGGCTTGCATATTGGAGAAATAAATGTATCCGCAAAAGAGGGCGTCGAATAAACATGTTCACATTTTGAACCAGTTTCAAAATACCATCTAATATTTATTATTTTGAATATATTCATTCCAAGGAGCAGGTCAAAAACCGCCGAAAAAAGCCTGGTAAACATTTTTAACAGTTCCTTTTTTTTTACTTGCTATAAATTAGTATCTTTTAAGTCTTTAGAGGGAAAAGTAAAGAATGCTGGTTACCAACATTTCTCCATTTTCTACAATGTTTTCAAAGGTTTTCTCTTTCAGGGTCATTTAAACCCGGTATTGCGTGGTAAAGAGTTAATGATCTGTGCCTTGGAGCATCCACGGGAAACGTTTCGTCTCAGGTTACAAGTACCGGTATCCTGCTTGGGCTGCACAGACTGACCTTAGTTGAAACTTGAAGCCTGTCGTTGATTCTCTGAATAGTAAATTGCCGTTTAGTCAATGTCGAATCATCGATACGTATCCAGCCGCTAAGGCTTCGACGACTCATGCAATGGGTTTTACGGATGTTTTATGGACAAATTAGGCATAAATTTACCTAGAACTGTTAACACTGTTTACCAGACTTCGCCGCTTTTTTTTGGGGGGGGGGGAGGGGAGGTTGGTTTTGACCTACTTCTTGTAATGAATATATTCCAATTAACGAATATTAGATAGTAATTTGTAACTGGTTCAAATGTGAACATGTTTATTCGATGCCCTCTGAAAACCCTTTTGAAGATACATTCATTTCACAGATTTGCAAACCCCTGCAGACCTATTTTCGGATATATTTTTGCAGGCAATAGAGTAATTACAAGCGTTGCTACCGCTAATCTATAGTCCGAGGCTTCTATTGACATCACAGCAAATGAATATGATAGGAGACAATCTTTTTGTAGTACTTAAAGGCCGAATAGCAGCCAAAATGAAACAATGCAGGTGTTAAAATGCACTCAAATTTAATTCATTCATTTTAAAAACTATGGAAAATATCGTGAAGATGACAATCTGTTATTGTGTGCTAGGGCCAAATGTTAGTCGCTGGCAGAAAAATTAGTTTTAAAACCAGGTGAAAAGTAAGCAAGAGATAGAGCGACCTGGCAACTTTTAACCTAGTTTTGAAATTAATTTCTCTTACAGCGACTAAAACTCGGACCATCGTACAACAACAGATTGTCATCTTCACAATAATTTCTATGATTTTAAACCGTACGGTTTAAATCTAAATACCATCTTAACAATCATTTCTATACTTTTAAATGGTATAGCTACTGTCCCTTTAATAGTAATTTAGTGTTTTTTTTTTAAGCTTTACGACATAACCCGTTCCTGTATGTTTGTGTCACGGTGGTATCTGTTTTGTATATAAGCCATATTTTATTAAAAGTAGCTTTACTGCTGCTAGAAAAGAATCAGCTCATATCAGCCTGCCAAGTTCGCGTAAAATGAAAATATCTTAGATCGAGGTTCTACTGATGGGCAGGAAGCTATATGTTGGCTGACTTTAAAAAGAACCATAGGTTTCTATCTCTTATTTGCTGGCGATAAATTGTAACTCTATTCCTTACAAGGATTCCAATTTACCTATGTACTCATTGCCACAACCACTTCATTTCATCACATAAATTAAATTTCTAATCTCACAGAATCCAGTCTCTTTGAGTTTTTGTTATGGAAAGTTTTTTAGCAGTTAGATTTAAATGAATTTTCATTCACTAGGTCGGCATATACCGGTATATATATATATATTTTTTTTTCTATGATGTAGTAAAAAATGATGACTATCAAACTGTACAGTTTGCTTAGGCTGACATTGGTCGAAATTGTTTACTTTTGAGAGATTTTCGTCATTCTTTCTTACTTTATAGGCATTCAACAAATATTTATTTGGCCCGCACTGGTTTCGACGGCTATATTATTTACGCCATTAATGCAGATGTCAGATTAAAGAAAAAAAAACTATCTATGGTTAAGAGTTTACCTTACCTACCGTATGCTTATAAACCACCCTTGGTTTAAGCGTGGCTTACGTCTAAACAGAGATATGGCATATTCTACTTTTATTTTTACGCCACCTTGTCGACCTCTATACAATGGCTGTCTATCGCAGAATGAAGGGAAATGCTGGGAAACAGGCGTAAAATACAGTCTACTGTTGAAGCCATAGATGGCACAAGCAACAAAATATACCGACCAATTCAAAACCAACAACGGTTTTATTCTAGCCATAGAAATTATCACTGCCTTCATTAGTGAAAATTATCGTTGATTATGAAGGTAATATGATTAGATATATCGAGTCTGGCTTTCTTGGCCATCAGACTGACACCCAAACTTACAGACCTATACGTTAAATAGGCACATAAGACCTACCTTTTCCTGCCATTTGTGTGTTGATAGTAGACGAAATTTATCTACACTACCATAACGCCATCTAGCACCACCCATCTCCGCAGAGCACAGGTTGAGGAAGTTATGTGTGAGAGGTACAACAGATACCTCAGGAGGTACAGGGTGTCTGTGGAACACGCCAATGGTGAGGTTAAGGGGTGCCAAACCGTTAGTTCAGTTTGGCGTCACCCCTGACAGTTTCTCGGTGTGACTGTAAGAATATGATCTGTTTTGGTATGCCGAAAAAGGTGCAATATCTTGTATTGTTGTTAAGTTCAGTTACAACTTTATTTCAATGTTAAAAGTTGATCCAAATACCTTTTTTAAAAAGGAGCAGTTACTGGCATGAGTTATATGTCTAAAAATACGATAATGATTTACGACGTCTTTGTCAACTATCAAAGCATTAGCTAAGATGCACCCAGCTAAATGCTACGGAGCGTCGCACATTAAAGTGTTTTGCTATGTTACCTCAGACGAGTACCGATAGCTCAGTCGGTAGCGTACAGGACTCGGGAACAGGCGGTCGCTAATTCGATCCACGGCTCAGCCAATTTCTTTCTGATGATTGATGATAGCCATCGCGACAGGATGCATTCCTCTCTCACCGCCGACCATTGTTTCGACGATGGTTATGTGGGAAAGTAGCCAGTGGCTTGGAAAGAATATTTTGCGCAGTACTGATAACATATACTCCAGTAAAGCATAGACAGGTGCACTGGCCGCGCGATATAACTGAAATAATGTTGAAAAGAGCGTTAAAAACTATACAATCCATTAATATGTTACCTCATTGAATAACATAGTGGTTTTTAGTGCTTATATACATGTACATATCCCTTCTTTTTTACACATACACGCACTCATTTAGCCGATTCCGTAATCTCACCTTGTATTCCAAATGACATTTGTGTAGAAATGTTGTAACGGATGATGGGGTTACACTTAAGGATATCAGTCTAAACTATGACAAGAAATAGGAGTAGTAGTATATATCTACTGATAAAAGTATTACTATGATGGAATGATCAAATCCTCTCCCCCCGCCCACCTTTAATTGAGAGTCATCAGTCATATTACTAATGTCTTTCATATGAAACGACCGTGGCAAAAGTTGGTTCACGCACCGTTGCGTTTAAATACCAGTCGAGTAACCAGCATTTTTCTACTTTTTCCACAATGTTTTCAAAAACTTTCTTTTTTTAGGGTAGTTAAAACTCGGGACTGTGTGGTAAAGGGTTAATTGTGGTGAGGCGATTCTTTCATTTAATACCTCCTGCTGATCTATTTTACATCTTGCATCACGCGTATTTTGAAAACAGTGTGAAAAGAGCAGAAACTGCTGAGACTATTGGATTTGAGGTATGGCGATTCACGTTTAGATTCTTTGATTTCAGTTCCTCTTGCAAGCGACATTTTTTTTACACCTTGCAGTAAGCGTATTTTGAAAACGTTGTGGCAACAGGAGAAAATTCTGAAGCTTTCGGATTTATTCTACAATTTTAAGTGTAGAGGGGACTATAGTTAATAATGGTGTGGCGGTTCACGTTTCGTTTCATTTAAAGGCCCAGTAAAGGCCAAATATCAAAGCAGATGTCATAATACATTTAAATTTAAATCATACCAATTAAAAGTATGGAAAATATTGTAAAAATGACAGTCTGTTATCGAGTGGCCGGGCCATATGTTAGTCGCTGGCAGAAAAAAAATAAAATCAGGCAAAAAGTAAACAAAAGAAACAACTACCTGGCAGGTATTAACGTATTTTTGAAATTAATTTCTCTGTCCGCGACTAACACTTGAACCAATCGTACAATAACAGATTGTTATCTTCAAAATAATTTCCATACTTTTAAATGGTATGATATAAATTCAAATGCATTTGAACACCCACTTTATTTACTTTTGCCCTTTATTGTTACTTTAAACTTTTTACCAAACAACAGAATTTTAAACCTGTTCCATTTTAAAGAATTTGCAGACGACAAAAAAGATGAGGCTCAAATGATAGAATTTGCATCAGAAAGAGTAGAAAACATTGTGGGAAGGGAGAAAATGTTAGTTACTAGTTTTTTTCCCCCTTTTCTCTCAATGTTTCGAGAGTTATCACTGTCAGTGTCGTTAAAAATCGGGATTATGCGGTAAAGGGTTAAAGACAATTGCAGACGACTACAAGGTATGGCTTAAATAATGGTATATTCTTTTGAAACGAAATGTAACATTGTGAGAAATGGGAAAAATGTTGGAATGTTGCTTTTTTTTTTCACATGTTGTTTATTCAAACCCTCTACCACACTGCCACGAGTTTTAAAGACCCTGAAGACAGAATGTTTTTGAAAACATGGTGAGAAAAGGAGAAATTGCTGGTAACCAGCATTTTCTCCTTTTACCACAGTGTTTTCTATCCTTTCAAAAACAAATTTCAAATTTGTTGAGTCACATTTACTTTGTCATCTGCAAATGCTTTTAATTTGAACAGATGTAAAATTTTGTCTAATGGTAAAGAGTTTCAAATCATTTTTTAGTGTGCATTTTTTGGTGATGAGTAATTCAATACCCGTTGCAGACTATTTATTTATCTGTCCAGGCTGACGATTTTGAAAACATTGTGGGGAAAAAAAGGAAAAATTGCTCGAAGACTTTCAGGAACCCCGGTGCAAATCGAGTTAAACCCAGTTTCGACCTCTTGGGACCCTCCCGAATATAATGGGTCGGTCTGCGACTGTCTCCGGCACCCTCGCAGACTATCAGGAACCCGATACCAATCGAGTTAATCCTAGTTACGACTTCTAGGGACCCTCTCGAGTTGATGCACTGGTCTTTGTCTCATCTGAGCAACACTCGAAAAAAGAATATGGTCCAGTACACATTTGTCTAGTACAATTTCGGTTGTCAGTTGCATCAAAATGAGTTAATGAAAGGAAAAGAGGAGGGTAGCGGAGTGAATGTCGATGGTGAACGAGTGGCGAGGAGGCACAAGTAGAATTGAGAGGAGTCAGGTTGTAGGTGATGATCAGCTTCCAGGAGTCGGCCGACAGACCACAAGAAGGGTGTGTAAAAGAAAACAAATATGCGTTATAGATATTTGACGGTTTTCATTACGATTTAAATTGAAACATAATAAAAGACTCGAATATAATGTCATTGGTTTAACTCTTTAAAATGGATTGCATTATATAGTTACATTCTGTTATGACCACTTCATCACTTTTCACATCCTCGGAACCCAGGTTTGAAGCATTACGTTACTCTCCATGCATCTACCCCTGGGATAATTGATTAGTAATTCGTCGTTTCTTATGAATATTCATATGGTCGGGAAGTACCCTAATAGCCAATCGAAAGATCGATAACATTATGATACTCTCTTGTAGAGAGGGTAATTTCATTTCTTCCGTTATAAAAAAATAACCCCACTATGGAAAAAACCCGAGGTTGTCAACAAATATGGCCCGTCGGCGTGCTTGTCTCCTGTGAGATATGCCATTCTGCAATACAGGGACGACACTATCGATCTTCGTGTACGCCGAAAATCTTTTTTAAAAACGCTTCTCGAATGTGGTGTTGATTGGCGACGCCAGATTTAAAGTATCGCTAAGCTTGATTTGCAACGAATGATGTGATTAGATATCGACAAGTGAAAAACAGAAATGACGACGTATTTGTGATAAAACTAGTTTAAATTTTCTCCAGGAAAAACTGAGATCACCAATCAAAATGCTTCATGAATAATTCATGAGAACGAGGAAACGCCAGCGAAATAACCCAGGGTCGATTACAGAATGAATCGAAACTGGGTCAACGAGGATGCACTTTTCATGGTTATTGTCACATGTTTCCACTGTCAGTGGGTCAAAGTCATCGAGGATGGAATCCAAGAGATATTTGCGTTTGCTGATGGCATATTTCCAAGCTTCGTCTCTAGTAAAATCCTCCATGTCCATCAGATTGCTAGATGTTTTGCGCATACTCTTGTACGCTGGATCCTTCCTCATCGCGTTAAACCACACCATCCTACTCGTTAAGACGTTAACCAGTGCTTTCCGATAAGTTAACCGTAAATCTTCGTACGCCTTGTGCCGTGCCTCCGTTATTCCTAATCTATTGTGTCGGGTAAGTTAGAAACTGCATCTTCAAATTCCTTTTGACATTGCTCAGTTGCCTTTTGTATGAGACTATCCCATGGGTCGTAATTTGCCATTTTCTCTTCACTCTCTGATTCATCAGTGATAACTCTCGAAAACATTGAGAGAAACGGAAAAAACCACTAGTAACTAACATTTTCTCCATTCTTACAATGTTTTCTACTCTTTCTGATGCAAATTCTATCATTTGAGCCTCATCTTTATGTCGTCTTCAAATTCTTTAAAATTCAACAGGTTTAAAGTTTTGTTGTTTGGTAAAAGGGTTAAATGAAACGAAACGTGAACCGCCACACCATTATTAACTATAGTCCCCTCTACACTTAAAATTGTAGAATAAATCCGAAAGCTTCAGAATTTTCTCCTGTTACCACAACGTTTTGAAAATCTGCAAGGTGTTAAAAAAATGTCGTTTGCAAAAGGAATCGAAATCAAAGAATCTAAACGTGAATCGCCATACCTCATTTGACTGATGTCCCGCAAAGGCTTCAATATCAATGAATAAAATCCGATAGTCTCAGCAATCTCTGCTCTTTTCACAATGTTTTCAACATACGCCTGATGCAAGATGTAAAACATAATTATGAAAGACATTCCACTAATATGATTGATGACTTTCCATTTTTTTACTATAGCTATTTTATTGATGGACACAAGTGTGGGAATACTACTTGGACATAAAAGGTAAATATTATACAAGGGTTTTAGACAGAACGTAAGTGTCGTTATTTAACTCTGCAATAAACAAAGTTACATTATATGCTAAGAGTAGATCTAACATCTCATTGTTACTACTACCAAACTTTGTTCGGCGTAGCAGGCTGAGTAAATCCATGTAAATTTCCATGTATTCGTTCTATACTGAATCAATTCATCACACGATGTTGTAGGATATCCACAAGAGAAGGTGTTATGAACAATTTCTCAAAATGTTTCCAAAACTGTCCTCTGTGGTAGACCACGTAGATATGTTAATCATATGCTTCCTTATGATTCCGAATGACTATTTTTTTTTTTTTTTTTTTGTTTTTGAAAATTCAAGATCAGATCGCACAACTAGGGTGTAATCTGATCTTGGATTTACTCAGCCTGCTACGCCGTACAAGGTTTGGTAGTAGTAACTATGAGATGTTAGATCTACTCTTAGCATATAATGTAACTTTGTTTATTGCAGAGTTAAATAACGACACTTACGTTCTGTCTAAAACCCTTGTATAATATTTACCTTTTATGTCCAAGTAGTATTCCCACACTTGTGTCCATCAATAAAATAGCTATAGTAAAAAAATGGAATGTCATTCACAGAAACTGAAGCAACACGTGAATGTAAACATGTAGTGTACACACGTTACCCCGCAAGTCCATACGCATAGCTGAACATCCAATTTCAAGGCGGTAAAGGCTCTTACCCCTCAGTTCAGTACAGTATAATATAGCATAGTATATTATGGCATTATCTTGGCCGATCGAATTCCAGTCTCAAGTAAATCTGCTTATTGTTTTATTTATGGTAAAACTATTATAATCTTACCCCCATGTTGTATATTGTATACCTGGGTGAAATAAAGATATGTTCTGTTCTGTTCTGATTAATATGATAAGAATAATCCTCGTAGTATATGTCTACCGATAAAAGTATTATTAAAAATCGAGTCCTCCCCCCTCCCACCTTTAATTGAAAGTCATCAATCATATTAGTGGAATGTCTTTCATAATTATGTTTTACATCTTGCATCAGGCGTATGTTGAAAACATTGTGAAAAGAGCAGAGATTGCTGAGACTATCGGATTTTATTCATTGATATTGAAGCCTTTGCGGGACATCAGTCAAATGAGGTATGGCGATTCACGTTTAGAT